>OY979709.1:2493080-3093080 GCA_963855925.1 Inga laurina | reverse complement strand
CCTAGTATTATTCTTATAAGACTCATAATAACTTAGGAATTACAATTGTTTGACATTATATTAAACATCATTCCAAAAAAAATAAAAGAAGAGTTATTAACAAAAAACATGCATGATCTGAACAGCTATAACTACATATTTTTCTTGTTAAAAAAATATTTTTATATAATTTTGAAATTTTATTTTTTAATTTATAAAAAATAAAACATTCTTTTCTTTTATGAAATTTTATCATTATTTAAATTTGAAAAAGCATTTTTTTTATTATCTTACGAATATATTTTAATCATTTTATGAATATAATGGTAAGCTAGAGAGGGGCGTAACAATATGAATGTGTGTGTGTGTGTGTGTGTGTGTGTGTGAATAGGGTTCGGTCTAATAGAAGGCTACTCCTTTTTAACATGGCGAATTAATTAGATTTGGATCAACATTAAGAAAAATGTTTACATTTAATGATGCTTCTAAAACACTTGTGCATAATAAAAAATTATACACAAAGATATTATAAAATTATAAATTTTGAAAATAACTAAATAATACATTATTTTTATCAATGTATTTTCTCGTGTTCAAAATATAGGGCACCTATTTGTAAAAAAAAAAAAAAAAAGAAAGAAAGAAAAGTAAAATTGGTCCATAATACAAGTCATCACTTCAGGAGTTGTTAGTTATTATTTTTCAATTTTCTACCTGTTTATTGGTGGTACACATTAGAACATCAAGACAAAAGAATGAGGTAAGACAATTTTGGGGAAAAGAAAAGTTTTAAAATTCTTTAAATTTGAGAAGGTTTATTCAACCGCTCTTCCTTGTATATAGCTCCTATGAGATGGTTGGAACTTGGAAGTGACTTATACTTTAAAAATAAATACACAAAAAATTATAAAATATGAAAAACCACTAATTAAATAATAATTAATTTTATAATTATAATCAAATTATTTTTTTTCCTTTTTATAGAATCCCTTTATTACGATCGCCTTTAATCTGTATAAAATTTATATATAAACTATCCCAAAATCAATATAGGTATAAAAAGAAAACAATTAAGTCGGATGATAAAGCAAATCAAATGATCACCCACCGCTAACGGCTCATAAAGCTAAGACGCAACATATATGTGCTCGTTTGGAAGAGCTTATTTTTGTCCAAAACGTGCTTATAATTCGTGATTCACGGTATACGAGGTAAGTATGTGAGATGAGTTTTTTCTCGGCTTGCGTAATAAGTACGTTTTGACTGTTTAAAACGCTATCACAAACACCCCCTATATCAGATATAAATGTAGCATCATTTCCCTTCAGATCATATCCCATATGCCGCAGCAAGGTGATGATGATATGGAGAATTGAGAAATCGATCTCAACTTGTAGACAACAACACATGAGAACAAATACTGTTGTAAATGTTTAAGTATAAATAGTTGATTCTATCATAACTGTATTGGTTAGCCTTGATAGTTATTATTAGACAGTAGCTTATTTGTTATCAGGTCGATGTGGGCCTTGTCCACTTATGGCTATATATACTATGGTGCTTGTACATTTACAATGGTTGTTAATAATATGAATTATTCAGTCTATTGGACTGTCTCTTTAACAAATACATATGTTGTTTTTCTTCTGAATCTGAAGCTTGTTCTTCTGCTGGTTTTTCACTCTTTCTCATGGTATTGCTAACACTACTACAAAAAATTCAAGCTATGACACTTAATTTAGAGAACACTATAATGTTTAGGAAGCGCCGTAGCTTCCAGCGCCATTAAAAAAAGCTACAACTCTTCTTAAATATACGAAAGCGTCATAGCTTCAGTATTTTATTTTATTTTTTTAATAAAAAGCTATGGCGCTTATTGAGAGAAGCGCCAGAGGAAATATACTACTCTAACGGCGCTTCCCAGAGCAAGCGGCATTGGAGGTATATCACCTCCGATGGCACTTCCCAGGGGAAGTGCCATCGGAGGTGAAAGACCTCCAATGACGCTTTCCTTGGGAAGCACCATTGGAGTTCTTTATCAACTCCAATGGGAAGTGCCATTGGTGGTATATAAACGTTTTTATTTTTATACACCTCCAATGACACGTCCTCTAGGAAGCGTCATTGGAGGTATATATACATTTTCTTTTTAAAAAAAATGCATTCAATCTATAACAATTTATATTTTATAAATTCACAGTAGTAAAAACACATGCCAGAATCACACCAAATCAGAATAATTAATAACTCAAATCAAAATGGTTAATTTATAAAACCAGTACTAATTAAATTTGATTACAATGTAACAAATAAGAACAACTTATTGTAAGTACCTATATATATAGAATGTAGACAAGAAATAATTTTAATGTACATCTAATTCATATACAACCAAGATGAATATGCAAGAAACAACCTACGTATGTACCTAAATATTAGTCAATTCCTTGATCATATATTCACACCATTCTTCAATGATTTCATCTATTTGTTGCTCAGTCAATTGGTCACAACGTTCATCTTCATAATACTACATAAAAAACATACACAAAAAAAATTAAAATTGCTAAAAATCAATTAACTTAAACACTTATCAATTAAATTTGAAACACGATAAATGCAAGTAAAAAGAACTTACTTGTGTAGGAATAGAAATGTTATCATGAGTAACTACATCTTTCATAAATTTCATAATATAATAACCGCAATCATTGTTGTTTGGTTGTAATAGGCACTAACAATAAAATGAAATAGTTAAGTAAACATTTGAAGAAACATTTTTGAATAACAAAATTGAAGGAATTAAATTTATATATATAAGTACCGCAATCTTCCTCTAGGGATAGCTACTAGCTGGGTGTTTGCGTGTAGAATAGCTCGATCCAACGTTGCTTCGGTAAGCGGTCAATGCACTAACAAAACAAGCACTGACTGATTAATTTTGATAATTCAATATAATAATGAAAAATATTTACACACACACCCATGCACTTACTTATCGATTATAATCTTAAAATCAGCCCAGTTGTCTGTGTAACATCCTCATTTTTATTTTCATAATATGATTATAAATTAGAATTCATTATTTAAAAATATGTATATATTTTAATAATATATATAATACTATATATATATATATTAAAAAAAGGGGGGCAAGGGGAAAGACAGCCGAAAGCTTTCGGTGGAAAGAATGACATAATCATGGTCCTTATTAAAAAAAATAAAAGGCAATGATGGTGTTTCTAAGAAAAATTTAAATTGTATGTGGCACCAGAATGAGGAGGGGTATTATAAATACCCCCCTCTTGCGTGAAGTGGTTCCGGAAGGCTAACGGTGAGACTCTGGTAGAAGTATTTTTGGTTCTTCAGAGATCAATAAGGTACTCAAATTCTTTTCTGATCACAAAACTTCTTTTATGAAAAATGTTGTAAATAATTTTATCTTTCTTATGATAGTGATTTCTTACTGATTAGAGAATAGTTTATGTGTGATTTGTTATAATCACACATATTGATATAAGAGTGGATGGTGAATGTTGATTTGATGGGTTGTTACTTAAAGAAGAAATAAGGGGATAAACTTTTGTACAAAAAGAGGTAATAAGGTGGTGGACTTTTAGGTATACACTGGTTAGTCCTTTGGCCCAATTGTGTCCAGTAGGGCCTTGACACCCCACTAATATATTTGGAGGGGGAACCCATGGTCCAGTCTCGTGCTCTGTGGATTTTGGCCGGTCCATATCACTTGATTGGTGAGCTTATTAAGTTAAACTACCAGTCATATGGGTTCAGTCAGAGGAAATAAGGCAGGACAAGAATAAATTATTGTGTATTGATTCTTATATACTTATATGATAAATATGAGAATGAGATTATGATATGAAAAATTAATGTGTGTGTGTGTGTGGACATGTGACATTTTAATAACGTTATGATTTTATAACTGTCCCACTTGGTGCCTCATGGGCACTTACTTATATGCCCAATGAGATGGATTGTTGGTTGCTGAGGCTTTTGTCTCACCCCGTTGATTTAACATTTTTCCAAGTAATAGTTGTCGTGCGGGTCCATTAGGGAAGACTCTGGAAGCTTAAACTACTTCTGGTAAAAGTAGTGCTTATATCTTTATAATATATGTTGGATTATTGTATATTACCACGTTAGGGCTCATTTTGCATACTCTGATTTATTTTGGAGATTTGATATTTTAACTAAATATTTTTAATTACGCATGATGATGTTGGATGGCCTACAGGCCTTATATAATGTGTTTTGAATTGGTGGAATCATAATTTGGTATGATATGGATATTTTAATATATGATGAGATATTATTCAATTAAAGAGTTTTCAAATGGTTAGTTGAACTCTTTTCTACCATGGTAATCTTTTGAAAAATGAGTTGTAATATTTTTATTACCATGGTAGAGTTTTTAAATGATTATAATAATGTATAAAAAATAGTTTTTTAAATCCATAGTTAATTATTATGTATAAGGAAAGGATTTTACAATTTGGTATCAGAGAGGAATGATTCTGTAAACTGTCTTGCATGCACTGTATTTAGTGGCGATATATAATATTCACAGATACCTTCCCTGTTTAGTTGTTTTTGTGGTGTTTTGTTTGACAGCTAGCTTGTTATGGTGGGTTGCATCCTTAGGTAGGGAGAAGATGGTATAGACTCGTCATACTGGTTCTAGGGGTAGTAGGCCTCCATACCCACATGTTCAACCACTGCAGCAACAACAACTCCCATTTGATAAGGATGCTTTTATGCAACAATTGAAAGGAGTTGTAGTAGATGTTGTAAAGGAGCGATTGAAGAAGTTTGAGGAAGATGCTAGAAAGAGAGTAGGGGACAAGGTCCTTATGGACAAATAATAAATCTCGAGGACTCCAGGTGACACTGAACGGACAACAATAAAAATCTAATGTCCCCTAAAATATTTTAAAGATTTTACTTCAACAATCATGTTATAGTAAAAGTCGAAGAATAAAAAAACATACATTAAAATACTGTCGCAAATAACTTACCCCGGATTGTATGGAAAGATAAAAAGCATATTAGGGGTTGCTCATCGCTTGAAGATGTCCCTAATATCATTAGATAGTGCATCCACATCTAATCTATACTGGGAAAGGAGGTGTCGGTTGACAAATACGAATTTATACGCCCTTGTCGTGTGCAGTAATAGATCGTGGTGTAAGTGACTTTATAGAAAATAAATAATGTCATTAAAACCTAAAAAACTTAATGATGAATAATAATAATAACAGTGATAGAAAATGATGATAAAGTACCTAATCCATATATTGATGGCCATTAAACTAACCCAATCACGAGTAAGCAATCATTCAACACACGATCATCGACATGATCATCTATAACTGTATGATAGATCTCGATATCGAAACGTATTGTCTGAGCTCCTCGGCTGATCAAAGATGGTACCATTGACTCCAATTGTTGGAGATATGAGGGCATCTGTCAATTGCTAGTTTAGGGTTGGGACTTATATTTGGTTGATGACCGCTTTGAGTTCTTCCCACGCCCTTCAATTCATTTTCCTTTAGCAAGACCAACAACCTAAAAACATAATGAAATGAAATCATGTGATTTTAGACGGAAGTGTATAGAAAAAGTAAAAAGAATTGTAAATTAACTATCTTTTGATATGCATCAATAAGACCTTTTGGCCATGCAACATAACCACCGACGATTTCTTTCACCATTGTTGCTTCATCCAAAGAAGGGATTTGGTAAAGGGGCATCATCAATTGTGCATTCATCGACCCTAACTCTGAGTATGTTCAACGGCAATGGTGAATTATACAAGATATCACTTTAAGTGTTGTAGGCCACGTCGACAGCAACCGCGTGCTTGAAATAATCATCGACGTGCAACTTGCAGTTTGATTCACCCTTATGAAAAATAGAGTTAAATATATTAAGGTACACTAATGTATAACACACCAAAAAGTGAAGTGAAGAAGAAATTAATTACCATAGGAATGGGGACTTTAGGCACGGAGGGCCAACTATCCTTTGCACCCGTGCTTTCATATACTGGACTCAGTGTCGGCCTAGACTGTAGTAAGGCCTCAATTTGCGCCTTCAATAATGCATTTTCCTCTTGTATCATATACATATGATCGGTGAATTACTTTACTTGATGTTCGTAGCCACTAATCCTCTGGTCTACGTGATGCTTGTAGTAAAAAATTTTCTCCTCTAATTTGTAGCAAGTCATTTTTTGAGACTTACTTTTTGGGTCTGTAGTACGATGTTTGGGTTACTACAAAATTAGTACCCCGAACATGACCATCATACTTAGGAGCCACGAATTAGCAATAAGTGTTACCCCACTATTCTACATCATGCTCCTTGTATCATGTTCTTGTGTGTAGAATATGTAACCATTGATTGCATAACCATTATAAGACAATACATGTAAGCTTGGTCCATTCGATAGCCATCTTAAGTTTTCAGAAACTAAATCAAGATTCCTCTCTACCTCACATTAATGCTCCTTTTTAACCAAGTTGGAAAATGTCGATTGTGCTCTTTTGTTATCAAATTTTCATTCCTCTTACCATGTACTAATCGAAGAGCATCCTTATATTCTTCAACATATGGTTCAACCTTATCAGTGTTATGTAGCACATACAAGTGAGCTTGCTCCCATTTAGTCACTAATACCCTGGTTACATCATTCCTATTCATTCATTTCCCTGATCTTCGCCCATCATGCCGAGACTTTGGGATCCCTACAAGGTCAACATCTGATAAAAAATCAGTACAGAAGTCACTTGCTTCTTCAACCATGTAACGCTCAGCTATACACCCCTCTGATCGATATCTATTTTTCACATAGCCTTTTAAAATTTTCATAAATTGCTCATTTGGGTACATCCATCTCAGGTACACTGGACCGAACAATTGAACCTCTTTCACTAAGTGTACCGTTAGATGAACCATAATGTCAAAAAATGAGGGTGGAAAATACATTTTATGTCAACACCCGTTTCCATTTCGATAATCGAAGAGTAATAAAGACGGAATTCAATGGGCATATAGAAAAGTACAATTATACTGATAAAAATATTCGTTTACAAACCCAACGTCGTTCGTTTACAATTCTGATATTGTTCGTCGACGGAAACAGAACATACTGCGGAAGTTTTAATATTTACAAATTATCCAAAATATTAAGGCATAGACTAAAGCATAACCACGTTCATATCCTCGCCTCGAGACACGTGCCACTCACTTTTCGGCGTCAACGTCTTTGCCCTTTGACCCACTGGTACCCGCTGAGGTGTTTATTTAAAAATAGGGTGAGATTCCGAAGAATCTCTGTAGAGACATAATATCGTTCATAGAAAATGCGAAAAGTAAATATGTCATGCGCCAAGGTATGCACAAATTAATGAACAATATAAACACATCATCGTCATGTATACATGAGTAGGGCCCAGCCCCACAATCTACACCGGTTGGACTTCTGCCAACTCCCAGTGTAAGTGCACCTCTGGCACTAACTGCCTCTCTCTAGGCAAATCATGTTATTAATAAAGTGCATTTACAAAACATTGGCATCCACACAATCACATAACTTATGGCATAGTGTATGAAGGATAATGTCCCTACCTCAAAGCTTTATAATCCTCTTTTAAATGTGCCTCGAAGAACATGTGGTATCTGGCCTCCAAATCGGTCCTAAAATATTAAATGTACCAGAAATAGGTCATAACCTATCCAAGTATCATTTTATACTCTTCCATAGTGTTTATTGTGGTTATATTAGTCTATGGTGAAAATTTACAAAAATGCCCCCGGGAACCCGGCCCGGCCCGGCCGTACCCGGCCCGATGGCACGTTTTCTCAAAATTTTGACCAAAGCTATTCTGACTTATTTTCGACCAAGGAATCCATTTCCGGGCTCGAAATCGCCAAATTCATGGATAAATTATGAAAATACCTTGACAGCCCCTATTTAGGGATTTTAGTGGCGTTTTCGTAATTATGCTTTTTCGGCCTCTACCGAAAAAGTGTCCAACTGTAACCCCGCCTATTTTTTGCCCACTGAGTCCAATGGAACCATTTATTTCATGAAAATCCAACTCCTTGTACCAGTTCTGGTATGGCCGAAATATTGAAGGGAAAATAGAAAAATGAAGCTTTGGTTTTAGCTTCCAAAACTTGTACTTTTCTACTTCTAATCCTTGATTAATTCATTTAAAAACTTCATAATCATGATTTAAAGGATTTTGGGCAGCATAACCCCTTAGGATTATGGCTTTTCCAATTTTACAACTTAACCAAAAATCACATAAATCAAACAACAATCACCAACAACAACTTCAATACACAAAGAAGTTGAGATTTTGGAGATTACCTCTTGATCCTTGGTGTTTCTCTCTCTAGAACGTCCTCTCTCTCTTCTCCTTGAGCTAATAATGAGTCTTCAAGATCATAGATTCATGAAGAAACATGGTTTAGAGAAGGATCTAGGGGAAATGTTACAATGAAAGCTTAAGAATAAACTCTTACCTTAAGATTTCTTCTTCCTCTTCCCTCTAACTCTTCAAAGTTTCTCCAAACTCTCTCCCTCTCTATGTTGAACGAAAATGCATGAAGGGAAGGGAAGAGAAAGCCTTCATAAAAATTCTCCCTTGATTCCAAACCATTGATCTCATCTAAGGTTGTTATGGTGACACATGTCAACCACCATACTTGCCTCCATGCTTGCACCATACTTCTCTTTTGTGTGCACTCAACCTTGCCATGCTTCCCTTTTGTGTACACTCAACCTAAATTATCATTTCCTTCTCTCTTGGTTGGCCAAAAACGTGCTCCCTCTTATGCTCCAACTAAATCAAGTGTTCCTTCCATTTACTCAAGTCAATTGGTGCAAAAGTTGGCCACCTAACCTTATGACATAAGTAAGGACTTATGACACAACAATTATCTCCATCATCTTTCATGTGGTGTTGACACTTGGCCTCATTGGATTTTGACACTTGTCTTCTCCTCCTTCATCCCTAAATTTCTAAAATAATTAAGAGAAAAAGGAAGATTACTTTATTTCTCAAATTTTTGGAATAATGCCAATTCTGGGAGATTTTCTGCCTTCACTTTGAAAAATCATAACTAATTTTGTAGACATCGTTTCGAGGCGATTCCAAAGCCTATGGAACCCTCATTGAGTCTAGTTTCAAGGAAAAATATGGAAATTTACTGGAAATGATCATATTATTCCCAGATTTTCCATCTTTGATCGCTGCTCCAGAAATTAGTCAATTTCGCTGGGCAAACTTCAAAAATTCATATCTTTTTGTACATAGCTTCAATTAAGTCATATGACCTATCAAATTAAAGCTTAGGATGTCTACTTTCACTCTGTAAAATTTCATAATTGTTTGTCATCATTTGGTCTTCCAAAACGATATGAAAATCTCACTGCCTCGCAGGCGATTTCACTGAAAACACTATTCAACTTTCAATTTTCAATATTTAATTCCTTTAGCCTTAAATATTCACCATTTCATTGAATATATATAATAATTACAATATATTCTTGGTGAATAAAATTTGGGATGTTACATTTTAAGTTCACACAGAGTACAAACAATCAGCCTTTGCAAATCTTTTAACTTTGTTGAATCAACCACTTTACTGTAAATCAACTTGAAAAACAAGCACAGTTTAGTTATGAAATTCCTTACTTTTTTGGGTAAGATTGACCGTATACCAATCAATATAAAATTCTGCATAAACACATGACAATCATGAGATTTAAGGTTCTTTAGCTTTAACTCTTTCACTGAAACAAGATTCTTTATATTTGAAGAATAGCTCTCTAGAACTTGATTCCTTGAAGAGACCACAAAATAACTTCTTCTTTTTCCTCAACAGAGTGTAAGCTGCTGGAGGAAGGTAAGTGCGGTGCCCTTGCTCAATCGGAGCCAACTCTTCTCTGATTCCCAGGTTAACCAAATCCAACCTAGCATTCACACTATCCTTACTTTTCCCTTGCATATTGAGCAGTGTGCCAATTAGACTATCACAGACATTTCTTTCTATGTGCATCACATCAATAAAATGTCTCACATATAAAGACTTCCAATTTGAAAGCTCAAAGAAAATAAACTTCTTCTTTCAACCGCTTGTCCCTATTTGTTTTGCAAATGACTTGCCAAAATTGTTATCCAAGTGTTTGACCTTCTCAAAAACCTGAGCACCGTTCAACATCTTTGGTGGGCTGCCTTCTTCTAACTCACCATTAAAAGCCTTTTTCTACTTCCTCTAACGATGTTTGGATGGTAAGAATCTTCGATGTCCCATGTAGACATTTTTTTACAATGATATAGTCACACTGAATGAGTGTCATCTTCACATATAGGGCACACATAATATCCTTTGACGCTATATCTAGACAAATTATCATAAGCAGGGAAATCATTTATTGTGCCAAATAACATAACTTTTAAAGTGAAACTTTCTTCCATGTACGCATCATACACACTGACGCCTTCCTCCCAAAGTAGCTTCAAATTATCAACTAAAGGAGCCAAATTTACATCTATATCATTCCTAGGTTGCCTTAGCTCAAAAATTACCATGGATAGTATCATATACTTACATTTCATGATCAAGTGCGGAGGAAGGTTATAAATTATCAATATTACTGGCCATGTACTGTGTGTACTACTCTAAACTTCGTGGGGATTGATTCCATTAGTTGAAAGTGCAAGATGTAGGTTCCTTGCTTCATTCGTGAAGTCAGGGTGGTCATGATCAAATTTTTTCCATTGAGGGTCATCTGCAGGGTGCCTAAGGTTCGTGTCTTCAACTCTTTCATATGTATGCCACGTCAATAGCTTAGCAATCTCTGTATTACTATACAATAGCTTGAATCTTGGAACAATGAGAAAATACCATACGACCTTTAACAGACTTTTTCCTTTCTTCTTCTCATATCGAGATGCATTGCATTTAGGGCACTTTTCTAACGTTGCAACTGATTTTGAAATAATATGCAATCGTTAGGGTATGCATATATCTTCTCATAACCCATGCCAGTTATAGAGCAAAGTATTCGCTTCACTTCGTATGTCTTAGTAGGCAAGACATTTTCTTCTGGGAGCATATATTGCACAAGTTCAAGCAGAGTAGTGAAATATGAATCACTCAATCTATATCGCGCTTTAAAGTTGTACAATTTCAACATTACTAGCAATCTTGTGTATTTAGTACTACTGGCATATAATGGTTTCTCTGTATCACCTTTCAACGCCTCAAATTCTTAAGGATAGTCATGAAGCACCCTTTCGACTGCATTTAGCATTTCTTGAAGATCATCATCCTCATCATCACACATGCTTTGATTAAACTCATTCGAAGGACCGCTCGTGGTATTCACCCGATCACTACCTGCATTATCCATCTCACCATGCCTTGTCCATCGTGTATATGATTGATCAATTCCAAGGAACACTAAATGATCTAGCAAATCAAGTGGACTAATCGACTTTCCATAACAACAAGATAAGTAAGGACACAAGATTTTGTTAAGATCTTTTGTATGCTCGCTTGCAAATCTAATAAACTCTTTCACCCCATTTATATATTCCTTTGAGCATCGATCAGATGACATCCGTTTTTGATCCATCTTTACCTTTTAACATATGTTTAAAAGTAGTTAGTTGCTTGACTCTTGTAGTTACTAATTACTTTTATCTTCTTCCATTTATTTAAAAAAAATCAGCAGGACACATAAGAAATCTCTGACAATCAACATGTATCATACTAATTTTTCACAACTCACAACAAAAATAAATCAAAAGAATATTACATAGTTGAATGATATTTAACGTAATGACTAGATAGCTCAATACTCCTTTAATTTAATGATCGACAGGACACCTAAGAAATCTCTGGCAATCAACATTTCTAAATTGATGACAAATCTTCAGATACTGAACATTTAAAAAGGTGCATGGAAATATAAGAATTAAAGTTCTGTACAAAATATATAGTTCAAGACTTACAAGCTAGCAAAAACTTTTGTAAGAGCCTAAGACAAAGGAAAAAAACAACCAGCAAACCAAGCTTTAAGAAGACAGCTGAAACTTCAAATAAATACCTGGAAAAAAACTCATGAGCACACATATAATATTCATGACAGCTTTTACCAGAAGAAGAAGAAGAAGAAGAAAACGTACCTAAAGAAAACCTAGGAGCTGGGAAACTTCTTATATGAGGATGAGACAAAGCAAATCATGTGCGTAACTAAGCTTTGTACTGTAATGGTAGTGCGTGACCAAAATTTTTTGAAAAAATACACACACGGAGACAAGAAAAAACAAAAAGTGGGACCAACAAAGCTTCCAACAGCAATCATTAAAGAGAGGAGGCCGTGGGGACAATGGATAAAGAAAGGTATAGTGGGGACCAATTAGATCTGAAAAATGGAGTGCGGGAGGACGCGCGAGAAAGACGATATGGGGACTAATTAGATCTGAAAAATGGAGTGAAGGAGGACACGCGAGAAAGACAGAAAGATGATGATAATGGTGAGAGCGGCAAATTTGTACACTTTGTATGGCACTTTTTACCTTAAGCAGCATAGAAGGTATATAAAAGCTATGGCTCTTGGACACCAAGTGCCATAGCATCTATTCAGTATATAAAATAAATAAATAAATAGTTAATTAATTAAATGGTGAAGGGAGCTATGGCGCTTTCTATAAAAGCGCCATTGTATCCCAATATTTGTTTTAATCTACCTACGTCTTATTATTATTAGCCATTATTAGCCTTCAAGCGTAACCTTAATTCATATAAAGACAAATGAATATGAATAGTAATTACCATTATTATTATTAAGTCAGACAAATGAGAAGTAAGACTAGAAAGTACAGTATATATTATTATCTCTATTATTCACGTGAAAGCTAAGTGATAAAGAAATGAATGGTGACAGTTAAACTACGTACCAACTTCTTAGCTTGTAATTAAACAAAAAAAAAATTAAATAAGTTAAAATACAAAAAATATAATCTAAATCCCCCCTATTGAAATAATTCTAATCATTGGCAAATTAAATAGAAGTAAAGGATAATAAGATAATTAATGCCAAAATCATATAAATTAAATAGCGAAAGAAGGATACTGCAAAATAAATAAATAATAAATAAGAAAAGAAGGTGCTTAAGCTTACCTTAATTAACGGGGTGCCTTAACTAATAATCAGCTTGTATGTCCTTAACACATGAAGGAGGAATAAAGGTGATGATCCAAGCTTGATCGCCTTCTGTGATCTCTCCGCTATGGTGGTAGTAACTCTTAACTCTCACCCTTAGTCTCTATGCACGCGGTGTCTGTTCTCTGGCTCTCTCATTAGTTTAGATAATACATAGATCGATAAAGAAGACAACTTTTACACATGCGACAAGGCTGTGCAGCTTTTCAGAATTTAAAGCATATTAAAAAAACAAAAAAAATAGAATTGGGCTGTCGGCAAGGGCCTTGGCCAGCTCTTGCCCCACCAAGAGTTGGTAGAGGCGTTGAAATGAAAAAAAAATATTCAGGTGCCCAAACGCAAAAAACAAAAAAAAAATCCTCCTCCGGTGCTTGTTGGAGCAAGCGCCGAAGGAGGCGCAGAAAAGAAAAAAAATCCTCAGGCGCCTAAACGCAAAAAAAAATCCTCCTCACCGCCTTGGCCGACGTTTTCCCCAACAAGCATTAGAGGAGGCGTTGCCTTGGCCAACGCTTTCCCCAACAAGCGTCGGAGGAGGGGCCCTAAAGCAAAAAAAGAGAGGAAGTAATTATAGGTTGAACCCAAAAAAAAGAAAGAACAAGATTGGCCACCAAGTGCCGGCTAAGGTGGCACTGCCTCCTCCGGCGCTTTCTGGTGGAAGCGCCGGCCAAGGTTGGTTAGGCAAAAAAAACAGTTTGCTATGGCACTTCTTTAAAGAGGGCCATAGGAGGTGTGCCACCAAATCGTTATTTTATAGTAGTGCAAGTTCTCCCCCTCTATGTTTTTTTTGTGTGAAATTGTTTCTGGCTTGAACATTAATAAATACATGTACTTGCTTTATTGATTGTTATGTTTTAATCTTTTAAAATCTGATTGAGTATTGAAGTTTAGGTAATATCACACCATATAAATTGCTTTATGGAAAACCCCCTGAGTTGTCACATTTACGAACATTTGGCTATTTATGTTTTGCTGCAAACTTAAATTCTAGTGATAAATTTGCAAATAAGGCTGACCCTTGTATATTTTTTGGCTATCCATCCAATCAAAAGGGCTATATACTATATAACATTGTCACTAGAACCTTGATTGTGAGTAGGCATGTAACATTTGTAGAGAACAGATTCCCTTTCAAAGATAAAGAAACCAGCACTTCCAATGAGATGTATAATCCGCCTACTTCCAATGAGATGTACAATCTGCCTCATGATCCCTTCATGATGATATATGATCATCAACTATTACATTTGGGAAACCGAGAGTACAACCAGGTAATTAGAAATAATCTTGAGCATGATCAAACAAGGAGAAACGCTTCTGAACAAGTTGAAGATGAAATAAGGGATGTTGAAACTGATCTTACACAACACCTACTTCACGAACAGCGTCAATTAAGGCCTACACGTTAAAGACACCCACTTCCCATATTAAAGATTACCATTGTGATTGTTTACCTACTTCAGGTAATGAAGGAGAGCACCAATCTGACCTACTAAATTCAAATGCTTTATTTGACACTATATGTTTAAATGATTTGTCTTCTTATTATCAAAACTATATTGCCTCTATTGATAAAGTAGTAGAACCAGATAGTTACATAGAGGCAGCCAAAGACCCTCGATGGGTCAAGGCTATGAAGAATGAGATAGAAACTTTGGAAAGAAACAAAACTTGGATAATAGTCTCCTTACCAAAAGGAAAAAGGCCTATAGGTTGTAAGTAGGCGTTTAAAACCAAATATAAGGCCAATGGGACCTTGGATAAGTTTAAAACCTAGCTTGTTGTTAAAATAGTGACAATTAGAATTATTCTTTCCCTTACAGCTATTCATAATTGGTCATTACAGCAAATGGATGTAGATAATGCTTTCTTGCAGGGAGATGTCCATGAGGAGGTCTATATGACTATATCACAGGGCTATCCCCGAAAAGGGGAGCAAACTTACCAAGTGTGTAGGTTAGAAAAGTCTCTCTATGGTCTTAAGCAGGCTTTGAGACAATGGAATGAAAAATTGACACATGCCTTGATTCAAGGTGGGTTTTCTCAAAGCAAATATGATTATGCTTTATTTCAAAAGAGGACAGGTTCTGATATTGTGTTTATTCTTGCTTATGTGGATGATTTGCTAATCACTGGAAACAATATTCATGTTGTAAATAAAGTTAAGCTCTACTTGCATAGTAGATTTCAAATTAAGGATTTAGGTACTTTGAAATATTTTTTGGGCATTGAAGTTTTAAGATCCAACCAAGGCATATATTCCTTAATCAAAGGAAATATGCAACTAAGATGATTGAGCAGGTACAACTTGATGATTTAAAAGCCTACATCACTCCTTATGAGCAACATTTCAAGCTCAAAGCAGAGGAGACTAAGCATGATCACTTCCTCCGTGATCCAGGACCATATAGAAAGTTGGTTGGTAAGTTATTATATTTAACTTTGACTAGACCTGACATTTCTCTCACTGTACAGGTGCTGAGTCAATTTATGCAGTTTCCAAAAGATTCACATATGCGGGCTGTTTTAAGATTAGTTAATAACTTAAAGAACTGTCTAGGCCGTGGTATTTTCCTATCAGCAGCAAGTTCTATGTCCATAGAATATTATTGTGATTCAAATCATGCTGGCTGCCTAAACACACGGAGATTGGTTACTGGATACTTGGTAAAATTAGAGGACTCCTTGATTTGTTTGAAATCAAAGAAACAAAACACAATATCCACTTCTTCTACAGAGGCTGAATATAGAGCCCTCGAAAAGGCTGTTTCTGAATTGGTCTGGATTGTTGGACTAATGAAGGAATTACATGTATATGATATTGAACTAGTGCAGGTGCATTGTGACAATAAGGTAGCAATTCATATTGCTACCAACCTAGTCTTCTACGAGCGCACAATGCATATTGAGGTTGATTGCCATTTTGTATGTGAGAAGCTGATGCAGAAAGTTATTGTTTTAAGTTATTTGAGGTCTTCAAAAAACTTAGCAGACATATTAACAAAGGGGCTTGGAGGCCCCCAACATCAGTATATTTTAGGTAAGTTAGGAACTTGTGATTATACGGTTCCGAACTTGAGGGAGAGTGTTGTAAGTGTTTAAGTATAAATAGTTTATTCTATTATAACTGTATTGGCTAGGCTTGATAGTTATTATTAGACAGCAGCTTATTTGTTATCAGGTCGGTGTGGGCCTTGTCCACTTATGGCTATATATACTATGGTGCTTGTACATTTACATTGGTTGTTAATAATATGAATTATTCAGTCTATTGGGCACTCTCTTTAATAAATACATACGTTGTTTTTCTTCTGAATCTGAAGCTTGTTCTTCTACTGGTTTTTCACTCTTTCTCATGGTATTGCCAAGTTCTCCCCCTCTGTGTGTTTTTTTTTTTTTTGAATTGTTTTTGGCTTGAACATTAATAAACACATGTACTTGCTTTGTTAATTGTTATGTTTTAATCTCTAAAATCTGATTGAGTAATGATGAGCCTGTTTTGTTTTTGTTTTCTGTTTTTTGCCTAAAATTGTTTTTTAAAACAAGTTTTGAAAACAAAAAGCAAAAAAAATAAATTCTGTTTAGATGGTTGTTTTAATTTGAAGTGTCGTAGTGGTAGCTGTCACCGATAGTGATGTGATAGTGTTCGGCTCTGGGTGTGGTACCAATAATGGATAGGTGGTGGCCTTAAAAATTAAAAAATAGAAAAATAAAAATAAGAAAATAACTAAAAAGCTGTTCTTGTTTTTTAGATTTTAAATCAACTTATTGAAAACAGTTTACTAAACAAGTTTTTTTTTAATTTTTGAAAACAAAAAAAACTATTTTTAAAAACAAAATCAAACTAGTCCAATATTTTCCATATTTAGCTTCTTAATTACTAGGCCATTCTTTTTTGTTTTGGTTATTCTACCTACGCTAGTCATGACATTTTCCATGTTTAGTCATGACGTAGTCTTGACTCTGCTCTTCTTGCATGAACCCATTCATTCATTATTACAACTCTTATCTTCTTTATATTTTCAACTGTTTCAATTAAAATTAATTTGGTGACCTTCTCATGCTATTACTTAAAAGAACACAGGAGCATTTGGAAACTTCGACGATATTATTACTGAACTGTCTCATCTTTACTGACAGCACTTTATTATTATTTTTTTGGGTAATTTTACTGACAGCACTTTAATAACTCTTGATTAATATTTGAATAGGCTTCAGTTTCGGATTTCTTTGTTGGATGCTTGTATTATGTCTGCTTAAGTGGTTTATGAAAATCCATATGTTGTCATGACAGAATATTTTTTAATTTCATATTATGCAAATGCGGCCGGAGTATATAAATACACTCATCAAAACTTCATAGGAATGACAAAGCCAACAAAAATTTCAACTAATCTTCTTGATTTAGAAACATCATTGGATGATTTGATAGACAAGAGTCGAGGAAACTTTGGGAGGACACTTACAACTCCTACAATCCCTTCTCGTGTCCATGGCAATGTTCTTTGACGCACAACAATCATTCATCAGTGTTTACACTGATGGCCACCCACCATGGCATTGCACAAGTAACAATCATCACACCAAATATTATTGTAGCTCAGAAGATTCTGATGATATTTGCAAACTTCCAAGATCTGCTTGGTCTTGGAATGGACCTTCCTCGATGACAATCATATCTCAGTGGGGTCTTGAATGTGTTAGTACATTCATTATAGGCTTACCTCAATCTTCCTTCTTCCTGGGATGCTTTGTTGCTGGGTTTCTTATTGCCACATTTGCTGATTCATCTATTGGAAGGAAAAAGTGCTCTTTTTCTCATGTTTAACAATGTCAATTGCTTCAATCATCATTATCTTCTCAACCAACATTTGGGTGTTCTCTACTTTAAAGTTTGTGATTGGGTTTGTCGCTCGTCGGTTGGCACTTGGTCTATGGTTTTGCTGACAGAGAGAGTGAGTAAAGAGTAGCAGTTTTGAGTGGGAGTCCTTCAGTACATTTGGTACACATTAGGGTTTCTATCCTTGCCTGGCATTGCTTATATGAACAGAGATTCTCCATGGAAGTCTCTTTACCTTTGGATCTCGATTCGTGGAATTTGCTACTCCATTTTTGCTTATGTTTTTGTTACTGAGTCTCCTAGGTGGCTTCTCATGCAAGGAAAAGAAAAGGAAGCCATGGCTTTACTTAAAGCAAGTGGTGCAACTTTGACTTTAGGCCAACTAACTAAACTTGCCAGACAAGGCACTTCAACTTCCAACCTCTACTCATCATCAATCAAATTAAACAACTTTTTGTTAAACGTTGGGCTTTCAAACGACTAATATCAATTCTCATGCTTGGTTTTGGCAATGGAATGGTGTATTATGGTGTTCCTTTGAATGTTGGAAACTTGGGATTCAACCTATACTTGAGTGTTCTCTTTTATGCTTTACTTGAGACACCATCTTTTATGACCACATACTTCTTGCATAATTGTAGAAGAAAACCTTCACTCCTTACCTTCTCTATAGCAAGTGGGATTTGTTGTTTATTTGTTCTGTGGTAGGAAATAAGCGACACATAGTGAAACTAGTCCTTGCTCTAGTTTCGTTCTTAAATATAGCTACATCTTTCGATGTCTTTCTCTTATACGTAGTAGAGTTGTTTCCCACGAGTGTGAGGAACACTACAACATCAATGACGAGGCAAGCCGTGGTTTTTGGTGCCATATTCAGCCCATTTTTGATATCTGCAGGGAGGAAAAATGACCTTTTCTCTTTTGGTATATTTGTGGTCATCATTTTATGCACTGCTTCTTCTTTGCTGTTTTTGTCAGAGACTAAAGGAATTGCTCTGTGATACAATGGATGAACAAGAGAGGAAGGAAAAATAAATGTGTAATGCAAAAAAAAAAAAAAAAAACTGATATTAATGATAATCAGATAGGTTCTTGTATGTTGGGAAGTCACAGGCATGCAACGGAAGTAAGGCTTGTGATTTGTAATCAATGCGCAAATGGATTAGTTGTTGGAGCATTGCACAAAACATAACAAAAAATTAAACTTTTTTAATTTAGATTGAATGACTCCAAACAGGCGTGCATTTTAAGGAAGAAGAGATAATTGTTATATACTTTTTTGTATAACTGATGTAAGTAAGTGGAAAAAAAATGATAATCTAACTAAAAGTGGGAAAAAAAAGGAGGGAAGGGGATGACCCAGTCATAATTATCACTCATTTATACATTAAACTAATATGATCTATTGAAAGGATAATCACGCATTTGTAAATAATATGGAGTGCACGCTCATGGGTTGGCAACAGCTGCCCTTGCATAACTGAAATGTAGTAGGTGACTGTGGAGCCCGCAGGCTTGGAGGGAAGTGAATTGAGAAGAGGAAAAGTAACTGGAATGGTATAAGATAGAGGAAAAAGGGGAAATTAACATAGTATATATAGAAAGCATGTTAGTTTCAGCAACTTTTCCAGAGCATGTGCAATTGCAATAAGGATGATATAATAATAAAAAAAATGCTAACAATAATGATGATTAATGCAAATGATAAAGGGAATGATAATGATGACTAACAAATGATGAATAATAATACTTGAGAGAAAAAGTTGATGTGCACATGCACAGTTGGGTAAGCCAAGTGAGGGTCCCTCCCTGCAAATAAGATTTTTGAGTGGACTGAATGACTACTAATAATAATTGGAATAGAACTGAATGAAGTTCTGGAGAAGAAAAATAATGTATGTGAACCACTGAATGGGGTTCTGGAGAAGAAAAATAATGTGTGTTTCCCAAAGGACAGTTGTTATGGGGCAGAATAAACTAACAACCTAAACAAAAAATCTTCTACCATGAGTATAAAACAAAAGAAAAAATGTTAACAGGATCTTACAGCTAGGAACACATTATGAAGGAGTATTAAAAGAGGTGGTATGGATGAAAAGGAGAAGACCTTACCGGATTAGTGCTTGGCAAACTGCACAAAACGATGACCTTATTAGAGGATGCCAAGAATTATAAATGGAAAAGGAAACTATAGGCAACAACAAATTAGAAGAAAGCTAAAGACATGCCATAATAAAAACTAAAAAGTTAAGGCACGATATTCAACACTGATGTAAGTGGCAAACAGATGATATTCAACACGGTTATAGCACAAACAGATGATAATTACATGCATGTTAATGTTCAAGTACTAAAACTGACCTGTTTGTCTACTCTTTTTGTTCTAAGTTCTTCTACAAGCTCCAAAGCTTGAATCTTAGGATCTGTCTTGCCTTCAAGATCTATAAAACCGAAATTATTTCAACCAAGTGAAAAATTGAAAAATGTTCCAGAGTCACCATTTAAGTTATGTATCAAATTAAAAATGAAATGTGTACCATAAAAACCATTGTTCACCCATTATAAAACTAATATCGTTCTCATGATGACTTCCTTCGAAGTATTTCACCAAACTGTTTGTCAGAGAGCAAACCTTCTTCATAATTCAGCAAACATTAAAAAAACTACACACACACATATATCTCACATGTTCCACTTGGATCTTAATTTTCATTTTACTTTAAACAAAAGTATAACGTATTTTTAAAACATTATCAATCTAATAGTTAGCTTTCAAAAGAAGAGTTGCAAAAGGATCTAAACAGACTGCAGCTCTGGCTTGTCTAGATCCTAAAAGTAGAAGCTAGCAGTACCATCCTCTTTATCCCAATATTTTAATGCGAGGAATTCAATGATTCATTGAATATTTTAATATTCAATGAATATTTTTAAGTGCACGCTCATGGGTTGGCAACAGCTGCCCTTGCATAACTGAAATGTAGTAGGTGACTATGGAGCCCGCAGGCTTAGAGGGAAGTGAATTGAGAAGAGGAAAAGTAACTGGAATGGTATAAGATAGAGGAAAAAGCAACTTTTCCAGAGCATATGCAATTGCAATAAGGATGATATAATAATAAAAAAAATGCTAACAATAATGATGATTAATGTATGTGAACTTGATCAAATAGAGAGGGTCTACATGTCGGACAAAGCCACAAACATCTTCCATAAAAAGATAGCTCATGAAACTTGAATAGACAAATGAAGATGCTAAGAGTAAAGGTCATGAACTTCTTTACCGAAAACCTTCGCTCCTCCATCAGACCCCAAGCAATATCAGAGACAAACTTGAGCTTCAAACATCTTGGAGGTAAATCTTCTTCACACACCATCACCTACGATGGGCAAACAATCCAGAAAGACAAACTCGAGTTGATCTACCTACGATGGCCAAAAAAACCTCGCCGTTGCTTCTTAGTTGCCACCGTGGTCACCAACAAAACTTCCTCGCCGTTGTGATATGAAACAAAGAGGAGAAATGGGGTAAAGATAAAGAAAAACGAAATGAAAAAGAGAGAAGATAATGGATAGTAATTAAGATTGTGTTACCATGATTGAGACTTGATGGTTCGTGTTACTTAGGGCTTTGAGGATTTCTTGTTTTGTATCGTAGATTTTGATGCGTTTGGCTTTGAGAGATTTGATTAGCTCCACCGATTTCAATGGCGACGGCATATTGTTCCCCACTTGACCATAGTTGATCCCTGGAATGCTCGAGAATTTTGCACCTGTGAAACCGAAAGGGGTTATACACAAGCTCCTGCTCGAACAAACCCAGATATGTAGATCAACGATTTTAAGAATAAAATCTGAATTTTTGCACTTACTTGACACAGAGACGAGGAAGAAGAACACGAACAGAGGAAGAAAACCGATAGCCATCGTAACCGATCTGTAAAATGAAAATGAGAAAGGGAAAGATGATGGAAAAATAGAGAATAAAGTGTGGCTCAGGAAAAGAAAAAGCTGCAAAAGGGGAAAAAATTGCAGAATAAAAAGAATGGGTGAAACATTCGAAGAGAGAATGGTAAATATTAATGAGGGTAGTTGAAAATTTGAAAAGTAAGGAGTTTGAAATTCAAATACCGAACAGCAAGCCCAAGATGAAGCCGACACTGTTACTCGGCTGATTGGCTTATGAACAGTACTATTCTCTCTCTAGAGAAGAGATTTATATGATATATTGATAACGGAAGGTAACGAATCCAATGACTTTGTGACCACTCTCCAAGCCTTTTTGTGTTTGGTTTGAGGGGAGGTAGGGAGGGAAGGGGGTAAATTATTTTTTTGGGTAGAAGGTATTTAAATTTTGGGTGGAAACTCAAAATTTAAAAAGAATGAGAGGATAAATTTTAGATGGGAACCTAAAAATTTAAAAAAATGAGAAGATAAATTTTGAGTTTCTTTTATCTAAAATTATAATTTACCCCAAATACAAAACCAAACACATCATAAAAAGTCGAGTCTTCCCCACAATTTCCAGTGAACTTCCTTCCTATGTAACTATCTACCAATTATGGGCCACTACACAATTTATCCATTGTTTAGCACCTTTTTTGGGTAAACATACTGTCGAGTACTTTATGTATTATATGGAAATATAATGTTGTAGAGTTTTTTTTTCCCCTCACGTAAATGTTGTTCTCTTGGTTTTGAAAACCGGACCAGACCGGCTAATTTGAGCTGAAAATCAGGTAACTGGTGGTCCAATCTGTCTAATGGTTGACCCTGATTTGGCCGAATTTTATGCGGTTTGATTGATTTTTAGATGGTTCAACCAACTTTTTTATTTTTTAATATTTTATTTAGAATTTCATATAAATAATCATGAAATCTTCATTTTCTCACTGGTCTAGCCCCGGTTTAACTTCGATTTGACCCACTGACCCTTGACTCAATACTCCGGTTGGTTCAACGACCGGTCCGGATTTCAGAACCTTGTTGTTCTAGAGCTTTTATTTTAAATATATAATATAATATGAATTTATTATTATTTATTATCATAATAATTATTCTTTTAATTTTTTATTTTTGAATAATAAAATTATCTAGTACATATTCTTAAATTTATTTATTTACTTACTAATAATGATAAACAAAACTAGTTATTTTAATACATTTTATTACTAAGAAAATGAAACAACAATATTATAGATTGTGTTGTCTTTGCGCTTTTCAAGAGGAATGATATTATGTAAATTTTTAATATTTATTTTTTCTGGTCTTTTATTTCTTTTATACAAATCAGACTATTTTTCTCCACTCAAACATTTAGAATTTATTTTCTACAATCAAATACGAGTATCTCTGAGTTAACCTTTTCGTTTCTCTCGTCTCTTTTTTTCATTCCCCCATCTTTTCTTTCTCAATTCCCAAGTAGCTCTTAGGCCCTGATTGGTATAAGGAAGATCTAGAAAGGGAAGGGAATATGTAGAAGTTTTCTCGTTAGATATGTAATTTTGGCTCAATCTTTTTGAGCCCATCAATGTTCCCTTATTCATGGGAAGATGATATCTCATCAAAATTGGTGGGATCGTAAGTTCCTTGAGTGGAGGAAAATCCGAAAAATAAATATGCCTCTAAAATATTTAAATTAAAAGGCGGGAAATTCAAATTTACTACAAAATTTGCTTATTATATTCGAATTTTTAAGGATTCTCACCTTACAAATTTGAATTTCATCAATAAATTTGAATTTTTTAGGATTCTCGCCCTGCAAGTTGAATTTCTATAGAATTTGCTTATCATATAAAAGTATAATTTTAATTTCATTAATAAATAAATAAATTTTTTCTTTATTTAAATTATAATTTATATTTTATTCATTTTATTTAATTTTTAAATTATTTTACTACTAATTATTTAATTTATGAATTGAAATATAAATTTAATTAATATATAATTATTAATTTATGTTAAGGATAAAATGAACATTTCTCTTTTTTTTTTTTAATTTCACATTCAATTTTCTTCCTATGAAATAACTAATCTTTTATTATCTTTTATAATATTTTTTTTTTCTTTTTTAAAGTTCCTTTCCCTTCTTAAATTTTTTATGTAACCAACTACCCCTTATTTTTTTTTTAAAGGTATGAGGGGAAGGATTCATTCTATATAATTTAACGAAGACCCGCGTATTGACTTGTATCCTTGGCAGTTGGCTCGCAGTTTCCAATGAATTTCCGATTTAACTTTATCAAAACCTCCTTCTCAGGTAAGTTTCAGGCTCTGCTGACTAGTTATTAATTGATATTCTTATTAAAAGAAATTAGGGTTAATATAATTTTTGATCTCTGAAATTTAATCTAATTTTAGTTTTGGTCCCTCAAGTTTGAAATCTGTGGTTTTGATCCCTGAAGTTTCACCCGATTTTGGTTTTGGTCCCTGAAGTTTCACCCGATTTTGGTTTTGATCCCTCAAGTTTGAAAAGGACTTGGCGACCCAATTAAAAAACCCGACCCGACCCAGAAAAAAAACCAAGTCCTTTTCAGACTTGAGGGACCAAAACCAAAATCAGGTGAAACTTCAAGGACCAAAACCACCGATTTCAAACTTCAAGGACCAAAACCAAAATTGGGTGAAACTTCAGGGACCAAAACCACCGATTTCAAACTTAAGGGACCAAAAACAAAATTAGATCAAACTTCAGGGACCAAAAATTATATTAACCTAAAAAGTTATATATAAACTCCACTAGCTCCCTCACTTCGTCTCAGGCTTAGAAGATCATCACTTAGAGGTTGCTTGCTCTTGAACATTCCGAAGATTCAGGATGACTCAGAACCAAGCTAAAGCGTATGTGCTTTTCTATTTCCTGATGGTTTACTTCAGCTTCTTACTATTAATTTCTTGACTAATTAAATGCTTGTTCTTTTTAATTATTGCAGATTCAGTGGAGGATTAGAGTATGCTTCTTCTGTTGCCGGCTCTGGTATTCTCACTTCTTTGTGGAAACTCATCTCCGATCTGTACGCAGAAGCCGAATCTTCAATCAATAATCTGTTCTGGAAAATAGTTAGCAACGAATCAGGTCTGACCGTTATAACGTTTGGGTCTACCCAATTCCGTGATCAACCTGATTTGCTTCCTTTTTCAAACACTGATGACAACCCCTTCAAATTTATCTGTTCCAAAACAAACCCCAACTTCTCTCTCAATCACTCTTCATTTTCCCTCTTCAATCGATGTCGGACGCAGCTTGATCAGCTCAAATCTGAGGTAAGTATTTCTCCTTTATTCCCTTTAATAACACGCACATCTAGACCCGTCAAAACGGGCCAAGCTCGTTTAAACCCGCTTGAGTGAAGGGTCGGGCTTGTATTTCATAGGGGTGAAAGAAGATTTGGCTTAAATAATGGAAAATAAAGTGCTGAACTTGAGCAAGGCAAGTGATATTGATATTTAGGTGTGTTTTTTATTTTGTTATTTATTTATTTATTTTAACAAATAATGCAGACGGATTTGAAAAAACCAGTGATTGTCACTGGGCATGGTGTTGGAGGATCAATTGCTTCTCTTTTCACTTTATGGCTATTAGAGAAGCTGAAGCCAACGTCAGACAAGAGACCACTCTGCATCACCTTTGGATCTCCACTTATTGGAGACCAAAATTTTCAAAAGGCTATATTGCAAAGTTCTAATTGGAGCTCTTGCTTTTTGCATGTAGCCTCTCTCTTTGACCCATTAGTTTCCTCCTCAGTTTCCAACACCTCGTACAGTCCCTTTGGGATATTCCTGTTGTGTTCTGATTATGGCTTTTCTTGTTTCGAAAGCCCTGTTTCCGTTCGAAAGCTTCTAATTCTCACAAGTCAACTGAATGATCAAGGATTACTGCAAAATTGTGATTATGGAAGTATTGTGGAGAATCTTCATCGTAAGGCAATTTGCAAAGACTTTGATGGACCAAACATTTCTCATTCTAATCTTCTCCAGGAAAGCCTTGCTTTGCAATTATGTGCTTTGGGATTACCACAATTGCTGCAACTAAAGGTACGTCAACCTCTATTTTTAATCCTTATGAGAAAATTGGTAATAGAAAATCTTTATCTTGTTTGTTCTTTTAAGAAAACAAAAATCTTCCACTTTTTATGTAAAAGTGAATTGAACTAGATTTCAAAATTGATGTGTTAGGAAACTGACCTGAAGAATCTGGTGGAAGATTTGAACAAGGAAGTGCTAATAAAACAGAAGAAAAGTTTTAACCCAAACAAGAAGTTGGCTGAAGTGAAAATAGGGATGGCCTACTTGGAATGGTACAAGAAGCAGTCAAAGAATAGAGGAATAGGGTACTACGACATGTTTAAGAATCAACAATCTACGTCTGACATGGACGTAACCGGGTATACAACAGAACTCAATCTTTTCTGGGAAGATATGGTGGAAGAGGCAGAGAAGCAACCCCAGAAAGAAGATGCCACTTTTCGAACCCGATGGCTCTATGCTGGAACCAATTATAGGAGAATGGCGGAACCATTAGACATTGCTCGTTACTACGAGGATGGAAGAAGAGATTACATAAATAAAGGAAGACCCGAGCGTTATAAACAACTAGAGAAATGGTTGAAAGAAGATAAAAAATTTCAGTCGATAGGCAGGACCAATAATGTAGAATCTATACTGACATTGGATTCTTGCTTCTGGGCACATGTGGAAGAGGCCCTTATTTCATGCCAAAAACTGAAGTCCACAGAATCCAATGAGGCAGAGAAGCTAGAGGCAATGAATAGTTTAATTGAGTTCGAGAAATATGTTTATGGCTCACTAAAGGATTATGCAGTTTCCCCAGAGATTTTCTTGGGAGGAAGTAGCTTCATGCGTTGGTGGGGCGAGTACATTGGAATTGAGGGAGCTCCACGTGACCCTGAATTTGCCAACTTCATGAAGAATCGAACCAATTATGAGAAGTACATGGAGGGTGCTTACTATTTCCACTGAGAAACTAGCTGGCTTTTGAATTGAGGCAAAATTATCCAAGTACCCAGGGCTTCGAAATAAATTAGGATCTTCTACCATTCTGCGCTTTCAATTTATGTTTTATCTCTCTCGAGTGGTTTTTTTTTTTATATTTAATCTTAGCTACTCGGTATTGAATAAATTTTGTAAATCATCAGTGTGTTAATTAATATATGACGTTGCATATGTTTGTGAAAATAAATAAATAAGGAGTTAAATTTACGTATATATTACATTGCACATGAAGACACATATAGGAGCCAAGGGTTTGAGACATTCGTTGGAATATGTAATCTGCATACATATTTGAATTAGCTTTTGAAAACGATTTTTATGATTAATGAGGTAACATTATTACAAAAAAAAAAGCAGTTGAAACGCTTCTTTTTATAATAACTGTGACACTTAAGAAGCGTCATATATACTATCGTCACTAAAAGAAGCTATGACGCTTTTCTAAACCCTCAACACGTATGTATATATATATATATATATATATATATATATATATATATATATATATATATATATATATATATATATATCTATGTATTTTTTTGAAAAAAAAAAAAAACATTTCCTATGACACTTTTGTTAAAAAAGTGTCACAGAAAGCCTATATATTTTTTAAAATTTTGCTTCCTGTGGCATTTTTTAAAAAAGTGTCACAGGAAGTATTATTTTTTTAAAAATATTTTTTTTTTCATTTTTTTCCCTTTAAAACTCTATAATTACAATTGACAACACACTTTAAACATATTTTCATACCCATAACAAAACAAAGATAAGCAAATCATAATCAAATAACTTCAAAATGATATAAATTAACAAAATCAGTACTAAATAAAATACAAATATTAAAAATAAATAATTATTTTACTTATGCAATTCATCAATGTTAACAATTACTACAATTAAAAATTATACTACTACATGTCTTCACATTCAACCTATATATAATAATATTTAATTTAATTTCATTTATTTTTTAGCATATAAAAATGAGAATAATTTTTTTAGATTTTATAATAAATTAAATATAAAAGACATTGAGCAAATTAAACTTAACTGCTAATAAAATTATATTTGTAAGCTCAAAAATTAAAAAACTTACAATATATATGAAACTTGAATAGAGTGAGCTGAAACTTCAAGCATATCACCTTGAAAAAAATTTAATAAAGGAAAAAAAGAAAGACAAAATTGCAGGCATGTTAAAAAAAAGAAAAAGAAAAAGGGTGGCTGAGAAGACAATGTGTCATATGTAGTTTTAATATATATATATATATATATATATAAATAAAGGAAAAGTGAGTGGTTACGTAATTACAAGATGAAATAAAGCTGTAAGGAGGTGGAAATGAGACCCAAAGGGAGGAGGAGTAGGATCAGTTTGGTGCAAGAAATGGGACTAAAGAAATGAGGAGGAAGTGCTAAAAATAAAAAGAGGAGGAAGAGAAAATGTGACAAGTGATGGAACAAACGAAGTGCCGAAGTGGAGACGGTGATAAGTGACAAAAAGAGAAGGAGAAAATGTAGGGACCAAGAGGATAAGGAGTGATGGTATGTGTAAGATGAGAAGTGGGGACCAAGAGGATAAGGAGGGCTTTTTTACCGGTACCCTATATGCAGAAAAAAAAATACCGAAATGCTATAAGGTGGAAAATATTTACCAATATACTACACCTAAAGTTCATCACGCCAAGAACGATTTTAGATTTGTACAGAAATTCATCACGCCAAGAACGATTTTCACTATCTGATGTGATGTTATGATTATTTTTTAATTAAAAAGCAAAATCGTTCTTTGCAAGAACGATTTCACTTTTTCTGATTGAATTGACAGGAAGAGAGAGAGAGTGGGAGCTATGAGGAGGAGTATCATTGTCAGAGGAAAAGGGAGGGATGGAGATAAAAGAAAGTGAGGGAGATAGAAAAAAATACATGACTTTTAAAATTTATTTTTCTCTCAATTCCACTATCACCAATTTCTCCACATCCCTCTTAGACTCTTACTCATTATTGTTAAACTCACAAGTTGACTCTTCGAATTTACCGTTTTTATATTTTTAATTTATAAAATTGTGTAAGTTTGTGCTTAAACTCATGCTAGCCATAAACTTAGTTAAACTCGCGAGTTTACACACTAAATGTACTCTTTTTATGTTTTTATCTCATAAAAGTGTGTCAGGTTGTTCTTAAAATCGTGTTAATTTTCTCATTTTGATAATATTTAAGAACAATTTGATACACTTTTATGAGATAAAAACATAAAAAGAGTAAATTTAGTGTGTAAACTCACGAGTTTAACTAAGTTTATGGCTAGCATGAGTTTAAGCACAAACTTACACAATTTTATAAATTAAAAATATAAAAACGGTAAATTCGAAGAGTCAACTTGTGAGTTTAACAATAATGAGTAAGAGTCTAAGAGGGATGTGGAGAAATTGGTGATAGTGGAATTGAGAGAAAAATAAATTTTAAAAGTCATGTATTTTTCTCTATCTCCCTCACTTTCTTTTATCTCCATCCCTCCCTTTTCCTCTGACAATGATACTCCCCCTCATAGCTCCCACTCTCTCTCTCTTCCTGTCAATTCAATCAGAAAAAGTGAAATCGTTCTTGCAAAGAACGATTTTGCTTTTTAATTAAAAAATAATCATAACATCACATCAGATAGTGAAAATCGTTCTTGGCGTGATGAATTTCTGTACAAATCTAAAATCGTTCTTGGCGTGATGAACTTTAGGTGTAGTATATTGGTAAATATTTTCCACCTTATAGTATTTCGGTATTTTTTTTTTCTGCATATAGGGTACCGGTAAAAAAGCCGGATAAGGAGTGATGGCATGTGTAAGATGAGAAATGAGCGAATTGCAGGATAGAGAATTGTTTGAAAAAAATAGAAAAAAATACTTTGTGTGGCGTTTACTAAGCCAAGTGCCACACAAATTGCGTAGCAGCCGTGACACTTTCATGAGCAACTGCTACAGCTGCTACTTCAATATTTTTTTAAAAAACAAACACCTTATGTGGTGCTTGCTTGACCAAGCGCTACATAAGGGCTCCAGTAGCTGTGGCGCTTACATGAGAAAGTGCTACAGCATACCAGTTTTTTTTTAAAAAAAAAAAATTAAAAATTCTAAAAGAAACAGTAAAGAAGTGCCACGAAACTTACATTACTATTTCCTATTTTTATAGTAGCATAAATATATGAAAGGAGGTTTACATCAGCTTACAAAAACATTTTTTTGAAATCGGCGGTTTAGGCTTTTACCAAACATGCACCCGCATGCATTTGAAAACAAGCTCCATTCTTATGGGTTCTATTCCTGTCTGCTCCTGGTCCACGCGGAAAGTTTTGGTCAACACTCAACACTATGGGTGTGTTTGGAGAGGTGGTAAAAGTGTTTTTACTTCATTTGACTTTTTGGAAACTCAAATAAAAATAAAAGTCAGTAGTATAATATGATTTATATTTAGATAGGTCATTATAAAAATTATTAGTTTAACAAACTAAACCTTGTTTGGTTGATATAATTGAAAAACATATTTAAATGCTAAATGATATAATACGCTGAATTTTGGGATCGGAGGCTTGAGAATAAGCCTGAATTAAGTGGACTGTTAAGCCCCGATTTAGCAGGTATCCCAAATCTATTCTCTAATGTTTCTTATATCTTTAAGGTATTAAAGGGAATAAAATAAAAAATGGAATTTGTTGAGGTTGCAAGTGCTTGCCGTTTCATTGCTTCTAGTAAGATAGTGTTGTTGTGCAATGCATTTCGTTGACCAAATAGTGTTCAAAAATTATGAAATTTTACATAATGAAAGTAGATATCCTAAGCTTTAATTTGATAGGTAATATGAATCATTTAAAGCTATATACAAAGAGTTATGAATTTTTGAAATTTACCCAGCGAAATTGATTATTCTTTGGAACAACATGCAAAGATTAAAATTCTGGAAATTTTGTGCGTCCAATTGATAAGAAACTATATTTTTCCTTGAAACTAAACTCAATAAGGGTTCTATAGCCTTTAAAATCACTCCGATACAAGGTCTACAAATTTAGCTATAATTTTTTAAAATTTGGGTAAAAAATCTGTCAGGAAATCATTAAATAGAAAAATAAGGAATTATGATATCAACATGTCAAGAGAAGACATAAGCATGATATTAAAAGCTGATCTTCATGTTCTTTCCTTCATTTCCCATGGGATTTTACACTAGAATTTTTAGCGATGACTAATTGCTTTAGCGACACTAGAATTTTTAGTGACTGAAAATGTTTTTTTCGCTAAAAAATATTGCGACCAAAATTAGCAAGGAATTTTTTTCCGTCCCTAAAACTTTTGTATCAGGTTAGCAACGAAAAAATAGCGTCACTAATTTAGAGGCGAAAAAAAAAATCCTTCGCTAATTTAACGACAAAAAGTTATTGTCGGTAAATTTAGTGACGGAATGTTAATTGGAAATTATACACTTGTTTGATTTTGTTTTGTGCGATTATACTCTCAAAGTCAAAACAGTTTTGTGATACTGAGTTTTTCAGTAAAAGTTGCACAAAAATATTGTTCTCAAAACATTTACTCAAAAAATCACTTATCTCAAGGAAAATTCCTCTTTTGCCCCTTCAAGAAAGTTCGAAAATAGGGGTAAGCCCTGTCGTAAATACTCCTTGCTATTTGTTTCAAGTGCGAATTCGCGTTAACATAATTTTTTTTTCAAAAAATGGAAGAGACATAATCGCTACAGGTCTGAGGTGTACAGCAATAGAAATCAAAGGATCCATCACAATGGTCTTTTATCCTTTTTTTGGGCTTCTTTTCCGTAATATGCTGAGTTTTCTTTCTCTCTTTATTCCTTTTGCCTTTTACATTCTAAATTCTTAATATAATTCCTGGTGTGTTTACAATTCTCATGAATTATAATACTCCTTTTAGTCCTTTTTATAAGAAACATTCTCTCTTATATATGTGATCCTTAGTACAAGGAAAAACCTCTTCTATGAAAAAATAGCTTTATCTTTCCATTTTTACCTTCATCAATATATAATCAAATTCTCTTCTCTTTTGTAGACACGGAACAGTACTGTTCATAAGCCGCGAGCTGATAAACAGTTCCAGCTTTGTCTTGGGCTTGCTGTTCGGTATTTGAATTTCAAACGCTTAACTTTTCATGTTTTCAGCTTTTTTCGATAAGTCTGTCTTCCTTTCCCTTTCCATCTCCCGATATTTCACCTCATTTATTTTTAGTTTGCATTTTTTCCTCACTCTGGCAGCTTTTTCCTTTCCTGAACCATGCTTCTCCTCTCTTTTTTTTATCGTCTTCCCCTTTCTCATTTTCATTTCACGGACTCGGTTACAATGGTTATGGGTTTTCTCTCTGTTCGTGTTCTTCCTCCTCGTCTGTGTCAAGTAAGTCCTGTTTTCAGATTTTATTCTCAAAATCGTTGATCCGGCGATCTGGATTTGTTCGTTTTGGCCGTCGCAGTTGAAATCGATGGAGCTAATCAAACCTCTGAAAGCCAAACGCATCAAAATCTACGATGCAAACCCAGAAATCCTCAAAGCTCTAAGTAACACGAACCATCAAGTCTCAATCATGGTCCGAAATCAACTCATCGTCAACATTTCCTGTAATCAAACCGTCGCCGACGAATAGGTCAAAACCAATGTGCTTCCTTTCTACCATCAAACCCTGGTTCGCTACCTCCTCGTCGTATAATTCACCTAATCATCACGAGCAGCCACTGGCGATCCGACGAATCAAACATTCTCTCAAACACTTTAGGATTTGCAAGGTGAAGGTCGGAACTTCGTCAGCCATAGACGTGTTGGAATCATCATTCATCTAAGCTTTATACAACGAGAACCAGAAATCGGGTGTGGGTGCGGAGCAAAAGCCCACAAGTAGTGAAAGGGATCCATTCAAAAGGTTAACAATATCTTTATGGGTTTTGTTTCTACCTTTCTTCTGAATTTGACTGTGTCAGTTTTTTTTCACCGTTAGAAAATACTGTCATAGTTAATTATAGTGTAGTTAATTATAGCTTAGGGATGAAATGATGATCGCAAGCATTATAGATCTGAGTAGGGAAGGAATGATGCAAAGCATGCCTTGTGCTTTTTCCGGGGAGTGCACTTTTCTTCTCTATTACGGGATATGAATTCCATTATTAAACAGTTTGGAATTTTCCTTTTCAGTAAAAGGAAGCAGCAAGTGGTAAATCTTTTTTATGGCGTGAAAGCAAAGGGGCAACTTTGCCCGCCCTAAAGAAAACATTCTAAAGCGCAGAAACGCCGAAAGCATCCTCATTAATAATTGATCCAATCCTTGCCAAGCAGACTTCCACATCCTGAGACCTGAGGTCCATCTCCCCCAATTAACTCAAATTTTCCCATGCGATATGATATTAAAGGATTTTAAACTTCAGTTATTTAAATTACTTATACATGAATGTTTGCTGCTGCATTCAGGTCCCTTGAGGGGGAATTGGATTTATTATTGCTAATCTTAAGGATGACGCACAAAATTGAATTGTTTGAAATGTTATTCGTGTGGGGCAGCTTTAATATTTTTTTAATTAAAATTTTAATTTTTAATCTGTCCTTTTTTTAATGGTCAATTTAGTAACAATAGATTTTTTTCGTTGCTCTGTGTTGAAGAAGCCACGACGAGGAGAATGTCGACAGATTCTTTTTGGTCGTGGCTCATTTCTCTTTACCCATGTCTAGGTAAGGTGATTTCAGCTTTCATGTTCTTCGATTTATTAAGAAAAAGAGATTGAATCCATGTGTAAATCGTTGGATGATCATTTATAGAAGCTATAGATGGAATCCATGTGTATACATGCCATGGGATTTAGCATGTATTCTGAAAGACACTCTAGGATGATTGTGCGGATGTGTTTAGGTTTAATTAATGCTTGTGCCCTTTAGGGTATATCAAATAAATAAATATTTGAACAATGATGATATGCATACTTTTGGGCATATCAAAATTTTTGGGAGTGGAGCTGAAAATGTTGTGCTTACATGACCACAGTTGTGAAGATCACAGTTGTTCCTCTGCCCTCTACAAACACAGAGATCTTTCCAAGGTTAGTTTCCACCATCTTTATTAGCGTGTATACTCCACTGTCTTCTAATGATTCTACTGTAAAAATTCTCTGTAATCAAATTTTGATCTTCAGTCTCTTTGGAGGTAAAATTGGTCATCCTATCTGGAAATGTTGTCCAGACAGACAGTTGGAAGGTTATTCCTGCATTCTGCAATCTATTTCTACATATTTGAGATGCCAAATCTAAAATGTCAAACTTGAAAACTTTCTAAATGATTATATATTAGTGAAAGTTTACTAATTAGTGTTTTCTCTTTTCAATTAGGCAAAGAAAATATTGGTGAACACAATCCAAGATGATTAGTTCTTATACCTTCTGACTATGAATGATGCAGTTCATGCTGTGTGTAAGGTGCTTTACAGGTTAAGCCACAGAACTCTAAGCTTCCAGTTTACATGGCAACATGTTTATGGCTATTGATGCATATATCATTCTCATTTAAATGTCATATTATCTTTTAAGCATCGATTATCAAATAATCTCTCAAATTTCATCATGGACTATATATAGCTCTTCTAGCAAATCGACAACATCCTGTTTGTTATATAATTATTTCTGTAAATCATTATTGTTGGAGTGTTGAAATAAAACAAAAATCTTACCATGTTGAGACTCTTCAGGTAATTGTCATAGATCCCGTTTCTTTTTTCACATTATTAAGAAAGTTGGCATTGTTAATTTTGAAATGCCATTTTCAGTTCAAGTTTAAAATTAAGAAACTCATCTAAATATTTTTCCCGAAATTTGAGAACTTAATATGGAATGATGAGTATGACTTCCTTTTTACCTCACTTGGTGATGCAGATGATGGTTTGGATCACTTTGAATGAAGAAGAGGTTCATTTTCCTTCTTACCCTGTAATGCAATTTGATTTATAGTACCCAACATTAATTGCTCTGCTCTAACTATTTCAGAAAATCATCGAATTGTATTGTTCTTGATGATGATGATCTTGAGCTCATTCGGGAAAACCATATCTTGGGTATCAATCAGGACAAATTGGTAAGCATTTGCATTTGCTTCGTTTTGATTCATTCCTTATTTATTGCCCCTGCGTCTTCTTGGATTGTAAGTTAAATGTTTTTGGATTTGTGCAATAAAGCATTGTGTTGACTGCTAACTAATGCAGAACAAGCTTTAATATTTTAACTGAGCAGCTCTTTAATGCCTATCATTCTATTTGTACTGATCAATACTTTTTCCTTGATTTGTGTCCAATATAGCACAAGCTATAATATGTATCATTTTGGTGTACCTTCTCACCATTATGGCTATAGAAGTTGGTGGTGCAGTAACTAAAATCTATCACTTTGGCGTACCTTCTCAGATTAGGGTTATGGAAGTAGGTGGTGCAGTAGCTCCATGTTTTAGTAGGTATAAACAATTACATGATATCTTTTTCTACATCGATAGTCATTTATTTGTGACCAATAAACTGTTTAGGCCACTGTTGCAATTTTTAAAATGCCTAATGCCTACTACCTAACAAAGTAATAAACTTATGATGTTATTTTCAATTATATTGTTATAAGTGATTGTGTTGTATGTATATTTGAAGCTTTTATTTGCATTTCTTTCCTCAAAAGAAAATTTGTTTTGAGGAAAGAAATATAAATGTAGTTAGCAAGTTCAAAACTATATAATCGTCATTTTTAGATGTCCACTTTGAAAGTTTCATTGTCCATTTATGTGTCCAACATTTCTGGTGCAAGTTGCTTTTGGAGTGACAGAATTAAAGTTGAAGAGTCAGCATCTGAAAAAGAAGACATCATATCACTCTAATATTTGACACCAGAAATGGTTGCTTTAGAATTTATTTATGGTCTTTTCTTATTTTTGAAGAGTCAGCTATGTATTCTTTTGTCACATTTGCCCATTATAATTTAAAAATGATTGCTTTAGAATTTATTTTTGGTCTTTTCTTATATTTAGCTCCTTTTGCTCCTTGTATATCCCTCTATGTTAGAATCATAATTTTGTTCCTTTAAGCAATTACTTGAAGTGAATCACGCTATGTATTAGCATCCAATGATATATATTTAGCTCTTTTCGTCCACTAGATATAAGACAAATTCTTTAACATACCTTTTAGGAAAATGTGCTTTCAATATTTGCGGTTCAGTCGATGCATTAGAATCTATCACACTAATGCCCTATATTTTGTATGTTTGTGTGATACACATCCACATATTAAAAGTTCACATTTTACTATGCATCCCTACAAGTTTCATCGTTAAGGTAATCTTATTTTGCCGCTTGATAAAGTTATTGGCATGTGTAATTGGGTGCTTTGATTATCTTCATTTTTGCTTTTGTCAAATTATTTTTTTAGCTTAGAATATACATTTTTGGTAGTACAAAACATTTTGAATTTGTCATTTGTTTCTTTTTCATTGTCCATTTATGTGTCCAACATTTCTGGTGTAAGTTGCTTTTGAAGTGACAGAATTAAAGTTGAATAGTCAACATCTGAAAAAGAAGATGTCAGATCACTCTAATATTCAACAGCATTTGTGCCATACATAGTTCTGCATTATCTTTCGAAGTAATATTATATGTCTGTCAATCTTTTTTTTTTTGGCAGCATATGTGTATCCATCGCCTCAATGTCATAGAGCTTACCAACTATTGTCATATCACATCACCTAATCTAACAATAGTTACCAACACAAAAAACATTACTTTATCTATTTTTATAATGTCATGTCAATTACAATGTTTTGCAGGTCATCTTTCAAGCTTCTAATGAACCAAGTGGATGTTGTAACTGCTTTCAGTTTTCAACAATTAATTCTTTATGGTCATAACATCTTTTATGAGGTCTGTTCTTTAAAGTTAACACATTTCTGCCTTTGCAATTAAATGAATTTTACAATTGTAGGTTGAACTCAGTTTTTGGATAGGTATTCAGGAGGTGTATGCATAATCTCTTTTTATAGCAGTTAGTAACTTAGGTAAAATATTGAACGATATTTTAAAATGTGTTGTGGAAATGTTTCATATTGAAATATTTCATTGATTTTGTTGCCTCAATAGCTTCTACATGTTACAGACTGGATAGTGGTAATGATGTCTGTGAAAGTGGACTTAGATCTTACTCTCTATTTTTCAACATGTATGTTGCGATTGAACTGTTATACATGTTCCATCTACAATAATCTTTCTGTCCTAGCAGCAATCCCTCAACTCCTTTCCTAAAAAAGGTTTGTACTATTCTTCCATTCTTTCCTTTGTTTCTGTTCTCTCCCCTTCTTCCTTTACCTTCTATGATATGTTTGTTATGATTTTTGAATTATCATTTTTCGGTTCAGCTGTCTTTTCATATTTTTTGGGTTAAACTGGATAGCACCAAAGCTAAGTTAAAATGGAGATGCAATATTTAAATGAACAAGATTTTTTTAAGGAGCTGTTTTAAGTTCACATGGGTTTGCAATATGCACCCTTTATTAATGCATCACAGTTATTTTATTCCTATTGTAACCACACAAGATATTCAATTCTAAATATAAGTCTAGAAGTGATAATCTGCATCAATGAAATAATCTGCATTAAAGACCAAATTGTATAGAAACCACCTCTTTGTTCCCTTGCATCCTTTTGAAAGTTTGTTAATAATCTGCATTAAGTTCTAATTTTTCTTCTGATGCAAAATTATTACAGCCCTCAGAGATCTGGACTCTGAAAAGTTAGTTGCCTTTGTAAGATTGGTCTTTTTGTTTTGGCCATATCCTAAAGAACATGAAGTAAAATGCTTAGAATCTGATTTATCATCACTCACCAGCAAGGCAAGTTCAATTTTCAATAGAATGTTTTCCTATATATTCAGAAAATAAGCCTTCTTTCTGTTGCTGGACAATAATGGACTATCACAAAGCCTACACTTCAGGAGAGGTACTCCAAAATGAAGTTTGTGGAAGAGAAAATGCTGGTGATGAAGAAGACGATAGATGACTCCAAATATAGGGAGCTTTGTTATTATATTTATTAGTGTGGAAAATATGATGTGGAGTGATTGAGACAGAAAAGTAAGAGGTCAATTTGCTTAATGATAACATCGTTGTGGATAATTTGAACTTCTTCATATTATGAAGCAATATTATTATTGCATTCAATCTCATCATTGTTGAAAAGTATTATTCTGTGTTGTTTTGCTGATAGCCTCATATTATTGTCCTACTTTGATATTTTGTTGGTTAGTTGTGAAAAATATAAATGAAAATTGATAATATTTCAATTCCAATATACCATTTGAGATGGAAATAACATCTATCGTTTGAAAACAATTTTGTACATTAAAATCATTTTTTTTATTAACCTAAGTTTTTTGAGTTTTTTCCCATTTTCCCCTGTTTTATCTTGCACGTGATCATGGAGGCATGTGAAATGAAGACGGCAAATTCTTTCTTAAGCACCTTAATTGTTACGTACTGTGCAACAATATGAAAAGAATGGTCATACGAATGGTGGGTGTAAATATACTTAAGGAAATTTGACAAGAGCCAAGTGTAAATATACTTGAGGAAATTTGACAAGAGCCAAATCTTTCCGTGCAACGCACGGGAAGTACTGGCTCATTAAATATATATCGCTCATTATCTCTCTGTAATTAATTTCCACTCATTAATTGAAAAGAATGTATAAAAGGTACACATTTATTGCTTTTCAATAACATTTTGAACCTAGTAATTTTAGTAGTTGTTCTTCATAAAAAGAACTAGTATATAGCCCTTCAAATCTAATTATCCTTTGCTTGTCATGCTATATCTTATTACTGTTATTTTCCTAATAACTTAATTTCTTTTTTTTTTTTTTGCCATCACTAATAACTTAATTTCTGCATCATGTACTCTGCTTATATTAACATCTAGGTTCACATATATTTTTTTTTGGGGAAGATTTACCGTATTTTATTGATGAGACTAGTATTGTGAAGAACTTTTCTGACTTTTGTCAAAGATATATAGCTGAAGGTATACGCATGCATTTTTGTCAGTCGTTGACAACCTCCGGCTTGTGTTACCATGTTTATGATAAGTAGCTCCAAACAAGTACCTAGTTAAACTCCGTCAAACTCCTTTTCTGTAACAAAACAAGGAATAAGAAGATTCTTTGCCTGATAAAGAGGAAGTGATGGCAGCTAGTACAAGATGATTCACTATTATTGTTTCTGTCATTCATTAATTACTTAAACGCAATGACTCTAAATACTATTTTTCATGAAAACTCTAATCAATGCTTTGATTCCCGAAAATGTTTCTCATTGACACTCATTGACAGGAGAGGCATCTTATGATAGTGAATAATTGTTACAATGCTCCCTCGGCTCCTTTTTATAAGATATAAACAAAAAAGTTAGTTAAAATTAGTTGAAGACAATAAATATGTAAAAAATACAACTCATTTTCTGAAAACACCTTTATTCATAAATAAGGTGGGTGGGGAGAGAATGAATGGAAAAAGTGATGAAAGGGACATATAATTAATAAAGGGTAAAAAAGGAAAAATATATATTAAATGTTTAGACATCTCCAATATGTATTAATAAGGGTAAATTGGGCAAAATTGATACATATGAGAACTCATGAGTTTAGCTAAGTTTGCATCTAACACGAATTTGAGAATGAGTTGACATGAGATTTATAAATGTAAAAATGTTTAAATTGGAAAGTAAACTCATGAGTTAAATAATAATGGTCATGAGCATGAGATTGGCAGTTGCGTTATAAGATATATAAGAGATATAAAATTTTTTTTATTACGTTATAAGATATATATATATATATATATATATATATATATATATATGAAGAGAGATAAATACCAGAATGAAAATCGATGTGACTCTAAGTATCAATTGATTAGAGTTCCTTTAATATTTTTGTGTTAGTTACATCTACATAATAGCTAGGGTTCTGAAATGAAAACAAAAAACAAAAAAAGTTAGGGCAATCAAAGCAACTTGCACGTGTAACACCCCAAATTTTATTCTGCAATATGTCTTGTAAGTATTTGTGACATTTAATAAAATGAAAGGGTGAATTTTCTACAGTAACCGGTGCAGATTTCAAAACCTGAACAAATGCATTATATTATATTCTTGTACAAAATTTCCTGATTGTTCAAAGTACACTCTTCTTAACATTCCTCTTTCTTCTTTATTTGCTGCTTCCATCCTTCTTATAATATATTGTATTAGACTTTTGTCTGAACTTGGTATCACTATTCTGTCATTATTTATGTAATAATACTTATTTTCTAGTCCTAGTATTATTCTTATAAGACTCATATTAACTTAGGAATTACAATTGTTTGACATTATATTAAACATCATTCTTTCTTCTTGAATTCTACAAGGTTGTACTTTTCTTAAAAAATATTTTCCTAATATTATTTTATTAGTCCTATCATTATATTTATCTACCCATAATACTAATTCTATTATATCTCTTTTATTGAATCTAAACATTACATTCGTTTTTGTTCCTTCATCTGTTACTTCTAAATTATCTTCAGTATATTCTAATTCTAGAGTACTCTTTTCTCTTCTTTCATCTATTAAAAATTATTACTTCTTTCCATATTTCGTTCTTTTTCACTTCTGCCAAAATTTTATTTGGGAAAATCGCTGGAAAATATCAAATAAGCAAATTAATTGCTCTTTGCCACCAACACAAATGAGATATCTAACTGTCATTAAAATTGAACTTAAAAAGACACAAAAGCCCCTAGTTTAGTTTGGAAAGATCACACGAGGCAGAAGCAAACGACTAAAGGTTATGACAGTGGCTTGTTCAGTTATCGTGTTTGTCGGAGTGCGGTGATGCGAGTCTTCTGTTGTTTCCGTCGATCACTGTGGCGTCTGCCGGAGGTCGATCACTGTGGAGTCGATAGATCACTTTGAAGCCCTTCTTCATATTTCAGTTTTTGATGGAGGTGATGATTTCTATATTGCTAGTGGAACTTAGTATTGTGCATTGCTGTGTGTGTGAGTAAGGAAATAGTAAATATAATTGGGGGTTGCTTAGATATTATGAGTTTGGCCATTATTGTGAAGTTTTTGATATTAGTTGATGGGAGTTTGTATATTGTGTATTGTGTATCGTGTATTACGTGTAATCGGTTTTGTTACCTGAATGTTGCTGGAATAATGATTCTGCAATGGAGATTCACATGTGATAGCCATTATGTGCAACTGATCTCCTATTTTGTGCAATGAATCTTTTCCATACGTGTCCAATGGCCATCCACGATATGTGCAAAGGATGATCCATTATATGCCAATGATCTTCCATTATGTGCAATTATCTTCCGTATTGGGTATTGTTGCCTGATTGTTGCTGGAAGTAATAATTCTTTTCTTTGTTGGGAGAATTGCCGAAAAATACCTTTGAGGCAAATTAATTGTTGGTTGCTACCAAATTAATTGAGGATGATGAAGGAGTGGAACAAATAGTTAAATTTAATGACAAATGTGCACATTTGTATATAGTTGAAGACGTTAGTGAGTTGATTGATGATGAACAACCAATGATAATTTCAGAAAGGTAAGTTACATGAATATTTACTAGTGTTATCAAGTGGTAGGGAAGAATGAGTTATTAATTGACAATAAATTTTGATGTAGGTTAGAGACCATAGAAGGATCATATGGGTTATATATTGTTGGGTCTTCATCAAGTAGGGTATCAGAAGATCTTCCATACGTAATTCAAAGTGCACCTACACCTATCCCTGAGCATGGTGTTGAGAAGTGGAAGGAATTGCTTTCAGGTCCTCCCAAGAGGTTTACAAATGTTGTTGAGTTCAAAGAGGCACTGTACAAGTATAGTTTGGCACACAAATTTGCATACAAATATGTGAGCAATTGTGCAATTGTACAAGTATTGTATGACATAATATGAATGTCTTTATATTTCAACCATACGTTGTAAACATCAGTTGCATAACTATGCTAACTTGCATTATATGATCATTTGGCAAGTATGGCAAAAATTCCTTCCACAAAATGGGAGATGAATTGCACATCATGGAAGAGTAATTGCATATAATGGAAGATCATTGGCACAATGGATCATCCTTTACACATGAATCAGATCCATTGCACAAACGGAAGATCAATTGCACTTAATGGAAGATTAATTGCACAAAATGAAAGATCAATTGCACAAAATGGAAGATCATTGGCACATCATGGAAGAGTATATGACAATGCAATATCATTGCCACAATGGATCATCCATTGCACATCATGGGAGGGTATTTGCACAAAACGGAAGCTCAATTGCACATCATGGAAGATCAATTGCACATAATGGAAGAGTAATTGCACAAAATAAAAGATCAATTGCATAAAACGGAAGATCAATTGCACATTATGGAAGAGTAAATACACAAAACGGAAGATCAACTACACAATATGGAAGATCAACTGCAGATCATGGAAGATCAATTGCACTTCATGGAAGAGTAATTGCACAAAATGGAAGATCAATTGCACAAAACGGAAGATCATTAGCACAATGGATCATCCTTTGCACATGGGAGAGTAATTGCACAAAACGGAAGCTCAATTGCATATCATGGAAGATCAGTTGCACATCATGGAAGAGTAATTGCATCTAATGGAAGATCATTGGCACAATGGATCATCCTTTACACATGAATCAGATCCATTGCACAAATGTAAGATCAATTGCACTTCATTGAAGATTAGTTGCACAAAATGAAAGATCAATTGCACAAAACGGCTGATCATTGGCACATCATGAAAGAGTATATGACAATGCAAGATCATTGGCACAATAGATCATCCTTAACACATGAATTAGATCCATTGCACAAACGCAAGATCAATTGCACTTCATGGAAGATTAGTTGCACAAAATGAAAGATCAATTGCACAAAACGGCTGATCATTGGCATAATGGATCATCCTTTGCACATGGGAGAGTAATTGCACAAAACGGAAGCTCAATTACATATCATAGAAGATCAGTTGCATATCATGGAAGAGTAATTGCATCTAATGGAAGATCATTGGCACAATGGATCATCCTTTACACATGAATCAGATCCATTGCACAAACGCAAGATCAATTGCACTTCATGGAAGATTAGTTGCACAAAATGAAAGATCAATTACACAAAACGGCTGATCATTGGCACATCATGAAAGAGTATATGACAATGCAAGATCATTGGATGATCTAATGTTTAAGAAAGTCATATATATACAGACAGTTTAGTTTGTTGCAAAACGAAATACAAACGTCCCTAGTTAAAGTAGTTAAAGCATTAATGACGCTTTGCCTTCTTCTTATATCTCCAAACTTCAATGTTACGCATTATCCATTCCCGATGTTTGTTCTTCGCATGGGTAACTAGCCACCACACCACCCTCTTTTGATCCATGTCTTCCTGAACATAAAAGTTATAAGTTAGATCCAATCATATTGTAACATGTAAAGTAAAAATGTACTCACATCAGGCATTGTGAAATTGTTCCACTCAGGCCTTCTAATATTTTCCCACATTTGCAGCCACGATATCACATACATGCCACTTGTGCTCCATTCAACCTTGGCTTCACGTCTTTCCCTCCCTCCCTTCCTTTCCCCATTATTCTTTTCACCATGCTTGTGTACAGATTTTTAAATTGACAGGGGTAACTCAAAACACATGAACTTGAAAATGCACTCAACAAATGCCTACATCAAAAAATCTGCTTATCAATCTATTTTAATGTGCAATATGCAGTAATTCCCAAACAACAGAATTTCCTAAAAACCAGCATAAAAAACTTTGAAAGTGTAAGCATCAGTAAAAGACAATGCTGTCAGAAAAAGTGGCCAAAAGTGGACGATGATATTTCTGAAATTGTGAAACTATCATACAACATAGTTATACAAAGATCCCAGAAACATATGAGCAAACACCAAAATGAGTTCAAACAAGAAGGAGAACAGAAAACTTGCCAAATGTCTGTTACATACCAACAACAAGTTTTGAATTGACATGCTTTGCAGAAAAGATAGGTTATTCAGAATCCATATTAAGTTGCAACAGAGAAGCACCATATGAACAAAGCATAAACTTCATAATAGTTAATCACATTAAAATATACTTATAACATTCTTAGATAGATTAACCTAAAATTCTCACATTATTGCGAACAATTTTTTGAAGGCCAGGGATAAAATTACACTTTGTGATGCATTTTCTTTTTGCTTAGCTTTACACCTAAAAGGGACTTACCCTGAATATTACTCATTTAATTTCTTAGTGTAATGGACAGATGTAAGAAAGCAAGTTCAAGTACCAAGTTGGACAACTATGCTATGCACTAGGAGTTTACACATGAATAAAAATCGCCATTACCAACTGAAGCCTAGGTTGATCAGAGGTTTGTACCTACTCCGAAATAATTTCTGAATCAAAGCCAGATATAATTGACTAATAAAGGCAAATCATATAGCTTCAAATACCCCTGACAAGTTCTCTCATCTTCAACTAATTGCCATCCTTGAACTTAAAACCAAGATAACAACAAAAGATCATTCAATGCACAAACATCGATAAAAAGAATCAGAGGCCAGAGCCAAATGTGTACCAATCCATCTAATTACACTTCTTGGGCACAACATCCTCAATAGTATTTCATACTTCATCATAATGAGAATAGACTAGATTTACATTTTAAAATTCAGAAGGAAATGAAACCTCAAGTAATTGAAGCACTAGTACAAGTTCAGAATCACAAGTTAGCAGTTCTCTTGTAACAAACATCGAAACCTTAATTCTCTGAAACAAGACATGCGTGGGTCATTCAATTAATCAAACAACAAATACCCAAAATTAAGAAATGATATTAGATTGCGATATACCGAGCTTCACTTGTGCAAATGCATAATGTTAAAATATATTAAGTAACAAAAGTCTACTAATTTAGCATAACCCATCTGAAGTAAAAACCCGAAACCGAGTTCAGAGTTAATTATATTGAACTAAATGAACAGAATATGTTAATCTTCACTACCAACCCCATTGACATGCGAGGAAATCTGCTTAGCGAAGTCTGAGGAAATCTGCAGAGCTTTACTAACTCTGAAATTCACTTCTTTATAAAGGAAAATTCTTCCACTAAACCATATTAAAATCAAAAACCCCATCCTGTTGATTTATTTTAGAAAGCACCATATAAGCATGAACATTGCTAGTGAAATCATTCTCACCAGATTTTGGGAGTAGCAAAATCCCTAGGATTCCAACCTTCTTCAATGCTTGCCCGAGAACAACCACAGACGGCGGACAATGCTGGACGGCGGACAATGCTCGACGGAACGCTTGTTTGACGAATATTGGAAACTAAGAGCTCCTTCCTCCCTCCCGCCTAAAATGGTGTTGTGAAACTAAGGGCTTTTGTGTCTTTTTAAGTTCAATTTTAATGACAATTAGGTATCCCATATGTGTTGGTGGCAAAGAGCAATTAATTTGCTTATTTGGTATTTTCCAGCGATTTTCCCATTTTATTTCCTATTTCCTTCTGAGTTATGTCTAAATTATCTATTTCTTGTTTTATTTCTGCTAAATTTGTAGTTTTAGGAATTTCTACTTACCAATTTCTTTTATGTCTTTCATTTTGATTTTCATTAGGCATTGTTTGGTTCGAAGTTTTTTGAGGGGAAGGGAAGGGAGGGGAGGGGTGAAGTGTGTTAGAATCGGCTGACACCCAAGAGGGGGGGTGAATTGGGTGTAAGATAAAAATCTCAAGAACTTTGAAAATCTTTTTGCATCTTAGAGGAAGCAATAAATATGAAAGTAATGAATCATAAATCAACAGTTTATATATGCTGAAAATATAAGAGTTTAAGGAAGAGAGTGTGCAAACTCTGATTTATTCTGGTTCGGTCCAATCTGTGATGGCCTACGTCCAGTCCCCAGGCTCCTCCTGAGATTTTCAAATCCACTATCTTCTTATTTAATCCAGGCACAAGAAAAGCCTTTACAACCCACAAGTTTAGCTGGGCACTTGCGAAGCCGTTTACAAATCTCTCACCGAGTTACTCCCCCTTACACACCGTAAGGTTACAACCGAGTTACTCTCCTTACACACCCCGTAAGGATACAACTTTGATGATGAAAGATTACAATCAATCTTCTCTCTCAGAAGTGAATAGATGAATACTGAAGCATAATGAAAATAATCTCTCTCTCAAATATACATGATATAGAAAATGGATAAGAACAGAGAGTATTTGGGTTGGAGTAGATGATTCATGATCTTTGCATGTTTCTCGTTGTAGTGTTCTCGTTGGATGATCCCATATTTATAGATGAGTTGAGATAGCCGTTGGAAGCATTTCAACCTGTCCGTTAGAGTGGCGTATCTTTGTTTGATTGTTCTTCATTTTTGAAAACTAGTCGTTGTGAACGTTGACGCTCCGCTTCTGTAAAGTCAGTTTTTCTCTCTTCACATCATCTCTTCATTGCATTCCTAAAGAAATACATTAAACACTAATACAATGAAGTGTTAGAGTGATTAGAAGTAATAAGAATGAGTTATATGATCATTCCATTGATTTCCAGAATCTTCGGGACGTTGCTCTGTTTTCCTGGGAAGTATTACTCGAGTACTTACTCGAGTAAACATCAAGTTTCTTCATAGGTTACTCGAGTGGCTACTCGAGTGGCCTTCCATTTTCTGCATAGCTTACTCGGGTAGTAACTTGAAGTTCTCTTCTAAATAACTTTGCATACACAGTGCTTTACTCCAGTAGTGACTTGAAGTTTTGCTAGCATAGTGCTTTACTCCAGTAGTGACTTGAAGTTTTCGTCTAAATAACTCTTCAAGTTTTGCTAGCACAGTGCTTTACTCCAGTAGCTACTCGAGTATTCATTAAAGTTTACTCGAGTACATACTCGAGTATCATCGGGAAAACTTTGATGAACTTCAGGTTTTTGCTTACCACAGTGAGTTACTCGAGTAGCTCCTCGAGTAACATTGGCAGGATTGAAAATGCCGAGAGCAACTACAAGTGATCTACATGGTTACTCGAGTAACGTTGGCAGGCCGAGAGCAACTGGAAATTTTCTATCTGATTACTCGAGTACCTACTCGAGTAAAGTCTTTTGTTATCAACCAGTTACTCGAGTGGTGCCTTCAAGTGAATTCTTGATTTTGACTCAAAACATGGAAAATTATATATCATCGGAAAGCCCTCATTATCTACATTCCAATGCAACAAGAATCAACTCCAAACTCGTTGTGTACAGAAAGTTATGATCCAAAGAGTATCTACTGTTCTTAGACAATCCTGAAATCACGAGCAGCAACTTCCAGATGTCATAGCTCTTAGGACATAGCTTTAAATGTGACAAATTATATATCCATGGAACGCTCTTTGAGTCTTCTTTCATATGGCACTGGTTTCGTTGCAATCCGATGTGTATTTTGGGAATTATGTCCAAAATACCAAATATCTCCAGGAATATGACGCTGATTCATGTGTCAACTTTCGAAGCTTATATCTCTCTCATATGAACTGCTTTGAATGTGATCTTGGTGTCAAAAGTTCGTGTTGGAAGTCTAGTTTCATATGCCATCGGTTTCAGTTCGATCCGACATGTGGTTGGAGAGATATCATCAAAATACCGAACCTATATTCTGCCGCGCGAAAACAGATTACCCATTACTTCAAGTGCCGCCTCGAGTGATTCATCAAATAACCTGGCAGATTACTCGAGTAAGGCCTCGAGTAAACACCTCCAAAATCATACAATGCCATATTACTTGAGTGATTACTCGGGTAATCATCCCCAAAGGTACCATAGCTTCTGTATACATCATTTTAGCTTCGTATTGACCCATTCCAACTTCCGTATGATCATAGAAACCTCCGGTATCACTTCTATGAGCTTGAATCTTGATATTCTCATATGATCTTGCAAGTTCTTCTTTATTTAATCTCTTTCTTCTTGTTTTCCTCTTGATGATCATTCTTCATAACCCAACTTGAATCTTCTTGATGAATATCTTCAATCTTCATCTTTCTTTCTTCTTTCTTCAATTCCTTGCCTCTTGATTTTATTCTTGATGATTATTCTCCATTTATGAGGCATTATAATATCAACCAACAATGATGTCTATGACTAATCTACAAGATATACAACATTAAATATGGTAGTTAGTCAATGTGGAAGATAAGTATATTATACAAACTTTTTGCTCATATTTGACATCTATATTTGACATCATCAAAACTATTCATATCTAACAAAGTGGGGGTTAGCATGTTTGGTTGGGAAAAATGGAGGGGAGGGGATGGGGGAAATTTTTTCTTTTAGTGCTCTCTTCCTCTCCTTCTGTACCCCTCCAAATTTGGGGTTTTTTTGGAGGGCTGAGAATATTATGTCTTATCCTAACTAAAATACACATGCTAATTTTTTTTTTATCCCAAGTTTACTCATCTTATTATAAAACATATGATTGTTGTTAGGATTAGCCAAATAAATCAAAAAAATCTATCTATTAAAAATCTATCTAATCAAATCCTATTATCTTACTAAAATATTAAAAATTAAATCTATCTAATCAAATCCTATTTGACTTTAAACTTAATATCAAAACAAGAAAGAAAATTGCAACAACGGCTCTCCTTATTAGTTCTAATGTCTTTGAGTCGTTTTTCAATCTTCCTCCCAACGCCTCGAAACCTAGTTACGTTGAAAATTCCAAAGCAACTAAGGCATGTTCTGTTGTTCTTACTCTTATGTCAAATCTTAAATACTATTTGACCTTTCTGTGTTTGCTATTTCTCAATAATTGTTGATCACAGATTTTAGTACTAGAAGTTTTAGAAGAGCGATCATCTCTCTTATTGGCACCTTTTGTGGTGGTGCTTTTATGGCATCATTTGGACACTTTACCAGCATTTGGTTGCTTCTTTCTATTTAGGATTTAAATTTAAAAAATATATTAAATTTGATGAGCTAACATATTAAATTAATAAAATCATCATTTCAAATATATATATATATATATAAAAGGTTTTTTTATCATATATAAGTGAGATAATAGAGTTTTTGTGATTTATAACTTAGGAAATAATAACTTTAATATCTAAATAAAGTACTAAGGGTATATTTGTCAATATTTAATTAGCTCACCACCCTTCCCGTCTTGAACCAAATAAGAAACTTCTCTTCCTCTTCCCTCCCATCCAACTATACAAAGCTCATAACCTCCTCCTACCTCCTCCCATCTCCCCTCCCTTCCCCTCTATTGAACCAAAACAAGGCCTAAAGCTTCCTCTTGAATTTGAACTTCTACTCATATCAATACTTCTCCTACTTGGATTTATATTTATATTTATTTGAGATGATTCTGGAGCATTTATTATTAAAGATACATTTGCTAGATTATCATTTGTTATTAATCTTTTTCCTCTTCTGGCATTAACACTTATAGTTCTATCTATTTCTATCTTTAGTTGTTCTGGTATAGTCTTTTTTTTTTTGTTACATAAATTTTAGGAAAGGGGTTGGGTTCATCCACGATCTAAGGACAGGGCAAAATCTCCCTTCCTCCTAGGTCATACCAATGTTGGGCAGGGCGAGCCGTCAATTACCCTCAAGCGTTTACCTAGGCACCCAAAAGATAGAATATCTCCCCCAGCGCCTCGACCAACTCCAAGATCGAACCCCCTCTCTTTGGTGAGAGTATGTGTCCGACCCTTTTACCAGTTGAACCCAAGGACGAGGGATCTGGTATATTTATTTTTGTTGGGTCTACTCTTATTTCGTTTAATATAAACATGAAGTGGGTCTACTCTTATTTCGTTTCATATAAGCATGAACTGTTTCTCTATACCAAGTTGTATGTATGTATGTATGTATGTATGTATGTATGTATGTATGTATGTATGTATGTATGTATGTATGTATGTATGTATGTATGTATGTATGTATGTATGTATGTATGTATGTATGTATGTATGTATGTATGTATGTATGTATGTATGTATGTATGTATGTATGTGTACTCATTCTGTTTTTGCACATTTGATTATAAAACTTGTATTAATTTGTTGTGCCTACTCTTATTTCGTTTCATATAAGCATGAACTGTTTCTCTATACCAAGTTGTATGTATGTATGTATGTATGTGTACTCATTCTGTTTTTGCACTTTTTTTTTTTTTTTTGGTTTACAATGACAAGAGAAAGAAACCTCTTGAGGCCACAACGGGCCAGTACAGGAACCGAAAACAAAAACCCAAGCAAGTCTTGTTCAAGAAAAATCATTTGACCCGCTAAGACAAATAGAATATGACCAAGAAAATACAGCTCTTTAATTTGTAGGCCAAGAGAATGAAATTCTCTGTGACAAAATTTATAAATTATTAGGTGTGAAGAAAGCTCTGCCCACTTTTTTTTTTTTTTTTTGCTTTCTCACGGCATTCTTAATAAATAATTTTTGTGAGAATTTTCTTACAGGTAAATTCAGTAAGCACTGCTTAAAAATAGGCACTATAAGGAATCTAAATCAAAAGCGTCACTATATATAATTATATAAGTGAGGTTAGCACAAAAAGATTGACTTTAACGGTGGTAGATGTAATCAGGAGCAGTTAGCATATAGATTTTTTTATGTATAGTGAACGAAACATCATATAATTGATGGAGGACTTAATTTATTAAGAATGCTTTCTCACGGCATTCTTAATAAATAATTTTTGTGGGAATTTTCTTACAGGTAAATTCAGTAAGCACTGCTTAAAAATAGGCACTATAAGGAATCTAAATCAAAAGCGTCACTATATATAATTATATAAGTGAGATTAGCACAAAAAGATTGACTTTAACGGTGGTAGATGTAATCAGGAGCAGTTAGCATATAGATTTTTTATGTATAGTGAACGAAACATCATATAATTGATAGAGGACTTAATGTTTGAAAGTCATATTAAAAAATTTTGGTGTTTGAATAAATTAAGAAAAAAAAAAGTGTTCTCTCTTATAATTTACCAAGCACATTAGTATAGCGTGTGTCTATTATTTTTTTTTGAAAATTAGAACTAAGGACCTAGAAGTCTAGAACATATAATATTTATTGGGAAGAATCGTAAAATTTTTAACTATTTAGAAGGATCAACAACTAAAATATAAATGTAAAAGTACTAAATTGCCCTTGATTAAACTTCCTACATTCTCTCATTCCATCTCTCCCACATTTTATTTTAAAAGTAATTTGAATTTTATTTTCCACAAAAATTGCAACCTCCAAAATCATCATTTTTTAAACTTTAACTAACATCTATGTAATCATATAATCAATATATCATTTAATTATTAACATAGATACAGACTCATTTAAATCATTAAGTTTTTTTTCTTGATTTATAGAATATTATATAAAGTAAACTCTAAGCAAAATAGACGAATTTAGAAGATGTTAAATTTTCTATCTAATATCTTAGTTGTTAAAAAAACTTCATCCCAAAAAAAAAATTATTATTATTTTTTTAATATTATAGAGTTTATTGATTATACTAAATTTTTTATCAACATTAATTTTTTGGTTTACTCACAAGTATTCTTTGAATAGGCAATCCTGTATACCATTCACGAATAAAAGATATAATAAATTATCTAGAATTTTTTTAAGTATATTAATATTACATGATTTTCTGTCAAAAAACATAACATGGATTTTTTATTTTTAAAACTCACATAAATTTATTCTGACATAAGAATAAATTATGCGAACATCCTTTTAATTGTTTAAAATTGCATATTTTTAAAAATGTTTTAGATGTATAGAACCTTTCTTTGACATTTATAATAAACTATAATTTTTTTTTATTTCCTAAAATATAATTTTTATTTTCAATTAAAGTGTGTGTCAATTTTAAAAGTTATAATTTTGACAAAATTGAAAGATGTTTGTGTTATTTCTTTGAACAATACCTATGTAAGCGGTAAAAAATGAGAGAAATTGTATTTAATATAATGAAATTTCAAAATTTCATATTAGTTTTAAGAGTAAAATACTCTAACCTTCTCTTTATTTTACCTTAATTACACAGACCTCCCCTCTATTTTGAAAACCCATATAAACCTCCCTTAAAATTAAAATATATGTTACACAAACCTCCCTTATAGTTTGAGATTCTATTTCCATCCACCTAAACTGTTACTTAACCGTTAAGTTTGACTTTTAAACTTTTTTTAACCAAAATGCCCTTCTTCAGTATTAGAATTATATATATATATATATATATAGGGGCTAATAAAAATTTATACAACCATAAATTTATTCTATTATATTCTCTAAATTTCTAATTTGTTAAAAAATTTATTAATTTTGATATTATAAATTAATTTTGACTTAAAATATATATTAAACACGTATTTTTATCAAATATAATAAACTATATAAGTATGAGATTGTATGTGTCATTTAAATTTATAATTTAATATTTTTTTCCACAAATATTTATAAACACATTTGATCAAACATATTTTTATTTAAAATCTTGCTTGAATATTCAACGTTTGTGATATTTACATTAACTAATGCTAAAATCATCAAACAGATAACTACTTGTAAAGATAAAAATAGAAATTAAGGAATAGATAAAAAAAATATTAAATTCTTTAAAACAACTTTAGTCAAAATGTGCAAGAAAAAATAAATTTAATTTAAAAAATATATTTTTGGAATCTTTTTAGAATATTCTTAACGGAGTTAACTGTTTGGACTTAAGTGTATGTTTTCAAAATAGAGAGGAGGTCTATGTAATTAAGGCAAAACTGGAGGATGGTCAGAGTATTTTACTCTAGTTTTAATAATAGAATATGGGAGAAAATGAGTGTGGTTTTTTTTTTCGATACAAAAAAAATGAGTGTTGTTTAATCAAGGGCAATTTAGTGTTTTTAAATTTTTATTTTGTTAATTGGTCCTTCTAAATAATTACAACTTTTACGGTCATTCCCAATAAATATCATATGCTCTATGTCTATATTCTAATTTTTCGTTATTTTTTTTCATCACAACATATTTATCTAAGGGGTAAATGGTATTTTTGCCTAGTGTTAGTGTTAGGAGATACGTTGCAGTGTTGCTCGATCATGTTGACTGATGAACATTGATGGTAATGGTTAATTAATTTCATATTTACTTTGATTTAAAGAGCCGTTTTGCCCATAAAATATTATATGGATCGGTAACTGACACTTCAAAGTTTAGTAATGTAGACCAAATGATTTCACAATAATTAGATATCATCGTATATCAACCAAAAGTCCAAAACCAATTCAAAAACAATACCTAAGTAACTATTAAAGTACGGACGGATCCGAAAGCACATAACTTTGCATGAATCATCCCGAGACAAACACTACTTTTATGAAGATACTAAATAATAGCTGGATTACATATTATTATTGAGAAAAATAGACTTCAATCCCCGTGCGTTGTCCGGAATAATAGTTAAGCTTTGAAATCAGATTAATGTTTGATCCCCAGTTGTTGTAAAAAAAGACTATATAAGCAGTTATTGCTGTTAATTAATTGAAACATATATACAAGACGACGACAAAGATGACAACAACAACAAAAAAAGCCTTAATCCCACTAGGTGGATTTGGCTAAATAGATCGCATGACGCCGTTGTGCTATGTCAAAAATCATATATTTAGATATATATATTATTAATCAAAAGATCTTTCTCTATAACCTCATTATATTAAACATTCACTTCAACCTTCCTTAACCTCATTTTATAAGACTCCATATTACTTGATCAACCTTTCTCACTAGAGCATTCAATAGCCTTCGTTGAACATGTCCAAATCATCTCAAATGACTTATTTTACTCATACATGGGCCAAAAAAATTGAAATATATATATATATATATATATATATATTGAGTCTTATTTTACTCATGATTCATACCAATATTGTATATAATTTTCCACACTTGATTATCCAGGTTTATTTGTGTGCGTTGAGTGAAAAAACAGTTTTGATGTCAAATTATTTATGTGCTAATAAGTTTAATGAGAATATTGAACAACTATTGACATAGAAAAGTCGTGTACGTGAATTATGTAAATATGTAATTAGCATTCCTAATTACTTAGTTTTTCCAGTGTCGTCCTTGGTAGCGAAACGTTGGATGTTGCGCTTGCTCAGAGCAATTTCTGAATTTGCACAATTGAAGTTTGCCCTTTATAATGAATGCCCTGAACAATGCAAGACCTATGAGCACAAAGAGATAGCATAGTGATTCATGCACTACTACAAAAAAACGTTTTTAAGATTTTTTAACGTCTGAAAATAAAGGGATATCTATGTGAGCGATGTAGTAAAAAATGATAATAATGTCCGTAAATAAAAAGATGTCTAAAGTCTGAATTTTAGACATCCCTATTTTAAAAAGAGACATCTCAAATGGCAGTGTAGCACTTTAGACGTCCCCAACTAAGGATGTCTAAAATGCTTTTTTTTTTAAAAAAAAATATTTTATATTACATATCTGGACAAAACAGTATTTAAAACTAGAAATTACAGATCATCGTCAATAAAATACAAATCTAGTATCTAAACTCTAAATCCAAAATCAACACAATAATAACTCCAGAGCTGAAATCTCATAGGCAGAAGATGATAACAATAAGAGGAATTAATTACAAATCTAGTATCTAAAATTACAGATCATCGTCAATAAAATTATAAATCTAGTATCTAAACTCTAAATCCAAAATCTACACAATAATAACTTTAGAGCTGAAATCTCATAGGTAGAAGATGATAACAATAAGAGGAATCAATAGCAAAAAACTTATCTCCTATTATTGAAATTCATTTTCTTGTAATAATGAATAGAGAAGAGCAACAGGGAGTGATGAACCTCATTTTCTCAGCGGGAACGTGGCCATGAAGCATGTTTTAGAGTCTCAATCTACAAACCATAACAACACGGGTTAGAAGATAAAATAGAAGGGAAACCCAAAGAAAAAAGAGAAAGAAGATAAAATAATAAAAAATAGTAAGAAAACATAACAGATATAGAGGTGAAAAAAAGAGAGAGAAAGGAAGAAACAAGAGTAAAAATAACATATAAAGAAGAAGAAACAAGAGTTAAAAGGCGTAGTGGTAGTGATTCTTCTTGTGGTTGCGGCGATGGGAAGGGCCTTCTATTTAAATCAAGAAGAAGAGAAAGATGATTGTAAGAGTATAAAGCTGACAAGTAAAGACAATCAGTTTAAATTTCATTTGCTTTTTTGCGTCCCCAATTTAATTTAGGGACGCCTAATGTTGTTTAGTTTTTTTTTTTTTTTACTTTAGACGTCCCCAATTTAAATAGGGACGTTTGAAGTCTCTAAAATCCAAGGTATTAAAACCCGGACCGGGCATTGAACCGGTTGGGGTACTGGGTTAAGGGTCAGTGGGTCAAACCGGGACCAAACCGGAGCTAAACCGGGACCAAACCGGTGAGAAATTGAAAATTTTAGACTTATAGTATGAAATTCTAAAGGAAAAATTTAAATTTTTTTTTATAAGTGACCCGGACCGGACCGGGAACCGGACCGGTTTCCCGGCCGGTTCGCCAGTTCCCGGGCCGGACCGGCCGGTCCGGTCCGGGTCTCACAACATTGCTAAAATCACATTTTAGACTTCCCCATTTGAATTGAGGATGTCTAAAATTAATTTTTTTTAAAATATATATTAGGGACGTCAAAATATATTAGGGATGCCCTGATTAAAAAAAAATAAAAAGAAAAAAATTTAACTTTAGACATTCCCAATTCAAATAGGGATGTCTAAAGTGTGACTTTAGAGACTTTAGACATCCCTCTTTGAATTGAGGACGTCTAAAGAGGAACGTCTATTTGAATTGGGGACACCTAAAGCTATTAAATCTCACTCAGAATTACAAAAATGTCATCGCCTTTATTTTTTACTTCCTATTTTTAAAAAGAAACGTTCTTTAGGATCGTAAAATACATATTCTGTAGTAGTGATGATTATTATTTTTCGTTCTTTGTAGTCATTGTTATTTCTTGATAAAAAAATCTAAATATCAATTTACCATGAATTCTTTCCATTTCAATGTACGTGTATGCACATGTCTCTCACAGTAAATGAAGGAAGTATTCGTCATTGGCTTGTGAAAGAGTTGTTACTAACAAAATACTCTTCTTATCCTATTTATAAAGTAGACAGAATGTATTTTTTGTCCTATTTATAAGATAAGTTATTAAATTTTTTTATATGAATGTGCAATTTTATCCTTCATTTGTTATTTTGCAAAGATAGTTGTTTTTCTTGGAGAGTATGTAGTTAAATAAGAATAAAGTTAAAAATTTGTTAAATTTTACTTAAAAATTAATATCAAGAGAAACAATCAAAGCAACCGTTACAAAAATCAATAGAGAAAGAACCAAAATATATAAATGATGACTTGGACCAATCATAAATAAAAAACAAAAGGCTTGGGCCAATGAACGTGCAACTACGATTTTGGTAAAGCATATATTGATTGATTTATGATTGTCAATAAATCCCCCATTTCAAAATTCATTATCCAAAAGTATTTAAGGACTCGTGTCTTTAAGTACATGCATTTTCTCTTCAGTGCGTGCAACTTCTCTTTAACTATATACAGCCTATCTTTAACTATGTAAAAAATAAAAGAAGAGTTATTCACACTAAAGATAGGTTGTGCATGGGTCTTTAAATAAAGTTCAGTCCTTTTGGTAATTAATAAATTTTATAACGAGGAATTTTTTTTAAAAAAATTATTTTCTAATTAAAGAAAAAAAAAAGTAACGCTATAAGATATTAGCTAGGCAACATTGCATAATTCCAACACTACACTAGATACAGTTTATCGACTAATTTTAGCCACATCTTGCGGGGATTCATTCAAAACATATGAGCACCCAAATACCATAGAAGAAGCGTAGCTATAGCCAGAAAATCTGCACTTGTCACTTCACAAAAAACATGCGTGATCTCAACAGCTATAACTACATATTTTTCTTGTTAAAAAAATATTTTTATATAATTTGAAATTTTATTTTATAATTTATAAAAAATAAAAATTCTTTGCTTTTATGAAATTTTATCATTATTTAAAGTTGAAAAAGCATTTTTTTTATCTTACGAATATATTTTAATCATTTTATGAATATAATGGTAAGCTAGAGAGGGGCGTAACAATTTGAATATATATATATATATATATATATATATATGAATAGGGTTCGGTCTAATAGAAGGCTACTCCTTTTTAACATGGCGAATTAATTAGATTTGGATCAACATTAAGAAAAATGTTTACATTTAATGATGCTTCTAAAACACTTGTGCATAATAAAAAATTATACACAAAGATATTATAAAATTATAAATTTTGAAAATAACTAAATAATACATTATTTTTATCAATGTATTTTCTCGTGTTCAAAATATAGGGCACCTATTTGTAAGAAAAAAGAAAGAAAGAAAAATTGGTCCATAATACAAGTCATCACTTCAGGAGTTGTTAGTTATTATTTTTCAATTTTCTACCTGTTTATTGGTGGTACACATTAGAACATCAAGACAAAAGAGTGAGGTAAGACAAATTTGGAAAAAAAAAAGTTTTAAAATTCTTTCAATTTGAGAAGGGTTATTCAACCGCTCTTCCTTGTATATAGCTCCTATGAGATGGTTGGAACTTGGAAGTGACTTATACTTTAAAAATAAATACACAAAAAATTATAAAATATGAAAAACCACTAATTAAATAATAATTACTTTTATAATTATAATCAAATTATTTTTTTTTCTTTTTATAGAATCCCTTTATTACGATCACCTTTAATCTATATAAAATTTATATATAAACTATCCCAAAATCAATATAGGTATAAAAAGAAAACAATTAAGTCGGATGATAAAGCAAATCAAATGATCAGCCACCGGTAACGACTCATAAAGCTAAGTCGCAACATATATATCAGATATAAATATAGCATCATTTCCCTTCAGATCATATCCCATATGCCGCAGCAAGGTGATGATGATATTGAGAATTGAGAAATCGATCTCAACTTGTAGACAACAACACATGAGAACAAATACTGTTGTAAATGTTTAAGTATAAATAGTTGATTCTATCATAACTGTATTGGTTAGCCTTGATAGTTATTATTAGACAGTAGCTTATTTGTTATCAGGTCGGTGTGGGCCTTGTCCACTTATGGCTATATATACTATGGTGCTTGTACATTTACAATGGTTGTTAATAATATGAATTATTCAGTCTATTGGGCTCTCTCTTTAACAAATACATACGTTGTTTTTCTTTTGAATCTGAAGCTTGTTCTTCTGCTGGTTTTTCACTCTTTCTCATGGTATTGCTAACACTACTACAAAAAATGCGAGCTATGATGCTTAATTTAGAGAACATTATGGCGCTTAGGAAGCGCCGTAGCTTCCAGCGCCATTAAAAAAATGTTATGGCGCTTCTTGAATATACGGAAGCGCCATAGCTTCAGTATTTTATTATTTTTTTTAATAAAAAGCTATGACGCTTATTGAGAGAAGTGCTGGAGGAAGTATACTACTCCAACGGCGCTTCCCAGGGGCAAGTGGCATTGGAGGTATATCATGTAACACCCATGTTTTCAAAGCGTATGGACGGCTGAAGTGCAGTAATATCTTTAATAAGGAGACCGATAATCTTTTGTAAACAGCAGAAGTTCCATCTTCAAACAGTGTGTTGAGTGGGTTTTTCAAAAATCTTTTCAAAAATCGTTTTCAAATTTGGTCTCATTTTGTTTTATGATTCATTTCAAGCCATCCGTTTTAGGTTCATTTCTTCATATAAGAGTTTTACTAATAAATTCTCTGCTAGAATCCAAACTACTATAATAAATTAACGGCCCTAAATGAATGGCTGTCCACTACTGGTTCGGATGTCACTTTGCGTTTGCTTATACATAGGCGCTTATTTACGTGTCTACGGCCTTGTCAGTATGAGACTGACCACACTTAAATACAAATTAAATACAACTCCAAATAGATAACCAATGGAAAATTAAATTCTAAGTCCTTTGCTTCATTCGCCTGCGTTTACCTTCTTGCTTGAGGAATTACTTGCCCGAGCTGAAAATTTGTTTTGGAAAAATAGGGTGAGATTCAATGAATCTCAGTAGTAACAGATATCACTCATATAAAATGCACATATATCATTCCATGTCAACCAAAGTTATAGTACAATCAACATATTCAACATACAGAGACAAATTCACAATATGCAGAAAGCATAAAGTTACCAATTCAAGGACAACCGTCCCTTGCCACAGCACTGGGAAGTTCTATTGGGCCTTAGCCCTTCTCATCTGAATGTTTTACATTCACAATGGTACAAACATGCATATAACATATCACATAGTATGTGAGGGATAAGTTACTACCTGACAATTTTTCCAAATCTTGATCTTGAATGACGTGCTTTGGACGTTCTGGGCAAGTGTCAAATCCTATAAATTATAATTTACGGGCAATGAGTTATTTCTTAGTTCAATTCCTTTATAAATTATTCTCTTATGTTGGTTATCATTAGGATAACTTCATTAGGCCCAATATGAAGCTAATGAGCCCAAGCTACTCCAAAGGCTTAACTCAATTCTTAAAGGTCCAATTCTATTACAAAACTCTTAACTTTGAATTTTGGCACATTTACCAAAAACTGACAAATTTTTCATTGAACTTTGAAAAATCATAACTAATTTAGAAAAATTCAATTGGGATGATCCAAAATTCTGTGTAACCCTTACTAAGTCTATTTTAAGGGAAAAATACTTTCAGTAGCCGTATGACTGCATACACTTCCCAGTTTTTCTTTTTCTTCCTGGTGCCAGAAAATCTAACCAGTTTTAATGGCCTACTTCAAACATTCATAACTCCTAGTATACTTATCGAAATCCTTCATATTACCTATCAAATTAAAGGTCTATAAGTGTACTTTAATTCTGAAAAATCTCATCATCAACAGATGAAGTTTGGACAGTGAAAGTTTCGCCACAACAAAACTGCCAGACAAAAACGCATACTGGCAATTTTGTTGCACAAGTAGACTTAATTTCCAATTTTTGAATCTTTAAACCAGTCTGTCAAAAATTATAACCAGAGCCTATTCCCACACAATTTTTCGTGTAGAATCCAATGGAAAGCTCAAAAATAGCAAAATAAAATTATTTCTACCAGATTTAGCCCCCAACCGAAATCTGCCTCCCAAAACAACAAAAATCAAGTTTGTGTTTTTGAACTCCAACAAGTCTAATACTTCATTAATAATCATATATCACCTTATATATGATTTAAAACATCTTTAGTCTTCAAAAACACCCCTTGGTCGAATTACATGGTTGGTTCAAGAACAAGGAATAACTCAACGAAAACACGAAGTAATCGGTTCAAAATGAAACCTACGCTTACCTCTTCGAGTTTCTACAAGTGGTGTAGTATTCCGGTGGCACTCCGGCTAACTAACTGAGACAAAACACCTCAGATGAGAAATCTGAGACCATAGAATTGAATCTCTCATCAAGAGAAACAATGTTTATGAACACTCTAAGAGCAAGAAAAGTGATTTAGAGAGTAAAATTGTGAGAGACTCACTTACCTTGCTTCTGTGTTCTTCAAGTTCACCACCTTCTCTTTCTCTTTATCTATTTTCTTTTCTTTTTTTCTTACTCTCTCATATCTAGCCGAATAGAAATGAAATGAGAAAGGAAAGTGTTTCAATTAAATGGCCAATTGTGAGAAGAAAACAATTGAGAGTGGTGTCTTGCTTTTTGCTTTAAGTGTGCCCATATGTTCCAAGTATTGATTGTCCTTTCTCTTCCTTGTTTTGTGCTTTGGACTAAAGTGTGTTGATTAATTGTTTGAGTGTGTGTAGTGTAGTGTGTGTGGGTGCTTGTGTGTGTTGGCATGTGGACCAACTCCTTCTCTTTCTTTTCGTCTTCTTGACGGAATGTGTGTGTATGGATGAGATGATGTGCAATATTAGGTAGATGTCTACCTCTTTTCCCCTTTTGCTTTAAGTCTTGTCTTCTCATCTCTTCATTCTTTAAGTTCTTGTCCGATTCTAATGGCTGAGGATATGCATGTGAAATGTTTAAATATTTTATCATCATCCAATTAATTCTTTGGCCGACATGCTCATTTAAGGAGGAGGGAAATATGCAAATAAATATTCATTCCCCTTGCATCATGGTGTGTGGTAGGGAAAAGTGCTTTAATTAAATGGACAATTATGAGTGTGGTGTTAGGTAAATGTTGTCCAATTTGTCTCTTAAAATTTTTGTTTTTCAAGGACAAATCTTAGCCCTTAATTTTAGCTTCCAATTCTAACCTCAAAATCACATGGTAGATGTCCCTCTTGCCCTTGATTATGGCAATATTAACTAAATTGCCATTGGGTCTTACTTAACTTATGTGGTTAAATCTTGGTCAAGTAAAATAACCATAATCATCCGAGTCTTCCCTTCTTCCAAAAACTAACTTTAACACCATGTAATTTTATTTTTGATTAATTTAACCTTTACTAAATTTTGGGATGTTACATATCACCTCTGATGGCGCTTCCAATTGGAGGTGAAAGACGTCCAATGGCGCTTTCCCTGGGAAGCGCCATTGGAGGTCTTTATCACCTCCAATGGGAAGCGCCATTGGAGGTATATATACATTTTTTTATACACCTCCATGGCCCTTCCCCTGGGAAGCACCATTGGAGGTATATATACATTTAAAAAAAAAACGCATTCAATCAACAACAATTTATATTTTACAAATCCATAGTAGCAAAAACCCAAGTCAGAATCACACCAAATCAGAATGATTAATAACTCGAATCAAAATGATTAATTCATAAAACTAGTACCAATGAAATTTGATTACAACTTAACAAACAAGAACAACTTATTGTAAGTACATATGTATGTAGAATGTAAACAAGAAATAATTTTAATGTACAGCTAATTCATACAACCAAGATGAATATGCAAGAAAAAAACCTACATATGTACCTAAATATTAGCCAATTCCTTGACCATATATTCACATCATTCTTCAATGATTTCATCTATTTGTTACTCAGTCAATTGGTCACAATGTTCATCTTCATAATACTACGTAAAAAGCATGCAACAAAAAATTAAAATTACAAAAAATCAATTAACTTAGACACTTATCAATTAAATTTGAAACACAGTAACTGCAAGTAAAAAGAACTTACTTGGTAGGAATAGAAATATTATCATGAGTAACTACATCTTTCATAAATTTCATAATATAATAACCGCAATCATTGTTGTTTGGTTGGAATGGGCACTGTAATACCCCAAATTTTGAAACTTGAGGCTAGAGAATAAGCCTAAGATAAGTGGATTGCTAAGCCCTGGTTTAGCAAGATCCCAAATTGTGATTAAGAGATAATGACTCCAAAAGTGGATGTGGTTAGTGATAAATAAACCCTTTTGGAGATTATGGTGTGATTTGGCACTCGATGTGATTTGTATGTGTTGTGAGTAGCGCCGAAACCCCGTATTTGAGTTCAATTATGGATTAACATCTAAATTGACTTAAAATAGAGGGGGGCGAGTAATGTGGTGTAAATGAATGAGAAAATGAGTTTGATGGTGATTCAAGAGGAATTACCATAATCAGGGGCAAAATAGTAAAGTTACCGACTAATTGGTCAGTTACCAAAGAGTAAACTCATCGGTAACTTCAAGATCAATGGTTGAGATTGACTTGTGCAATAGATTAAAGTGCGGAATCATGTGCATGTGGGTGCATGTGAGCTTATGAGGTGTGTCAAGATGGTGACACTTGGCACTTTGTGGACCATTGGATTTGGTCAATGTTTCAAACCCCTTTTTCCTCTCTTTTCTCTTTATTTGGTCGGTTGGGGCACCCAAATCAGCTAATCATCTTCATCATCTCCATTCTCTCTCTTGTTTCTCCATTTTCGGTGAGCTCAAGGTGGAGAGAGAAAAGAGAAAGGTAAGATTTAGCCTTGTTGTGGTCTTCTAATGCTCAAATATCCTTCTTTAATGTTGTTCATAGTAATGAGAGCTTCATTGCTATGGTTTTAGATTTTTGAAAGAAGGTGTTTGAGAGCTTGAAGAATTTGGAATGAAGAGGAATCAAAGAATTGGCATTGGGAAGAGGAAGATGTGAGTATTTATAACACTTTGACCTAAGTATTGTGATTTGTGGATGAGTTTTGTGAATTGCGAATTTTGCCCTGATTTTATGGTATTTTCGTGTGGAATGTAATTGGATGAATTGAATGGTTTTTTGCGGTTAAAATGGTGTCATGTTGTGGTATTTAATCATTGGAATTGGTTTGGTTTGGATTGGACACATTGGTTGCAAAACTGGAAATGCTGTCCATTGGAAGTCTGTTCTAGGTAGTCTGGTTGTGTGGACGTTTTGACTGGAAAAATGATGTCTGAAAATTCTGAAACTTTCCAGTCTTAAATTTTACATCCCAAGCTTCAAAATGGACATATAATTTGTGCCATTTCGTTTGGTGAGCTAAGAGATATGGTTGTCCAAATTGAGTTTGAAAATGGACTCTGTTTTGGGGCAGCATTGAGTTTTGTGTAATTCTGGAATTGTGTGGTTATTTCCGGCATTGGTTTATATTTTTCTATAAAGAGGACTTAAATATCTTTCATTTGGCTTTGGAATCACCTCATTTCGAGTTTTCTAGAATGAGTTATGATTTTTGGAAGTTCAGCCAAGAAACAGGATTTTCTTAGCCGTGGCCAGTGGATTCTTGGGCCGTGGCTCAAATATTTCTGACATGTTTCTGGCCACAGCCAGTGGATTTGTAGGCCGCGGCCAACCCCCAAAAATTAGCATTTTGGACTTTTAAAAGGTGATCTTTGGCCAAGTGTTTCCCAAGCCTTTAGACATATGTTTAGGCTTTGATTAGCCACCTAAAGGTCATGAATGATAACCAACTTTAAGTGTAATGAAAGTAAAGATTTGAAATAGAGAATAAACCTATGTCCTTGCTTTGGTTATAGGTTTGATGTTCGCCCTGATCGTGGTTCGATATACACTGTGTTCGTGGGTAAGCTGCGCTGGAGCATACGTGGAAAGACTAAGTGTAGGAAACTTACCTCTCCTACATGTATTGATATTGTGTTTGTATATTGATGCATGTATTGCTTTGCTTGATTATGTGAAACATATATGAATGATTAAAGCTCCGTTTCTATTTATGTTATGGCCATGAGTATGTTGTTGAAACATTGAGCACACAGATATGTCATTATGTGAGCATGTGTTATTGTGATGCAAGCATGTCATGCATTAAATACTTATCTTGCATGCATATTGGTATTTGTTTCCTACTGAGATTCTCTCGAATCTCACCCTCCCCTACCAACATTTTAGACAGGGTAGGTGGATCGAAGATGAAGCAAGCAGTCAAGGGCAGCTGGGGCTACCGTTAGAGTTTGGTTTGGATGGTTTTGATAGTTGGTTATCATAGTTGGGATGATTTGTATTCGTATCTGGATATGGGTTGTATGTATTATGGAATGTATATTCGGGTATGTATTTGAGAAGATATTGTGTAATCCCTATTTGGAAATTGTAATGGGCAATTATGCTCTATAAACTTGATAGCGAAGGTATGGAACCCAGGATTGCTGGGAATTATTGTTGTGCACTCTGATATTTGTAATGAATGTGATTTATCTTTGCATAGTAATTGTATTCGAAATTTGAATATGAGACCAAGTTAAAGTGATTTTGAAAAGCATTTATGGAAACCCTTCGTGAAGATGGGATTTTAAATGAATTTGTTTCTTATTGGTTTCTGTTTCACTTTAATTGCATATTTCAGGTATAATTATGGTGAGGGGGTTACAGGCATCGACAATAAAATGAAATAGTTAAGTAAACATTTGAAGAAACATTTTTGAATAACAAAATTGGAGTAATTAAATTCATATATATAAGTACCGCAATCTTCCTCTAGGGATAGCTACTGGCTGGGTCTTTGCATGTAGAATAGCTCGATCTAATGTTGCTTCGGTAAGAGGTCAATGCACTAACAAAATAAGAACCGACTGATTAATTTTGGTAATACAATATAATAATGACAAATATTTACACATACACCCATGCACTTACTTATCGATTATAATCTTAAAATCAGCCTGGTTGTTTGTGTAACATCCTCATTTTTATTTTCATAATATGATTATAAATTAGAATTAATTATTTAAAAATATGTATATATTATTATAATAATAATAATATATGTAATACTATATATATATTAAAAAGGGGGGAGGGGAAAGACCATCGAAAGCTTTCGGTGGAAAGAAGGACATAATCATGCTCCTTATTAAAAAAAAAAAAAAGGCAATGATGGTGTTTCTAAAAAAAATTTAAATTGTATGTGAAGCTAGGTTTGGCGCCACATGAATGAGAAGGGGTATTATAAATACCCCCCTCAATAACCACTTCACGCAAGGCGTGAAGTGGTTCTGGAAGGCTGACGATAAGACTCTGGTAGAAGTATTTTCAGTTCTTCAGAGATCAATAAAGTACTCAAATTCTTTTCTGATCACAAAACTCCTTTTACGAAAAATGTTCTAAAGAATTTTATCTTTCTTATGATAGTGATTTCTTACTGATTAGAGAATAGTTTATGTGTGATTTGTTATAATCACACATATTGATATGAGAGGGGATGGTGAATGTTGATTTGATGGGTTGTTACTTAAAGAGGAAATAGGGGGTGAACTTTTGTACAAAAAGAGGTAATAAGGTGGTGGGCTTTCAAGTGTACACTGGTTAGTCCTTTGGCCCAATTGTGTCCAGTAGGGCCTTGACACCCCACTAATATATTTGGAGGGGAAACCCATGGTCTGGTCTCGTGCTCTGTGGATTTTGGCCGGTCCATATCACTTGTTTGGTGAGCTTGTTAAGTTAAACTACCAGTCATATGGGTCAGTGCTAGCCCATGGGTTCAATCAAAGGAAGTAAGGCAGGAGAGGAAATAAGGGAGGACAAAGAATAAATTATTGTATATTGATTCTTATATACTTATGTGATAAATATGAGAATGAGATTATGATATGAAAAATTAATGTGTGCGTATGTGTGTGGACATGTGACATTTTAATAATGTTATGATTTTATAATTGTCCTACTTGGCGCCTGATAGGCACATGCCCAATAAGATGGATTGCTAGTTGCTGAGGCTTTTTTCTCACTCCATTGATTTAACATTTTTTCAGGTAATAGTTGTCGTGCGGGTCCATCATGGAAGACTCCGAAAGCTTAAACTATTTCTGCTAAAAGTAGTGTTTCTATCTTTATAATATATGTTGGATTATTGTATATTGCCACGTTAGGGCTCATTTTGCATACTCTGATTTATTTTGGAGATTTGAAATTTTAACTATATATTTTTAATTAGGCATGATGATGTTGGATGGCCTACAGGCCTTATGATGTGTTTTGAATCATAATTTGGTCTGATATAGATATTTTAATATATGATGAGATATTGTTCAATTAAAGAGTTTTCAAATGGTTAGTTGAACTCTTTTCTACCATGGTAATCTTTTGAAAAATGAGTTGTAATCTTTTTATTACCATGGTAGAGTTTTTAAATGATTATAATAATGCATAAAAAAATAGTTTTTCAAATCCATAGTTAATTACTGTGTATAAGGAAAGGATTTTACAATTTGGTATCAGAGAGGAACGATTCTATAAACTGTCTTGCATGCACTGTATTTAGTGGCGATATATAATATTCACATATACCTTCCCTGTTTAGTTGTTTTTGTGGTGTTTTGTTTGACAGCTCGCTTGTTATGGTGGGTTGCATCCTTAGGTGGGTAGAAGATGGTACAGACTCGTCGTACTGGTTCTGGGGGTAGTAGGCCTCCACACCCACATGTTCAACCGCAGCAGCAACAACAATTCTCATTCGATAAGGACGCTATTATGCAACAATTGAAGGGAGTTTTAGTAGATGTTGTAGAGGAGCAATGGAAGAAGTTTGAGGAAGATACTAGAAAGAGAGTAGGGGACAAGGTCCCTATGGAGAGTGGCTATGACCACCAAAGTGTGGAAAATTCTAAAAAAGGGCATGAAACTTCTAATGAGAGCTATAGTAATTATGTCCCTCAACAGCCACATGTTCTAGCTCCTCATTCTATTTCTAGTGTATACAAAGATTTGGCTCGACATCACCCTCCCACATTTAATGGTAATCTAGATCTTGTCAAGGCAGAGACGTGGATCGAAGACATAGAGATACTATTTTAGGCTGTGGATTGCACTAGTGAGCAAATGGTACAGGCGGTCACCATTCTTCTTAAGGGTGAGCCGAATGAGTGGTGGGAGAGTGTTAGACCGATTGACATTTCATCTTTGAAGTGGACAGAATTTAAAGACATGTTTTATGCGCACTACTTCCTAAAGGAGTTGCAACATGAGAATGAGTTAGAGTTTTACGCTCTTTGTCAGGGCGATATGAAGGAAGATGAGTATATCTCTACCTTCATCCGACTCACAAAGTATGTTACATATTTGGAGGAATATAACAACACTGATTAGAAGATTCGACAGTTGATAAATAAGGCCAGGTTGGAATTAAAGTCATATATAATATTTTCTGATATCAAAAATTTTGAGGATGCATGTACCAAAATATGCATTGTTGCACGCATGGTATAAGAGGTTGAAGATTCCAAGAGCCGTGATAGTTTAGGCAGATTCTCCAATTTTCCAAGGCCCAATAATAGTATAATGAAGAAGCTAGGCTTTAGCTCAAGAAGCTACAGGAGCTCAGGAAAGATTAGAGGGTCTCATCAGAGAGGGTCTAATGATAACAGGGCCCCATAACAGAGATTCCAGACCCAGAAGATCCATCATGGTGGGAGTTAGGTTTCCCATCGAGATTCTACTATGTCTACACCAAGCGTGAGTACACCATGTTAGAACTATGGGATAGTACATGGAGGGAAATGCTGGGAATGCTTTAAGTGCCACAAGTACAGACACATTGCTCATTTTTTCCCTGAGTTTCAACATGCCGCATAGAGTGGTCGCCCCACTGTTCCTGGTCGAGTGTTTGCTTTGACCTAGGAGGAACCCAGAACATCTCCAAATGTGATCCAAGGTATTGCTTATCTTTAAGGACATGATGTACATGTGTTATTTGATTTTGGTGCTTCACATTCTTTCATCTCAGATAAATGTGCTCAAAAATTGAAATTGCATGTTTGTGAATTACCTTATAATTTGAAAGTATCTGTTCCTGCTGGAGCTTCTGTTATGACAGGCCTTGCTTGTTTAAACCTTACTTTTAAGTATGATATATGTAATTCAAAGATAGATTTGATTTGTTTACCACTTAGGGGTATTGATGTAATCATTGGCATAGATTGGTTGTCTACTAATAATACTTACCTTGATTGTAAAGGAAAGAAAGTAAATTTTCCATTATGTCTCGCATCCATTAAGGCAACTTCTGGCCCTTTTGTTGTTGTCGGCCACTAAAGTAGAAAAGTATGTTCGACGAGGTTGTGAAGCCTATATGGTTTTCTTTTCGATCAGTGTTGATAAAGACATTGAGATCAATCAAATCAAAGTGGTGAAGGAATTTCCAAAGTGTTTCCAGAAGAGATATCAGGGCTGCCTCTAGAGCTGGAAGTTGAGTTCTCCATTGAGTTGACACCAGGCACAACCCTAATTTCTAAAGCCCCTTATTGGATGTCACCATTAGAGTTGGCAAAGTTAAAGAAACAACTAGAAGAGTTGCTCAAGAAAGGCTTCATTCGACCAAGCGTCTCTTCTTGGGGTTCACTAATGTTGTTGTCAAAAAGAAGGATGGAAGTATGCAGTTGTGCATCGACTACAGAGAGTTGAATAAGGTCACCATTAAGAATAAATATCCATTGCCTAGAATTGATGATTTACTAGATCAGCTCATGGGGCTGCAGTGTTCTCTAAAATCGACTTGAGATCGGGATACCATCAGCTCAGAGTTAAGGCTGAGGATATCCCAAAGATTGCTTTCAGGACTCAATATGGGCATTATGAGTTTTTGGTTATGCCTTTTGGGTTGATGAATGCTCCATCAGTTTTCATGGATTATATGAACCGGATTTTTATGTCGTATTTAGATCGATTTATTGTTGTCTTCATTGACAACATTCTCATTTACTCTAAGAATAAGGAAGAGCATCAAGAGCATCTACACATTACATTACGTATACTGAGGGATCATCAATTGTATGCCAAGTTGAGTAAGTGCGAGTTTTGGCTCAATGAAGTGAATTTTCTTGGCCACGTGGTGTCTGCTAAGGGGGTAGCTGTTGATCCTAGTAAAGTGGATGCTATGTTGAAATGGAAATCCCCAAAGTCAGTGACTGAAGTGAGAAGCTTTATGGGATTGGCTGGTTACTACAGGAGATTCATTAAAGGGTTCACTCAAATTGCTATGCCTTTGACCAAGTTGACCAATAAAGATCAACCATTTATATGGACTAACAAGTGTGAAGCTGCTTTTCAAGAGTTGAAGGCAAAGTTGACTACAACGCCTGTACTTACCCTTCTCGATCCTTGTCATCCATACACAGTGTATACGGACGCTTCCCTCAAGGTTGTGGGTTGTGTGTTAATGCAAGAAGACAAGGTTGTTGCATATGCTTTAAGACAGTTGAGGCCTCATGAGGAGAATTTCCTAATCATGACCTAGAGTTGGCAGCTGTGGTTTTCGCTTTGAAGATTTGGAGGCTCTATCTGTATGGATCTCAGTTTGAAGTATTTAGTGACCGTAAGAATTTGAAGTAATTAGTAGATCAGAAGGATTTAAATAACCAACAGCGCCAGTAGATGGAATTCCTGAAGGATTATGACTTTAAGTTGAAGTATCATCTCGGCAAGGCTAACGTGGTTGCAGACGCTTTGAGTCAAAAGTCAATACACTTGTTTTGCATGAGCTTGGAAGAACAGAGTTGGCTAAATGAATTAAGAGATATCCATGCAGTCCCAGATGAAAGAAGGGCTACTTTAAATGCATTTGTTGGTGAATTTGGGTTTTATCAGGACCTAAGAGATGCCCAGATGAAAGATGATCAGTTAAGTAGAATTCCAGAGGAACTAGAATATGATGAAGTTTTGGATTATAACATCAACAATGCTGATATTTTGAGATACAAAAAGAGAATTTGTGTTCCTGACAATAATGAAATCAAGAAAACTGTTCTAGAAGAAGCTCATTGAAGCAGGTACGCTATGCATCCGAGAATCATAAAGATGTACAATGATTTGAAGCGACAATATTAGCGGATGAAGATAAAGAGAGACGAGATAGATTTTGTGTTGAAGTGTTTAACGTGCCAAAAGGTCAAGATCGAGCACCAGAAACCACCAGGACTACTTCAGAATATGGATATCCCTAAATGGAAATGGGATAGCATTTCCATGGATTTCATCATGGGTTTACCACTAATCCGGGCCACTTATGATGCTATTTGGGTATCGTAGACCAATTAACCAAGTCAGCACACTTTTTACCGATTAAAATGGACTACTCTTTAGAGAAATTGGCCGAGTTGTACGTTAAAGAGATTGTTCGTTTGCATAGAGTGCTGGAGAGTATCATATCGGATCGTGATCCAAGGTTCACTTTGAACTTTTGGAAGTCCCTACTGGAGGCCATGGGTACAAAGTTAAAGTACAATACTGCTTATCATCCTCAGACAGACGGTCAAACCAAGAGGACTATTCAGACACTCGAGGACATGTTGAGATCTTGCGCCATCGAGCTCCCAGGTAATTGGGACAAGCACTTGCCATTGGCAGAATTTGTGTACAATAATAGCTACTACTCCAGTATTCAAATGGCACCTTTAGGAGCCTTATATGGTCAAAAGTGCTTATCACTGTTGTGTTGGACCGAATTAAGTGAAAGAACCATTGTTGGACTAGATCTGGTAGACCAAACATCGCGAAAGATAGAAATGATACGACAGAAATTGTTGATAGCCTAGAGCCGACAGAAGAGTTACGCAGATCATGGGAGGAGATCATTGGAATTTAGTGTGGGGGATCATATTTTCCTAAAGGTTTCTCCTATTACAGGCCTTGGGAGGTCTATTAAAGCAAAGAAGTTAACTCCCCGATTCATTGGGCCATACGAGATTTTAGAACGGATTGGGCCAGTTGCCTATCGGATTTCCTTGCCTCCGCACTTATCTAATGTGAACAACGTGTTCCATGTATCACAATTGAAGAAGTATCATCCAGATCCGTCTCATGTCATTCAGGCGGAGGAAGTTGAATTGAGAGAAAACTTGACTTATATAGCAAAAGCAAAGAAAATTTTGGATGTCAAGGACAAACAATTATGGAAAAAGACCATTCATCTGGTAAAAGTTTTCTGGAAGGGTATGACACCCGGAGATGCGACTTGGGAGACTAAAGAAAGGATGCGTCATGATTTTCCTAACTTGTTTGCTTAAATTTGTAGTTGTGATTTGTCTTGATTGAATTATTTTAATTGTATTTTTATTCTTCACTTGAATCGAATTTTGGGGACAAAATTCTAATTAGATAGGGATAATTGTAACATCCTCATTTTTATTTTCATAATATGATTATAAATTAGAATTAATTATTTAAAAATATAGATATATAATAATAATATATAATACTATATATATATTAAAAAAAAGAGGGGGAAGGGGAAAGACCACCGAAAGCTTTCGGTGGAAAGAAAGACATAATCATGGTCCTTATTAAAAAAAGGTAATGATGGTGTTTCTAAAAAAAAATTAAATTGTATGCGGCACCAGGTTTGGTGCCACATGAATGAGGAGGGGTATTATAAATACCCCCCTCAATAACCACTTCAAGCAAGGCGTGAAGTGGTTCCCAAAGGCTGACAGTGAGACTCTGGTAGAAGTATTTTCGGTTCTTCAGAGATCAATAAGGTGCTCAAATTCTTTTCTGATCACAAAACTCCTTTTTCAAAAAATGTTCTAAAGAATTTTATCTTTCTTATGATAGTGATTTCTTACTGATTAGAGAATATTTTAGAATTAGAATTTTGGATGAGTTTAAGTTTTATCTTTATATGACTATAGGGATATAAAAGATGATTAATAGTGAATTTTAATTGGTTTATTTTTGTTATTCAGTTAGTATAAGATTTTATAATGAATTTTATATATAATCAATCTATAAATAATTCTATATGAGACTTTTTAACAGATTAAATTTAGGATAAATAATTTATTTGAATTATTAGGAGTATTCTTGAGGTTTTAATCAGTTTAGATATTTTAAGACGAAGATTTATAATTTAGTTATTTTATGTTCGAAGCTTTAAATTGGGAATTTTATGTAAGGGAATGAAATTAATCATAATCAATGACTTAAATAAGATATTGGAGTTAAGAAAAATATTTAAATTAATAATTGATATTTTAGTGTGAAATTGAAATTTTTAGGAGTAATTAATTCAAAATTTAGAAATTTTAGGATTGAGTTAAATAAATTAATTTTTCCAATAACTCAAGGAGTTATTAATGTATGATAAATTGATTGGTGTAGATTGATTTTTTGCGTGTATTTGAGCTCTTGGATTAGGAGCTTATGATTATAATTTTTGCTTTGTCGAGAGGTAACCATTTTTCTTTTGTTATGCATATTTGTATGATGTTTGTGAGTGATTTTCAACTATATAGAATTATAAATTTGGCTATTGATATGTAATGTGGACTTCGAAAATATGTTGTTAATGAAATATTCTTGTGGGACTTATTTTCGCTGAGAAAATGACTAGTGATATTTTATTACATGAGTTGGTATGTATTTATGAGATTGTAAAGATAGTTTTGATAATTGAGAATTGATAATGATTTGTTATAACTACACATATTGATATGAGAGGGGATGGTGAATGTTGATTTGTTGGGTTGTTACTTAAAGAGGAAATAAGGAGGTGAACTTTTGTACAAAAAGAGGTAATAAGGTAGTGGACTTCCAGGTGTACATTGGTTAGTCCTTTGGCTCAATTGTGTCCAGTAGGGACTTGACACCCCACTAATATATTTGGAGGGGGAACCCATGGTCCGGTCTCGTGCTCTGTGGATTTTGGCCGGTCCATATCACTTGATTGGTGAGCTTGTTAAGTTAAACTACCAGTCATATGGGTCAGTGCTAGTTCATGGGTTCAGTCAGAGGAAATAAGACAGGAGAGGAAATAAGGGAGGACAAAGAATAAATTATTGTATATTGATTCTTATATACTTATTTGATAAATATGAGAATAAGATTATGATATGGAAAATTAATGTGTGTGTGTGTATGTATGTGGATATGTGACATTTTAATAACGTTATGATTTTATAATTATCCCACTTGGCGCCTCATGGGCACTTACTTATATGCCTAATGAGATGGATTGTTGGTTGCTGAGGCTTTTGTCTCACCCCATTGATTTAACATTTTTCCAGGTAATAGTTGTCATGCGGGTCCATCAGGGAAGACTTCGGAAGCTTAAACTACTTTTGCTAAAAGTAGTGCTTCTATCTTTATATTATATGTTGGATTATTGTATATTGTCACGTTAGGGTTCATTTTGCATACTCTGATTTATTTTGGAGATTTGATATTTTAACTATATATTTTTAATTACGCATGATGATGTTGGATGGCCTACAGGCCTTATGAAGTGTTTTGAATTGGTGGAACCATAATTTGGTTTAATATGGATATTTTAATATATGATGAGATATTACGCAATTAAAGAGTTTTCAAATGATTAGTTGAACTCTTTTCTACCATAGTAATTTTTTGAAAAATGAATTGTAATCTTTTTATTACCATGGTATAGTTTTTAAATGATTATAATAATGTATAAAAAAATAATTTTTCAAATCCATAGTTAATTACTGTGTAAAAGGAAAGGATTTTACAGTCGGGATAGCCGGTCTTTATAGGATCCAAATAGTAAATTCCGGGGACTCCAGGTGACGCTTGACGGACAACAATCAAAATCTAATGTTCCCTAAAATATTTTTAAGATTTTACTTCAACTATCATGTTATAGTAAAAGTGGAAGAATAAAAAAAACATACATTAAAATACTGTCGCAAATAACTTATCCCAGATTGTATGGAAAGATGAAAAGCATATTAGGGGTTGCTTGTCGCTTGAAGATGTCCCTAACATCATTAGATAGTGCATCCACATCTAATATATGCTAGGAACGGATGTGTGGGTTGACAAATACGAATTTATACACCCTTACCTTGTGCAGTAACAGATCGTGGTGTAAGTGCCTTTATAGAAAATAAATAATGTCATTAAAACCTAAAAAAAGTAACGATAAATAATAATAATAACAATGATAGACAATGATGATAAAGTACCTAATCCATATATTAATGGCCGTCAAACTAACCCAATCACGAGTAAGCACATCATTTAGCACACGATCATTGACATGATCATCTATAACTGTATGATAGATCTCGATATCAAAACATATTGTCTGAGCTCCTCGGCTAATCAAATATGGTACCATTGACACCAATTGTTGGTGATATGAGGGCATCTGTCGGTTGCTAGTTTAGGGTTGGGACTTATGTTTGGTTGATGACCGCTTTGAGTTCTTCCCACGCCCTTCAATTAGTTTTTCTTTAGCACGACCAACAACCTAAAAATATAATGAAATGAAATCATGTGATTTTAGATGGAAGTGTATAGAAAAAGTAAAAAGAATTATAAATTAATTATCTTTTGATATGGCTCAATAAGACCTATTGGCCATGCAACATAACCACCGATGATATCTTTCACCATTGTTGCTTCATCCAAAGAAGGGATTGGTAAAGGGGCATCATCAATTGTGCATACATCGACCCTAACTCTGAGTGTGTTTAATGGCAATGGTGAATTATGCAAGATATCACTTTCAGTGTTGAAGGCCACACCGACAGAAACCAAGTCCCCTTGTTATGATCATGTCTCATGTATAAGGGTTCATCTTCATTTTCATCTTCATCTATATCAATATATTTTGACCACAACATGTCAAAGGAAAGATCATCCTCAGGAATATTCAAATATTCTTTACTTTCATTACCAACTTGTTCTTGATAATTCTTGTTCGATGAAAGTACAATGGACTAATTCTTCTTAGAAGGATCCGGAATGAAAAACACTTGTTTATACCAAACTTTCGAAAGATCCACTTGAAAAAACCCTAAATCATTTGTCCTTACCCTACTATTGTTGTTAATCTACTTACATCTGAATACAGGGACCCTTAACATAGTGTAATCTAACTCCCATATTCATTCAATTACACCAAAGTATGACATTGTTGCATAGATAGGGTGTACGTCTTTGGCACTGGATCTCTGCCATGAATCAGCAACAAGTGTTACCCCACTATTCTGCATCGTACTCCTTGTATCATGTTCTTGTGTGTAGAATGTGTAACCATTGATTGCATAACTATTGTAAGACAATACATGTAAGCTTGGTCTATTTGATATCCATCTTAAGTTTTTAGAAACTAAATCAGGATTCCTCTCTACCTCATCATTAATGCGCCTTTTTAACCAAGTTGGAAAATATCGATTGTGCTCTTTTGTTATCAAATTTTTATTCCTCTCACCATGTACTAATCAAAGAGCATCCTTATGTTCTTCAACATACGGTTCAACCTCATCAGTGTTATATAGCACATACAAGTGAGCTTGCTCCTATTTAGTCATTGATACCCTGGTTATATCATTCTTATTCGTTCCTTTCCCTGATCTTCGCCCATCATGCCGAGACTTCGGGATCCTTACAGGGTCAACATCTCATAAAAAATAAGCACAGAAGCCACTTGCGTTTTCAACCATGTAACGCTTAGCTATACACCCCTCTGGTCGATATCTATTTTTCACATACCCTTTTAAAATTTTTATAAATCACTTATTCGGGTACATTCATATCAGGTATACTGGACCGAACAATTGAACCTCTTTCACTAAGTGTACAGTTAAATGGACCATAATGTCAAAAAATGAGGGTGAAAATACATTTCAAGTTCATATAGAATACAAACAATTAGCTTTTGCAAATCTTTTAACTTTGTTGAATTAACCACTTTACTGCAAATCAACTTAAATAACAAGCATAGTTTAGTTATGAAATTCCTTACTTTTTTGGGTAAGATTGACCGTATACCAACCGGTACAAAATTCTACATAAGCACATGACAATCATAAGATTTAGGGTTCTTTAGCTTCAACTCTTTCACTGAAACAAGATTCTTTATATTTGAAGAATTGCCCTTTGGAACTTGATTCGTTTGAGAGACTCACAAAATAACTTCTTATCTTTCCTCGACAGAGTGTAAGTCGCTGGAGGAAGGTAAGTACAGTGCCCCTTCTCAACCGGAGCCAACTCTTCTCTGATTCCTAGGTTAACCAAATCCAACCTAGCATTCACATTGTCCTTACTTTTCCCTTACATATAGAGCAGCGTGCCAATTAGACTATCACATACATTTCTTTCTATGTGCATCACATCAGGAAAATGTCTCACATAGAAGGACTTCTAATATGGAAGCTCAAAGAAAATAGACTTCTTCCAACCGCTTGTCCCGATTTGTTTTGCAAATGGCTTGCCAAAATTGTTATCTAAGTGTTTGACCTTCTCAAAAACCTGAGCATCGGTCAACATCTTTGGTGGGCTACCTTCTCTAACTCACCATTAAAAGCCTTTTTCTACTTCCTCCAACGATGTTTCGATGGTAAGAATCTTCGATGTCCCATGTAGACATTTTTCTTACAATGATTTAGTCGCACTGAATGAGTGTCATTTCACATATAGGGCACACACAATATCCTTTGACACTATATCTGGACAAATTATCATAAGCAGGGAAATCATTTATTGTGCCAAACAACATGGCTTTCAAAGTGAAACTTTCTTCCATGTACGCATCATACACACTGATGCCTTCCTCCCAAAGCAGCTTCAAGTCATCAACTAAAGGAGCCAAGTATACATCTATATCGTTCCTAGGTTGCCTTGGCCAAGAAATTAACATAGACAGCATCATATACTTTCGTTTCATGATCAAGTGCGGAGGAAGGTTATAAATCATCAATATCACTAGCCACATACTGTGTGTACTACTCTGAACCCCGTGGGGATTGATCCCATTAGTTGAAAGTGCAAGACATAGGTTCCTTGCTTCATTTACGAAGTCAAGGTGATCATGATCAACTTTTTTCCATTGAGGGTCATCTACAGGGTGCCTAAGGTTCGTGTCTTCAACTCTTTCATCTTTATGCCATGTCAACATCTTAGCAATCTCTGCATTACTATACAATAGCTTGAATCTTGGAACAATGAGAAAATACCATACGACCTTCGACAGACTTTTTCCTTTCTTCTTCCCATATCGAGATGCATTGCATTTAAGCCACTTTTCTAACATTGCATACTGATTTTGAAATAATATGCAATCGTTAGGTCATGCATGTATCTTCTCATAACCCATGCCAGTTGTAGAGCAAAGTATTTGCTTTGCCTCGTATGTCTTAATAGGCAGGACATTGTCATCTGGGAGCATATCTTGCAAAAGTTCAAGCAGTATAGTGAAATTTGAATCACTCAATCTATAATTCACTTTAAAGTTGTACAATTTCAACACTGCTAGCAATCTTGTGTATTTAGTACTATTACCATATAATGGTTTCTCTACATTACCTTTCAACGCCTCAAATTCTTGAGGATAGTCATGAAGCATCCTTTTGACCGCATTTAGCCTTTCTTGAAGACCATCATCCTCATCATCACACATGCTTCGATCAAACTCATTTGAAGGACTGCTCGTGGTATTCACCCGATCACTACGTGCATCATTCATCTCACCGTGCCTTGTCTATCATGTATATGATTGATCAATTCCATGGCATACTAAATGATCTAGCAAATCAAGTGGACTAATCCGCTTTCCATAACAAGATAAGTAAGGACACAAGATTTTGTTAGGATCTTTTATATACTCGCTTGCAAATCTAATAAACTCTTTCACCCCATCTATATATTCCTTTGAGCATCGATTAGATGACATCCATTTTTGATCCATCTTTACCTTTTAACATATGTTTAAAAGTAGTTAGTTGCTTAACTCTTGTAGTTACTAATTACTTTTATCTTCTGCCATTTATTTAAAAAAAATCAGCAGGACACATAAGAAATCTCTGACAATCAACATGTATCATACAAATTTTTCACAACTCACAACAGCATGTATCATACTAATTTTTCATCCATTTTTGTAGCATGTATCATACTAATTTTTCACAACTCACAACAAAAATAAATCAAAATAATATTACATAGTTGAATGATACTTAAAGCAATGACTAGCTAGTTCAATACTTCTTTAATTTAATTATTGGCAGGACACCTAAGAAATCTCTAGCAATCAACAATTCTAAATTGATGACAAATTTTTAGATACCGAACATTTAAAAAGGTGCATGGAAATATACGAATTAAAGTTCTATACAAAATATATAGTTCAAGACTTACAAGCTAGCAAAAACTTCTGTAAGAGGTTGAGACAGAGGAAAAAAACAACTGGCAAACCAAGCTTTAAGAAGATAGCTAAAACTTCAAATAAATACCTGGAAAAAAATTCATGAGCACACATATAATATTCATGACAGCTTTTACCAAAAAAGAAGAAGAAGAAGAAGAAAACGTACCTAAAGAAAACTTATGAGCTGGGAAACTTCTTATATGAGGATGAGACAAAGCAAATCATGTGCGTAACTAAGCTTTGTACTGTAATGGTAGTGTGTGACCAAAAGTTTTTGAAGAAATACACACACGGAGACAAGAAAAAATAAAAAGTGGGACCAATGAAGCTTCCAACAGCAGTAGTCAAAGATAGGAGGCCGTGGGGACAATGGATATAGAAAGGAATAATGGGGACCAATTAGATCTGAAAAATGGAGTGAAGGAGGACATGCGAGAAAGACAGAAAGACGATGATAATGGCGGAAGCGGCAAATTTGTACACTTTGTATGACCCTTTTTACCTTAAGCGGCATAGAAGGTATATAAAAGCTACGGTGCTTGGACACTAAGCGCCATAGCATCCATTCAGTATATAAAATAAATAAATAAATAAATAAATAAATAAATAAATGGTGAAGGGAGCTATGACACTTACTATAAAAGCTCTATTGCATGCCAAATATTTGTTTTAATCTACCTATGTCTTATTATTATTAGCCATTATTTGCCTTCAAATGAAACCTTAATTGATATAAAGAGAAATGAATATAAATAGTAATTACCATTATTATTATTAAGTCAGACAAATGAGAAGTAAGACTAGAAAGTACAATATATATTATTGTCTCTATTATTCACATGAAAGCTACGTGATAAAGAAATGAATGGTGACAGTGAAACTACATACCAACTTCTTAGCTTGTAATTAAACGGAAAAAAAAATTAAAATACAAAAAATATAATCTAAATTCCCCCTATTGAAATAATTCTAATAATTGATAAATTAAATAGAAGTAAAGGATAATAAGATAATTAATGCCAAAAACATATAAATTAAATAACGAAAGAAGGATACTGGCAAAATAAATAAATAATAAATAAGGAAAGAAGCTACTGAAGCTTACCTTAATTAACAGGATGCCTTAACTAAAAATCAGCTTGCATGTCCTTAGCATATGAAGGAGGAATGAAGGTGATGATCCAAGCTCGATCGCCTTCTGTGATCTCTCCGTTATGGTGGTAGTAACTCTTTAGTCTCACCCTTAGTCTCTATGCGCGCGGTGTCTGTTCTTTGGCTCTTTCATCTGTTTAGATAATACATAGATTGATAAAGAAGACAACTTTTGCGCATGTGACAAGGCTGTGCAGCTTTTCAGAATTTGAAGCATATTAAAAAAACAAAAAAATAGAATTGGGCTGTTGGCAAGGGCCTTGGCCGGCGCTTGCCCCACCAAGCACTGGCGGAGGTGCTGAAACGAAAAAAAAATATTCAAGCGCCCAAAAGTAAAAAAAAATCCTCCTCTAGCACTTGTTGGAGCAAGGGCCGGAAGAGGTGCGAAAATTAAAAAAAAATCCTTAGACGCAATATGACCTACTGAATTCAAATGCTTTATTTGACACTATATGTTTAAATGATTTGTCTTCTCATTATCAAAACTATATTGCCTCCATTGATAAAATAGTAGAACCAGATAGTTATATAGAGGTAGCCAAAGACCCTTGATAGGTCAAGGCTATGGAGAATGAGATAGAAACTTTGGAAAGAAACAAAACTTGGATAATAGTCTCCTTACTAGAAGGAAAGAGGCCTATAGGTTGTAAGTGGGGATTTAAAACCAAATATAAGGCCAATGGGACTTTGGATAAGTTTAAAACCCGGCTTGTTACTAAAAGATATAGCCAAAGGGAAGGTATAGATTTTTATGAAATATTTTCCCTTGTTGTGAAAATAGTGACAATTAGAATTATTCTTTCCCTTACAGCTATTCATAATTGGTCATTACGACAAATGGATGTAGATAATGCTTTCTTGCAGGGAGATCTCCATGAGGAGGTCTATATGACTATACCATAGGGCTATCCTCGAAAAGGGGAGCAAACTTACAAAGTTTGTAGGTTAGAAAAGTCTCTCTATGGTCTTAAGCAGGCTTCGAGACAATGGAATGAAAAATTGACGCATGCCTTGATTCAAGGCGGGTTTTCTCAAAGCAAATATGATTATGCTTTATTTCAAAAGAGGACAGGTTCTGATATTGTGTTTATTCTTGCTTATGTGGATGATTTACTAATCACTGGAAACAATATTCATACTGTAAATAAAGTTAAGCTCTACTTGCATAGTAGATTTCAAATTAAGGATTTAGGTACTTTGAAATATTTTTTGGGTATTGAAGTTTTAAGATCCAGCTAAGGCATATATTCCTTAATCAAAGGAAATATGCAACTAAGATGATTGAGCTGGTACAACTTGATGATTCAGAAGCCTATATCACTCTTATGAGCAACATCTCAAGCTCAAAGCAGAGGAGACTAAGCATGATCACTTCCTCCGTGATCCAGGACCATATAGAAAGTTGGTTGGTAAGTTATTATATTTAGATTTGACTAGACCTGACATTTCTCTCACTCTGCAGGTGCTGAGTCAATTTATGCAGTTTCCAAAAGATTCACATATGTGGGCTGTTTTAAGATTAGTTACTGACTTAAAGAACTATCCAGCACTACTAGAAAAAAGGGTTTTAACGTCCCTTTTTTTGGCCTTTTAACGTCTGAAAACAGAGGGACGTCTATGTGAGGGTCGTAGAAAAAAACGTCATTAACGTCCGTAATGCAGGGGACATGGAAGGCAGACTTTAGACGTCCCCAGTCCACTGGGGACGTCTAAAGTGGACCTTAGACGTCCCCAGTTCCAACTGGGGACGTCTAACGTGTCGCCAGCAGACTTTACACATCCCTTTTTTATTAAGGACGTTGAAAGTTTTTTTTTTTAAAATGGACTTTTTATATATTGCACTGTCTGGAAAATGTAAACTGCAGAAATAGGATTCCAACAACAGAATAAAACAACAGCAGTTCAGCAGAATGGAAACAACAACAAACACAGTGATCAACCCAAGGCTACTACATGCCACACAAACTTTCAAACCACACAAACTACACAACAATCTATATCCAAGTCTACTACATGCCACACAAACTTTCAAGCCACACAAACTACACAGCAATCTATATCTAAGTCCCCAGTTTGTACAATAACCAAGACTAAAATCCAATCCATATCCAACAACAATAACGCTAATTATATGTACTACCACAAAAGTATGTCCTACACAAACTACTAAAGACTTTACTCTTTTGGTATACGTTGAAGAAGATGTCCAGCCAAAAAGTCTCTGATCATATTTAAGTCTTCATATGAGTAGGTATCTTCATTGTCAAAAATCTGTAAATTAGAAAATAAGCTTAGATGAAATAATGAATGAAGTGAATGAATTGCCATTGAATCACAACACCAAGAATATTATTCTCTGAGAATGAAGAAGCGATTACTTGTTTAAAATCTGTCGTAATGCCACTCTGAATGATGTTAAACATATAAAGCAAGACATAATATCCACATTCCCAGCCGCCAGGTTGTCGAGGGCACTATAAATCAAAAGCAAATGGTTAAAATTAATAAAGGCATATCTAAAACGACCGTCAATCAAAAGAACTTGATTTGAAACTACGTACCTTTGGAAACAACCATCTCGGATCTTTGCCACCTCTACGTTCGAGTGGCCCGCCAAGCGCTCGATACGTCGTGCATGCCCTATCATTAAAATGAAAATCAAAATAAATTAGAATAAGTCATTAAGTTAAGAATCAAGAAGCAATGAAATACAAAAAAATAACTTACTGGTTGAAGACGCTTTTAGTTTCTTTGTCTGGTCTTCTATTTAAGGAATCAAACTAGTAAACAACGTGCGACCGAGGACAGACAACACACAAACTCCAGTGATAAATATCACAACATATACAGATTAAAAAGAAGTTAGATGGCAAGGCAATTATTTATTAAAAATCTCAAATACATAAAATTAAAATGCGTACCCTTGAACAATCGGTGCTAGATAACAACGATACTCATCCTCTGCCAATGCGAAGCCCACATAGTTCGTCCTTCTTTTCAATGTATTCCCAATCCTTGTCGTATGTGCAGGAGACAAGAATCCATATAAATCAACTCTCTGAGAGTCAATGCATATACGACGGAAGGAGCTATAATAGAATTAAAATGATGAATGTATTAGCTAGTTAAAATCAACTTAACTAAATGAAGGAAAAAATAGGAAATAAAAAACTTACAGGATTGCAAATTTGCCCCATCCAACATCTAGCTCCTCGAACTTCATGAACTGTTTAAGATCTTGTTTATCAATTGTGAAGTGATACTTTGTTCCCTGGCCCACAATCCCTGGAGGCATATGCAAATCAATCTGACGAATGCCTTTATAGATATGCTACAGTCGTGCTAAGAAGGGCCATTTCTCTACTTCCTGCTCTTTCTTTTAGAACATAAAAACACATACTGTTAGTAGGATGTCAACACATGTCAAGTAAAAAGTGAGGTAGTTCCATACCATTGGAGGTGTTGGTGGTAACAAGCCAATAAGATGTACAGGCCAAAGGATGAAAGATCCTCTTGCTTGAGCTATCGTGGCAACCTCGTCATCAGGAATAGGGATGGCTGTACCTTCTTCCCCCTCTCGAACAGCCGTCACAGTACACACAGCACTGGGGCATCCAAAGAGAAGATGGCAGGTTCTCCCTACGCTGGAGTAGGAGAAGGGTCGCCAAGTGGTTCCTCCACCGGGTTGTAACTTCCTTTGGTGCTATGGAAGGCCGGGGATGAATGGGTTCTACGCTCGGTAGTTGCCATCTGCGATTCAAACATCTTCTGCATTTCAGCTCGTATCTCAGGCATCAGCTCAAGATGTAGCTCTGGCAACAGCTCTTGTCGGAGCTTGTCGCGAAGGTTGGCCTCGAGCTCTTGTGAGACTTCCTGACGAATCTTGGCCACAAGCTCCCTACTGGGTTCAGCTTGTGACGAATAAGGATGTGAGGCTCAGCCAAAATACTGTGTGACACGAACTCCCACTGCCTCCCCTCGAACATGACCAGGGTGTATTTACTCCCTGGGTACAACGGTGTCTCTGCATCACTCCGCAGGCTGTCATATTCATGCGACTGCGCAAAGGATTCTACCTCAACATCATGAATCATTCTCTCCATTGTATCTTCATCTATGACATCCACAACTTCCTTCTTGTGCGACGGACAATCAGTTACTTCCTCACCATGCCATATCCACCTTGTATATCGAAGATTTATTACATCACAAAGTAGGTGATCCCTTATAACTTCAACATCCCGTCTTCTCTCATTTAAACAATTGACATAAGGACAAAAATACATGCCATTTCTGGCTGGAGCATTCCTTCTAGCATATTCAATAAACTCTTCAACCCCATTCTCATATTCTTCACTTGTTCTCAAAGCATTCATCCAACTATGATCCATTTCATTACCACCTACGTCATTCCCATTTACACTTAAGTTAATAATAATTGTCAACACTAGGAATGCCATTTACTATTTTGTTTTTCAAAATTTTGACAGCATTTCCCCTTAAAATTGAGACATCCCAAAATCAAAATAACAAACCATCTCAGCTTAATTTAAATGAAACAAAACTTTAGCTTCTAGCACCAAGCACAAACATAATACACTTATATTTTAGCAACCAAATTATTAAATCAAGTACGCGAATTTAATGAAAAATTGTAAAAAAAAAAATGCAAGTACGCGAATTTCTTATATTAATGTCTACGTACACTAAGTTACAATAAGATTGCCTAATTCTAGCACTAAATATATATATTAATGTGTGTGTCTTATGGCAAAAAAAAAAAAAAAAACTGTGTGTCTACAAGATATTTTTTTTTGTATTTTTTTAGTTTCTTTTTATTCTTTATTCTTTTCTCTTTTCTTTTCCTTTCCCTACTAATTAAAAGCATTATCATGTGCCAAAACTAATAGTTACCATCATCAACCTAATCAAAACGCATAAACAGAGTAATAAAATAAACCTCTAACTAATACTAAAAATATACTATACTAAAAATATAAAAAATTAAACACTTATTCAATTCATACAAAACTAATAATAAAAAGAATAATAAAACGCCCTGCATTTCTTTTCCTTTCCCTACTAATTAAAAGCGTTATCATGTGCCACAAAACTAATAGTTACCATCATCAACCTAATCAAAACGCATAAACAGAGTAATAAAATAAACCTCTAACTAATACTAAAAATATACTATACTAAAAATATAAAATATTAAACACTTATTCAATTCATACAAAACTAATAATAAAAAGAATAATAAAACGCCCTGTCATCTTATTCAAAACGAAAATGCTAACCTGAAAAGTGGTGAAGCTTTGGAGGAGGCCGACGGTGGTGGAGAGGAGATCCAATTGGGAAAACACTCTGCAAACCAATAACGAAAAAACTGCAGCAGGGGAGCAAAGAAGGTGGCTTGGTGACGGAAGTGTTGAAGCTTTGGAGAAAGAAATTAAAAAACCAAGAAAGGGAGAGGAGACCGATCAATGGGGATGGAGTGATGAATTTGGGAGGAGATGTAGCAGGGGAGTGAATGGGGACGGAGAAAGAACGAAAAAACTGCAGCAGATGGGGACGGAGATGGGAGTGAATGAATAATGAGTGATTGAGTAAAGTTGGGAGGAGAAGAGATAGATGGCAGGGGAGTAGGAAGAGCTCTCTGACATCCTCACATGCACTGGTCAAGTCATTTCTGGTGCATGTGAGTGTCTACAACGTCCCCAGCTGTGCTAGGGACGTCTAAACATACCTTTAGACGTCCCCAGCTCAGCTGGGGACGTCTAAAGATAGAGCTGGGGACGTCTAAAGGCTTTCTTTCTTTTTTTTTTTATGACGTTTAAAGGTAATCAGACGCGCCAATCTCTATAATTTGAACCTGACCATATTTTGGACGTCCCTTTTTTAAAAAGGGACGTCCTTTAGGGTCTTTATAAGTATATTCTGTAGTAGTGCAGGCCGTGGTATTTTCCTATCAGCAGCAAGTTCTATGTCCATGGAATGTTATTATGATTTAGATCACGCTGGTTGCCCAAACACACAGAGATCAGTTACCGAATACTTGGTGAAATTAGGGGACTCCTTGATTTGTTGGAAATCAAAGAAACAAAACATAACATCCACTTCTTCTACAGAGGCTGAATATAGAGCCCTCGGAAAGGCTGTTTCTGAATTGGTTTGGATTGTTGGACTAATGAAGGAATTACATGTATATGATATTGAACCAGTTTAGGTGCATTGTGACAATAAGGCAGCAATTCTTATTGCTACCAACCCAGTCTTCTACGAGCGCACAATGCATATCGAGGTTGATTGCCATTTTGTACGTGAGAAGTTGATGCGGAAAGTTATTTTTTTTAATTATTTGAGGTCTTCAAAAAAATTAGCAGACATATTAACAAGGGGGCTTGGAGGTCCTAAACATCAGTATATTTTAGGTAAGTTAGGAACTTGTGATTATACGGATAGTGTTCGGCTCTAGGTGTGGTATCAATAATGGATAGGTGGCGGCCTTAAAAATTAAGAAATAGAAAAATAAAAATAAGAAAATAACTAAAAGGCTGTTTTTGTTTTTTAGATTTTAAATCAACTTATTGAAAACAGTTTACTGAACAAGTTTTTTTTTTAATTTTTGAAAAAAAAAAACTATTTTTAAAAACAAAATCAAACTAGTCCAATATTTTCCATATTTAGCTTCTTAATTACTAAGCCATTCTTTTTTGTTCTGGTTATTCTACCTACGGTAGTCATGACATTTTCCATGTTTAGTCATGACCTAGTCTTGACTCTGCTCTTCTTACATGAACCCATTCATTCATTATTACAACTCTTATCTTATTTATATTTTCAACTGTTTCAATTAAAATTAATTTGGTTACCTTCTCATGCTATTACTTAAAAGAACACAGGAGCATTTGGAAACTTCGACGATATTATTACGTACTGAACTGTCTCATCTTTACTGATAGCACTTTATTATTATTTTTTATTTGGGGTAATTTTACTGATAGCACTTTAATAACTCTTGATTAATATTTGAATAGGCCTCAGTTTCGGATTTCTGTGTTGGAAGCTTGTATTATGTCTGCTGAAGTGGTTTATGAAAATCCATATGTTGTCATGATAGAATATTTTTTAATTTCATATTATGCAAATGCGGCAGGAGTATATAAACACACTAATCAAAACTTCATAGGAATGACAAAGCCAACAAAAATTTCAACTCATCTTCTTGATTTAGAAACATCATTGGATGATTTGATAGACAAGAGTCTAGGAAACTTTGGGAGGACACTTACAACTCCTACAATCGCTATTCGTGTCCATGGCAATGTTCTTTGACGCACAACAATCATTCATCAGTGTTTACACTGATGGCCACCCACCATGGCATTGCACAAGTAACAATCATCACACCAAATATTATTGTAGCTCAGAAGATTCTGATGATATTTGCAAACTTCCAAGATCTGCTTGGTCTTGGAATGGACCTTCCTCGACCACAATCATATCTCAGTGGGGTCTTGAATGTGTTAGTACATTCATTATAGGCTTACTTCAATCTTCCTTCTTCCTGGGATGCTTTGTTGCTGGGTTTCTTATTGCCACATTTGCTGATTCATCTATTGGAAGGAAAAAGTGCTCTTTCTCTCATGTTTAACAATGTCAATTGCTTCAATCATCATTATCTTCTCAACCAACATTTGGGTGTTCTCTGCTTTAAAGTTTGTGATTGGGTTTTGTCGCTCGTCGGTTGGCGCTTGGTCTATGGTTTTGCTGACGAGAGAATGAGTAAAGAGTAGCAGTTTTGAGTGGGAGTCCTTCAGTACATTTGGTACACATTAGGGTTTCTATCCTTGCCTGGCTTTGCTTATAGGAACAGAGATTCTCCATGGAAGTCTCTTCACCTTTGGATCTTGATTCGTGGAATTTGCTACTCCATTTTTGCTTATATTTTCGTTACTGAGTCTCCTAGGTGGCTTCTCATGCAAGGAAAAGAAAAGGAAGCCATGGCTTTACTTAAAGCAAGTGGTGCAACTTTGACTTTAGGCCAACTAACTAAACTTGCCAGACAAGGCACTTCAACTTCCAACCTCTACTCATCATCAATCAAATTAAACAACTTTTTGTGAAACGTTGGACTTTCAAACGACTAATATCAATTCTCATGCTTGGTTTTTGGCAATGGAATGGTGTATTATGATGTTCCTTTGAATGTTGGAAACTTGGGATTCAACCTATACTTGAGTGTTCTCTTTTATGCCTTACTTGAGACACCATCTTTTATGACCACATACTTCTTGCATTAATTGTAGAAGAAAACCTTCACTCCTTGCCTTCGCAAGTGGGATTTGGTGTTTGATTTGTTCTGTGGTAGGAAATAAGCGACACATAGTGAAACTAGTCCTTGCTCTAGTTTCGTTCTTAAATATAGCTACATCTTTCGATGTCTTTCTCATATACGTAGTAGAGTTGTTTCCCACGAGTGTGAAGAACACTACAACATCAATGGCGAGGCAAGCCGTTGTTTTTGGTGCCATATTCAGCCCATTTTTGATGTCTGCAGGGAGGAAAAATGACCTTTTCTCTTTTGGTATATTTGTGGTCCTCATTTTATGCACAGCTTCTTCTTTGCTGTTTTTCTCAGAGACTAAAGGAATTGCTCTGTGATACAATGGATGAACAAGAGAGGAAGGGAAAATAAATGTGTAATGCAAAAAAGAAAAAAAAACTGATATTAATGATAATCGGATAGTTTCTTGTATGTTGGTGTTGAATGTTTAGGTTTGTTTCAAGGTGTTATATTAATCACATTTAATGTCTAAATGTACATCGAACATCCATGCTTCTAATAAAAGGGAACTTGTACATAACAAAAAAAAAAAAGAAGATATATATATATATATATATATATAAACTACAAGATTTGAAAATAACTTAATATTAATTTTTGTTATTAGCGCACTTCTTTTGGTTCAAAATATAAGGCAAGTTCCCTGATGAAATACTTGCTCAGTAGTAATTGCTCCATAATATAATATAAGCCATCTGACAATTAATTAGAGAGTTATTAATTACCTATCATTTTCCAATTTCTCCCTTATTTATTCATAGTACACATTGGATATCAAGAAAGAAGAGTCAAAAGTGACAAATTTAAATAGGAAAAAAGTTAGAATATTTTTTCAATTTAAGATAGATTTATTAGTTAGCTTCTCTTTCTTATTTAATGTTGTTAAATTCACAAATTTAAGTAAACTCATGACAGGGACATAAGCTCGATCATATACTTATCTTTATCAATTAAAACATTATTACAAAAATATGATTAAATAAATTAAATACAATAATTGACAACAATATCATTTGAATATATTTCAAATCAAATTATTAAAATTAAATCCATCAACATAATTTTTCATGCTCAAAATAGGAACTTCTATGAAGTTTATATATGAAATTAGTAAACATAATAAAATAAAAAATAATTATAAATTCAAAAAATTATCAGAGGTTGAATTAACATAATCTCTATCATCTTCAAATTCGTTACCTTCATTACTTATAATCACCATTTGTCTCAACTTATCATATATCATTATCCCAGATTTATAATAGTTTACTTTAAAAACAAATTAATATTGTGCGCGCGCACGCGCGCGCGTGTGTGAATACATTTTTATGATAAAAAATATACAAGCAAGTTAATTCTAAATATAACCCAAATTATGATAATTGATAAATACTCATGTGATGTTAATGTAAAATCTGTTTATCTAATTTAGAGAGATTATGAAAACTAAATAAATGACTTATATGAGTATTAATTTAAAAATTATGCAAATTAGTTTAAAGAAAAATAATAAAAATAAGAGACACAATGGAAAAAAGGACTTATATTCATTTAGGACTAAAATACACTTATGCATTGTCTTTGGTCCTTAATATATGGTATCAACTACTAATTCCACAATCAAATAAAAGCAATTAAAAGTATTAAATTTGTCCTAAAATTCAAGTGATTTCCAATGTTACCCTTAACAACTACACTAAACTCTTATATCATATTAATTATTACTCTCTCCGTTTAAGCTCGTTACGATTTTTTAGGGTGTATTTAAATTAGTACTAGTAGAAGTGGCTCTTATTTAAAGTTAGTTAGGATAAAAGTTAGATAGTACAAATGTGATGTATGTTTAGACACGTTTTAATAAAAAAGTCAGTTTAGTAAACTGAAACTTGTTTAGATGATATAATTGAAAAATATGTCTAGATGCAAAATGACATGAAAGGATATGATTTATGTGAGTTACCTCTTTTTTAATAAAACAAGGTGAACCCCACACACACACACACACACACTCTCTCTCTCTCTCTCTCTCTCTCTCTCTCTCTCACACACACACACACACACACACACACAATAATTGGCCTTTTTTTTTCCTGAAATAGCTATTAAGGGTGGAAATAGGCCTAATTAAAGCTTTGTAAGGCTTAACAAGTTTAATAAAGAGGTTAGGCTTCAGGCCTATTTAAAAGCCTACTTATTTTTTGTTACGTAGGGTATTCATCGGACTGAGTCTGATGACTAATCCTTCAGGTACAATCAGGCTCAAGATGGGGGCGACCCTCCTAAACGAATTTTCTCCATACACACCTGCTTATTTAAATAGGCTAGATTTTTTCTTTAAAGATCTTGCTTACAAACCTGTAGGCTTGGTATGTTTAATACATTATATAGCTTATATTCAGGATCAGGATTAGGCCTCGGCTCATGTTTTACGCCTTCATTATAGGCTTTAGGCCTATTTGACTAAAGTCTTACCTATCTTCGTTTATTTCCAACCCTAGCAGCCATAAAGGTGGTCCAATGTTAATGCATGGATGGGACCCAAAAGTTCATGTAAAAAAACACTATCCCAAATACGTCGAAATAGGGATGCCGGACTTAACAATTCTTGAAAGTTATGTTTTGGGATGGTTGAAATGCGGTCTCAAACATACACTTTTAATTTTATGATTTTGCAACCGATTGAACATAAAAGGAGGGGTGAGATTGTAGATTGATATGGTTTTATGTGGAGTTAAAGTTCATTTTTATCTTAGAAGTTTCATATTAAGGATCAATAGGTATCTGAAAGTTTTTTTAGGAGCAATTTTACCCCAAAATTGTAGAAAACAAAGTAATTTTGCCCTGCCGTCTTCCAATGTTAAATTTGACCATTAAATCGGTCAAACATCCCACATGGTACACCGCCTCATCATCCATGTCACTAAGCCAAATATGACACCTCATCATTTCTTTCTTTCTCTCTTCCCCATTCACTCTTTTTCAGGAAAAATGAAACCCTTCCCACATTATTGAGAAAGAAAACCATGAGCTAGTTTCAATTTGATGTGAGAGAGGTCCTTTGAAATGTATGTATATTCGGTGTTCGACCACCCACATAATGAACCCAATAAATTCAAAGGAAGCAGTTGTCACTCAAAATGTGTGTTTGGAACAACGATTGGAAAAATGAAGTTTTTCAATTTAATTTTTGGTAATCTTATTTTTGGTAAAAGCTATATTGTGTAATGTGATTTATGTTTGGATTGACGATTATATAAATGACTTTTGCAAAAGTAAAATTTGTTTCGATTGACTTAAGAACAAGTGACTTTTGTGATAATAGTAAGAGAGAGTGGGTGAAAAATTATTTTTGTAGCTAAAAAAGTACATTAAGGGTAAAATTGCAATCAGTCTAATAGCACACTGGACACAATTGAAAAAATATTTTAATCATTTATACTCTCCCCAAACACTAAATCACAAAAAGTTAGGAAATGGAGCTTATGGGTAAAAACTATTATCATGGGATAAGCTCAATTGATCAAAATGGCTCTCAAACACTCATATTTTTTTTCCCAATTGTCAATTGAGTTTTGCTGTATCAATTGAGCGTTTGGGGGCCCAAATGCCCTCCCCAAACACGCGCTAAATCTAATTGCAATTGAGATAAAAAAAGAGTGTTTGGGAGCAATTTTTTTCAATTGAGCTTATTACAGAAAAGTAAGCTCAAAAAGCCAGCTTATGCAGATTTAGGGTTTGGCATGAGGGTGAATAATTAAAATATTTTTTCAGTTGTGTTCAGTGTGCTATTAGACTGATTGCAATTTTACCCTTAATGTACTTTTTTAGCTGCAAAAATTAATTTAAAATATTTTTTGATGCTTTTAACCCCTTAAAATATTTTCCCAACTGTACCTAGTGTGTTATCAGACTGATTACAATTTTACCCTTAATGTACTTTTTCAGCTCCAAAAATTACTTCAAAATATTTTTTGCTGCTTTTAACCCTTTAAAATATTTTTTCAGTTGTATCCAGTCTTAAGAGACTGACTACAATTTTACCTTTAATGTATTTTTTTCAATGTTATGAGACCCGGACCGGACCGGCCGGTCCGGCCCGGGACCCGACGAACCGGCCGGGAAACCGGTCCGGTTCCCGGTCCGGTCCGGGTCACTTATAAAAAAAAAAAATTTTTTTTTACTTTTTCCTTTAGAATTTCATACTATAAGTCTAAAATTTTCAATTTCTCACCGGTTTGGTCCCGGTTTAGCTCCGGTTTGGTCCCGGTTTGACCCACTGACCCTTAACCTAGTACCCCGACCGGTTCAATGCCCGGTCCGGGTTTTAATACCTTGATTTTTTTAGTAGTAAAGAACATCCAAAACTTAGAATATTGATTTATTGATTTCCACCCCCTCTAAAATATTTTTTCAGTAGCACCTAATATTTTAAAGTAATTTTTAAATATTTACTTAATTTTTTAATTATTTTTCCACCTACTCTTTCTTACCATTATCACAAAAGTCACTTATGCTTAAGCCAATCCAAACGAATTTTACTTTTATAAAATTCATTTATACAACTGTCAATCCAAACACAAATCACATTATACAATCTGGCTTTTATCAAAAATAAGATTGCCAAAAGTTAAATTTCAAAAAGCCATTTTTGCAATCATTGTTCCAAACACACACTTAGTAGATCATCCCTTCCAAGTTGCTCTGGAACTGTCAGCTGAGAATTTTTAAAACCGAAATTGTGTGTGAATTAAGCCCTATTTGAGCTTAACATTTAATTCACTGAACCGACTTGCCAATTAAATAAGGAAAAATCTCATTTAAATATCATTTGAATTATCAAAACCCCAGAAGATCTATTAAGAAATTGAAATGACATAGAAGTGATTGGGAGGATGTTTTTACTAATTAAAACACCTCCATCCTCTTTCTCTCTCCTCTCTTCTTTTTCATTTCTTCAAAATTGTCAACAAACGTGTCAGAGTGTGGGCCCAAAATTGTCAGTGCCCACCCCTTTTGGACGCACACTCTGACATATTTGTGATGATGTCTTTTGACATTCACATTATCCAATTTGTTAAAACCATTACTGAATTTGTCAATACCATTACAACATTTGTCAGTTTCCCCCTCTTGACCAACAACACATTGAGGACGTCATGGATTATTTATCATTCCCATTAGCCTTTTTGTCAAAACCAATTATGACTTTGTGAACACCATCGACAACTTTATCGATCCATTTATCCTTTTTGTCAAAACCAATAATGGGTTTGTGAGAACCATATGAATTTGTCAATCTTATTATCCTTTTTGTTAAAACCATTACAGAATTTGTCAATCCCATTATCCTTTTGTCAAAACCTATTATAAGTTTGTGAAAATCACTGATGAATTTGTCAGTTTCATTATCCTTTTTGTTAAAACCATTAACGACTTTGTCAAAATCATTACTGAAATTGTCAATCACATTATCCTTTTTGTCAAAACTAATTGAGTTTGTAAAACCACTGATGAATTTGTTAATCTCATTATCCGTTTTGTCAAATCATTAACGAATTTGTTAAAACCATTACAGAATTTATCAATCCCACTATCCTTTGTGTCAAAACCAATTATGAGTAAACTATTCTATTACCAGGCTGAGTAAATGCATTGACTAATTTTTTTAATGGTATCAACAAGTTTAGTAATAGTAATGACAAATGTAGTGATGGAGTTGACAAAAAACCATAAATGTTTATGACAACAACTTCTTCAACCTGGTAATGCCAGATCTACAATCCAATCTCAGAAATGAAAGCATCATCACATTCATTTATCACACAATCACCCTCAGAAAAACCATTTTCGTCATCATCACCACTACAAAACAGATCAGCAAAGGGGTATGAATCCTCCGACGATGTCGAAGGATTTAATCTTCTTGGGCCCACCAATGTTTCTTTATTCATGGGAAGATGAGATCCCACTAAAATTGGTGGGATCCTAAGTTCCTTCAGTGGAGGAAGATCCGAAAGACAAATATGCCTCTGAAATATTTAAATTAAAATGCGGGAAATTCAAATTTACTACAGAATTTGCTTATCATATTCGAATTTTTAAGGATTCCCGCCTTAAATTATCCAAGTACCCAGGGCTTCGAAATAAATTAGGATCTTATACCATTATGCGCTTTCAATTTATGTTTTATCTCTCTCAAGTGGTTTTTTTTTATTTAATTTTAGCTACTCGGTATTAAATAAATTTTGTAAATCATGAGTGTGTTAATTAATATATGACGTTGCATATGTAATCTGCATAAATGTTTGAATTAGCTTTTGAAAATGATTTTTATGATTTATGAGGTAATATTATTACAAAAAAAAAGGCTGTTGAAACGCTTCTTTTTATAATAACTGTGGCATTTAAGGAGCTTCTTATATCCTATCGTCACTAAAAGAAGTTGTGAAGCTTCCCTAAGCCTGCAACATGTATATATATGCGTGTGTGTGTGTGTGTGTTTTTTTTTAAAAAAATATTTCCTATGACGTTTCGTTAAAAAAGTGTCACAGGAAGCCTATATACTTTTTTTAAAATTGCTTCCTGCGGCATTCTTTAAGGAAGTGTCACAGGAAGTATTATTTTTTTAAAAATAAATTTTTTCATTTTTTTCCTTTTAAAACTCTATAATTATAGTTGAAAACACACTTTAAACATATTTTCATACCCATAACAAAACGAAGAAAAGCAAACCACAATCATATAACTTTAAAATGATACAAATTAACAAAATCACTACTAAGTAAAATACAAATGTTAAAAATAAATAATTATTTTACTTATGCAACTCATAAATATTAACAATTACTACAACTAAAAATTATACTACTACATGTCTTCACATTCAACCTATATATAATGATATTTCATTTTATTTCATTTATTTTTTAGCACATAAAAATGAGAATAATTTTTTTAGATTTTATAATAAATTAAATATAAAAGACATTGAGCAAATTAAACTTAACTGCTAATAAAATTAGATTTGTAAGCTTAAAAATTAAAAAACTTACAATGTATATAGAAAACTTGAATAGAGTGAGCTGAAACTTCAAGCACATCACCTGGAAAAAAAATTTAATAAAGGAAAAAAAGAAAGACAAAGTTGCATGCATGTTAAAAAAATGAAAAAGAAAAAGGGTGGCTGAGAAGACAATGTGTCATACGTAGCTTTAAAAAAAATATATATATATATATATATAAAAGAAAAAGTGAGTGGTTACGCACTTACAAGAAGAAATAAAGCTATAAGGAGGAGGAAATGAGACCAAAAGGGAGGAGGAGTAGGGTTGGTTAGGTGCAAGAAATGAGACCAAAGAAATGAGGAGGAAGTGCCGAAAATGAAAAGAGGAGGAAGAGAAAATGTGACAAGTGATGGAACAAAGGAAGTTTCGAAGTAGGGACGGTGATAAGTGACAAAAAGAGAAGAAGGAAATGTAGGGACCAAGAGGATAAGGAGTGATGGCACGTATAAGATGAGAAGTAGGGACCAAAAGGATAAAGGTGATGGAAGCGAATTGCGGGAGAGAGAATTGTTTGAAAAAAATAGAAAAAAATACTTTGTGTAGCGCTTATTAAGCCAAGTGCTACACAAAGTGCATAGCAGCTGTGACACTTTCGTGAGCAACTGCTACAACTACTACTTCAGTTTTGTTTCTAAAAAAAATCACCTTATATAGTGCTTGCTTGACCAAGCGCAACAAAAGGGCTCCAGCAGCTGTGGCGCTTACATGAGAAAGTGCCACAGCATACCAGTTTTTTTTTAAAAAAAAATTTTAAAAATTCCAGAAGAAGCTATAAAGAAGCGCCACGAAACTTGCATCACTATTCCCTATTTTTATAGTAGCATAAGTATATGAGAGAAGGTTTATATCAGCTTATGAAAAAAGTTTTATGAAATTGCGGTTTAGGCTTTTACCAAACATGCAGCCGCATGCATTTGAAAACAAGTTCCATTCTTATGGGTTCTATTCCTGTCTGCTCCTGGTCCACGCGGAAAGTCTAGGTCAACACTTAACACTATGGGTATGGTTGGAGAGGTGGTAAAAGTGTTTTTACTTCATTTGACTTTTGGAAACTCAAGTAAAATTAAAAGTCTGATTGTGTAATATGATTTATATTTGGATAGGTCATTATAAAAATTGTTAGTTTAACAAACTAAACCTTGTTTGGTTGATATAATTGAAAAACATATTTAGATGCTAAATGATGTAATACCCTAAATTTTGGGATTAGAGGCTTGGGAATAAGCCTGAATTAAGTAGACTGCTAAGCCCCAGTTTAGCATATATCCCAAATCTATTTTCTAACGTTTCTTATATCTTTGAGGTGTTAAAGCAAATAAAATAAAAAATGGAATTTGTTGAGGTTGTAAGTGCTTGCTGTTTCATTGCTTCTAGTGAGATAGTGTTGTTGTACAATGCATTTTGTTGACCAAATGATGTTCAAAAATTATGAAATTTTACATATTGAAAGTAGATATCCTAAGCTTTAATTTGATAGGCCATATGAATCATTTAAAGCTATATACAAAAAGTTCTAAATTTTTTAAATTTACCCAGTGAAATTGATTATTTTTTGGAACAACATGTAAAGATTAAAATTCTGGGAATTTTGTGCGTCCAATTGATAAGAAACTATATTTTTCCTTGAAACTAGACTCAATAAGGGTTATATAGCCTTTAGAATCACTCCGATTCAAGGTTTACAAATTTAGTTATGATTTTTCAAAGTTTGGGTAAAAAATATGCCAGAAAATCCGAAAATGGGAAAATAGGGAATTATGATATCAACATATCAAGAGATGACATAAGCATGATATTAAAAGCTTATCTTTCATGTTCTTTCCTTAAGACTTGACGAATTTTTAACTTTCATAATCTTTTTGAGTAAGGATAGACATTTTCTCCATTACCAAAAGCATTCTTTATTCATATTTTCTACTTCATACATTTTATTCACTCATTCTCCATTTTTTATAAAAAAATACCAAAAAATATTAGTCTAGGGTTTAATTAGATTGCATTCTCTTTTAGTCATTAATTCACAAAATCCAAAAATCCATTTCCCCTTGTTTCATTGTATTTGCATGGCATATTAGATTACTTAGGATTCAATAAAAGGCTCATCGAGAAGAGAGAATGATCCTGAGTTGTTTGCACTATATTGTATTTAATTCATGGTAATTTGTGATTTGACCCCAAGGCAGATAAAGTTGTGTCAAATCAACCATCCTCAGTCCAGTATTGTACTACTTACTACCCTTTGGTATTTCCTAACCTTTTGGGGCTGATTCACAAGAAAAGGGGTAGTTCACTTCTCTAGTACCCCATTTGATATGTATCTCCTTTTATCATGTAATCAGGACCTTATCAGTATAGTATCCTGTTACCGGAACCACCACATTTACTCTTAGCAAATAATTCTGTGGCCAGAATCCTTGCTCTTCTAGAACCGCTTTGGGTTCTGATACAAAAATATCATGCCCTTATTTTAATTTTACCTTTAGCAGAGTATTCGTGGAAAATGATATACAGTTCCATGGCAACACAGGAATAACGTAAATATACTGATAAAAAGTGTTTAATTACAAACATTTCCCATAAAGGTTCATCCATAATACTTACAATTTATGTAGCCGCATAGGGCTACTATGGCATTTAAACCTGTCCCAGTGAAACAGTGACATCTTCTCATCTTTGTTTTGCCACTGAATTCCTCCCGTGCAGTTCTCTTCTCTGATTCCTTGTATCTTCTGTATTCACCTGTCTAAATTGTTGGTAGGGGAGGGTGAGATTCGAGAGAATCTCAGTAGGAAAATAGTACCAATATGCATGTAAGATAAGTGCTTAATGCATAACATGCTTGCATTACATAAACTCATGCTAATACAATGACATCTGCGTGCTCAATGTTTCAAACAATATACTTATGGCCATAGCATAAACAGAAACAGAGCTTTAATCATTCATGTGCTATCATAGCATGTGTGAAATTGCAAAACAGGAGTGGCATTCACAATCTGATGACGGGTACATGTACAGGCTTCTACCCTATCTAATCGTAAATATCAGCATACTATGCCCCTTTCAAGCACATTTAAAGGAGGATTGACATTGCTGTTAGGCACATATTTACTGTCTGTCATTGGTGGAACCTAAGGCCAGTAACAACTTACTGGCTGAGACTCACAAGTTCTTATTGTATCGAGTTTCTCTTTGACAATCAGTTTTCTAGATTTAAAGATAAATTAAGTGTTTGACACAGTGTTTTAGGTAATATTTGACTCCAAACGCTTGTGAAATTAGGAGTTGTGATTGTGATTTGAATATGATTTTATCCTTTCAACTACATTTAGATGTAAGTGTGGTGTGCATACACACACACATATTATCTGTTTCATTAGCATATTGTCATAAATTCAGAATTAGATAAAAATATTTGAACAGTTAATAAAAATTTACTCTAAATTATTGATTGTTACATGCAATGTTATTATGGCTGTGGACTGTGGTCACTACAATATGTAGGGGAAGCTCAATAAATAACTTTGATATCATTATGGGATTCCTTTTAAGAACAACATGATATGCATTCTAAAATAGAAAAAAAGTATGTCAATTAGCCATTTAACTCATGATTATGCACCCTTTTTCAAATCCATTGTTATGGGATAAACGACATCACATTTGTTGTCAAGAGGTTAGGTAAATATTACCCTCATAGGAAAGAGGCAAAGCTTAAGACTGTAACATAACACACTCCAGATAGTCCACAATGTGCAAGTTTATCCACAAGATATCCAGACAGTAGAGTTACTCACCGTTGATAGAATGTATTTTTCAAACGATTCCTTGTACTTGTCATACAGTTGTTGGCAAGGATCATGAGGAGGCATTTGAGTGTACATATTGTAGATAGTCTTGCAACATGATTTAAGGAAATGTAGGCCCTAACGAAAATATGCAATCAACTCTAAGCAGAAGTAATCAAACAAATAAAATTTTATCGAGTAAACATGTGAACAATAAAACAGCTCAGAGACGGATACGTATACAATATTATAAAGTCCTTAGAGCTAAACTGAGGCTCGGGCAACCCTTCACGAATATTTTTCGGTTTTGTGATCTCCTTCTACATAAAATCCCATCCTTGTTCTAGGTCGATCGTCTTGCGCTCACTCATTGACATGTTGGCAAGCTAAATTCCAGATATTAGAAAAAGGAAAATAGCCTAGAAATATTTATAAATTGAAACGGGGAATTAACTTTACCTAGAAAAGAATCAGTAAATAAGAATGAAACCATGGCAGCCAGCAAACAAGATAAATTTCTTCCCCAAATAACCCCAACCCCCATCGAAGGACCAAGTCCAAAATATTCAATCCCTACCACACTAGCATTCAATCCCCCTTTTTATCATACAAACCATGTGAACCCATCACTCACAATAGAACTGGGAAATTCAAGTAGCAGATAACAACATAGATAAGAAGAGCAAGATCATGGAAAACCTACAAGAACAAGCATACATACATGTACATAGAGCAGATAAATAATGACAAAATCCCTTCATCCTTCCTTAACGAGGGCGAACTCGCAATCACAGATTTCTTCGCAAACAACCCTAGTTATGGTTGGGAGCTAGGTTGATGAACCAGGAGGAGGACTCAGGCTCAAATTCAACACCTAAGGTAGAAAATAAAGGGTTCTGCTTGGCCTAGAACCAAGGTTAAGACCAGATAATTCACAAGAACGGATACTGGGTTAAGAATTAGTGTGTCAAATTGGAGCTAACCCGACGCCAAACCGGTGAGAAATTGAATATTTTAGGCTTATTAATATAAAATTCTAAAGAAAAATAAAAAAAATTTTAAAAAATACTAAGTTGGTCCGGTTTATGAACCGGATCGATTTTATGCCCAGTTCGCCAGTTTCTGGGCCGGTCCGGTCTGGGTTTTCAAAATATTGCCTAGAAAAATGTGAAAATTTAATCAGATTTAATGCAGGTTTTTAATGTATTCAATGAATATCGATTCTAGGGGGCAAAAATTGTTTCTTTCTTTAATTTACATCTATATCTTTTTATTTATTTCTAAGGTTGACGTACAAAAATGCCTCTAAACTTTTATTAAAAGTGTGTTCAGCACTATACACTTAAACCTTTTAGGGTTAAGGCGTAAATCCGCCCCGGAAGTATTCGTGAAGGACCAATGTTGCCCTGAAAGTTTTTGTTTGTCTCAATGTTACCTCAAAAGTTTCAAAACGTAGCAATGTTGCCTCTATTTTAACCACCGTTTATTTTGACCATTAATTTTGACCATGATTGCTTACATCGCTGCTACATACTCTCTTACTTTTCTACCTCATCCACTCTCCCTTTCTTTCTCCCTCATTCACTCTTCCTAGAAAACAAAAAGTTTCTTCCAATGATTCCCCGACATCCATGGAGATACCCCACCGAAACTTCAACCCCTTGCTAGTTCCCTTCTCTATCCTTTGTCGGTACCCAAAAACAACAACTAGCCACATTCTCATCAAACAGAGCAACCGCACCAAACATAAATGCTGATAAGAATGCATGCACAAAATCTATGAAACACAGCTGAGACTACGCATCAACTTACAGTAGAAGTGTGGTAGTCGCATGTAACACCCCAAATTTTATTCACAAAAAATATATTGTAATTATTTGAATAATTCAATAAAATGGTGAATATTCATGAATTTGGATCTTGTGAATTTTGAAATATTCATATTCATAAGAAAATGGGCAAATGAATTCAAGAATTGAATTAGATTACAAAGGTGATAGCAAAATCATAATTTTGCCAATTTAGCCCAAGATTAATTATTTTCCAATTAATTGGAGTTAATTTCAATTAATCAAGGAAAATAAAGGAAAATGTATAAATTGAATATTCTTAGTGGAATAAATTAAGAATTGTGGAATAAGGAAATAGGATGGGAAAATAATTACTTGGCTCATAAACATGCCAAGTGGCATCATCCAATGCCAAACAATTAAATAAGAATTACTAAGATATGAGCACATGTGGAAATTGGATTAAAATATGATTTCTTGGCACATGTAGTTTGATTAATGGAATGAAAGACCAAATGGTGTGTATGAAGGGCCCTTGGGACATTTTTGGGCTAACCAAATGGAGGAGAATTGGTTCAATTGCAATTGAAGGCTTATGACACAAGTTGGAAGAGGATAAACTCAAGTACAAGGCTTATGTCATAATTTATTTTCCTATCATTCATTAATTAAGAGGAAAATGGGAGATATTTATGAAGCAAGGCTTCATCTTTCTCTTGCCTTCATTTTCATCACTTGCAATAAGAAAGAAGAGAGAGAAAACCTTAAGGAAAGTTTCATGCTCTAGAGAGAAGAAGGAGCAAAATCCAAAGGTAAGTCTTATATATCTTGTGATTAAGCTTCCCTTTTAGTCAAATAGCTCCTCTAACATTTTGATCTTCATGAAAAACATGGTGTAGCAAGCAAAATCTCAAGGTTTAGGGGAGAAAGGGAGGACGGTTTTTAGAGAGAGAAAGTGAAGCAAACCAAGGTAATCTCAAGAACATCAACTCTTATGGTTTAAGGTTATTGCTATGTTTATTCTTGGCTTGGTTTGGTATTGGTTGGTTGATTTTGTAAATTTGGAAAGTCCTAACCCTAAGGGGTTATGCTGCCCAAATTTCTTTGAAACATGGTTAAGAAGTGTTTAAATGAGTTAATAAAGGATTAGAAGTGGAAAAGTACAAGTTTTGGAAGCTAGAACACAAAACTATATTTTTCCATTTTTCTTGAATATTTCGGCCAGCACTGTTCCAGGGGGTTGGATCTGGATTTTCATGAAATAAATGGTTCCATTGGATTCAGTGGGCAAAAATAAGTGGGGTTACAGTTGGGCACTTTTTCAGTAGAGGCCGAAAAAGCATAATTACGAAAACGCCACTGAAATCCCTAAATAGGGGTTGTCAAGGGCATTTTCGTAATTTGATAGTGAATTTGGTGATTTTGAGCCCAGAAATGGATTCCTTGGGTGAAAATAAGTCAAAATAGCTTTGGTTAAAATTTTGGGAAAACGTACCATCGGGCCGGGTAAGGCAGGGCCGGCCCGGGTTCCCGGGGGCATTTTTGTAAATTTTCACCATAGACTAATATAACCACAATAAACACTAAGGAAGAGTCTAAAATGATACTTGGATAGGTTATGACCTATTTCTGGTACATTTAATATTTTAAGACCGATTTGGAGACCGGACATGACACGTTCTTCGAGGCACATTTAGAAAGGGGATATTAAAGCTTTGAGGTAAGGACATTATCCTTCATACACTATGCCATAAGTTATGTTATTGTGTGGATGCCATTATTTTGTAAATGCACTTTATTAATAACATGATTTGCCTAGAGAGAGGCTGTTAGTGCCAGTGTGCACTTACACTGGGAGTTGGCAGAAGTCTAACCGATGTAGATTGTGGGGCTGGGCCTTACTCATGTATACATGACGATGATGTGATTATATTGTTCATTAATTTGTGCATACCTTGACGCATGACATATTTACTTTTCGCATTTTCTATGAACGATACGGGGATTCTTCGGAATCTCACCCTATTTTTAAACAAATACCTCAGCGGATACTAGTGAGGAAAAAGGGAAAAGATATTGACGCCGGAAAGTGAACGGCACGTGTCTCGAGTCGAGGTCAAGAACGTGGTTATGCCTTAATATTTTGGATAATTTGTAAATATTAAGTTTCCGCTGTATTTTCTGTTTCTGTTAGAAAATGATATCAGAATTGTAAACGAATATTATTATTAGTATAATTGTATTTTTTTGTATGCCCATTGAATTCTATCTTTATTACTCTCCGAATATCAAACTGGAAACGGGTGTTGACATCGCATCCATCACCTACAACCCCCTCATGATGGAAAACCCTTAACACACATTTTCCTTGTTGTCCCTGAAGCTATCCATGAAGCTCAGGAGGAAATCGGACACTCTACTAAGAGTGATAAAGAAAGCAGCCATGGATTGGCTGATGGAGTTATAGTTTCCAAGGTTGGAGAAGATCGGCGACAGAAGCTGAAAGGCCAGAACCAAGCCAGTGGGAAGAAGGTTGGCTAAGTGAGCCATGCTCTAAAATGTCTGGCTTATTGCTTTCTGAATCAGGTTTTATTCTGTTTCTAGCACATCCCTGTTTCTTAACAGAGGTAGTTTTTCCTCATCATGATCGCCATCGACATTATGTCTTATAATATCTATTTTTTAAAAACTTGAAAACTTTAATAATTCATATAGTATAGTATTTTGACCAGCTTGAACATATCTGTTTATACAAGGAAAGGATATTTATGAGAGATTTGTGATGCCTAGCAAGAAATATAAATTTCAAATTCGGATAATACTGGGCTTGAAAGCTTCTGCAATCTTTGCTTTTAGTTTTTTTGTTCTTTTGATATTTTTTTAAGCCATGGAAGACAACTAAGTGAGGAAGAAAGAGATAATGCATAGGAATGTTTTAGTTGAGACATGGAAAGTGTTGAAAATGTGAAGAGCCAAGGTTTGTTTATTTATTTATGTCGTGAATCTGTGCTCCATTCTTACCTTGTATATGCAAACTAGTATCTGGGAAAGGGGTTGAAGTTTCGGCGGGTTATCTCCATGAATGTGAGTAGGGGTGAACCATCAAAGAAGAAGGGAAGAGTGAATGAGGGAGAGAGAAAGGGAGGGTGGATGAGGTGGAAAAGGAAGAAAGTATGTGCCTGCCATATAAGTAATCATAGTCAAAATAAATAGTGGTTAAAATAGGGGCAACATTGCGACGTTTCAAAACTTCTGGGGTGACATTGAGACAAAAAGAACTTCCAGGGCAACATTACTCCTACGCGAATACTTCTAGGGAGGATTTGTACCTTATCACAACCTTTTAAAATGGGAAAGGACTAGTAAATATCACACCCTTATATTATTTTTACCTTTTTCAGAGTATTTACAAAAACTGATACGCAGTTCAGTGGGCAACAAGGAATAAAATTACATGACAAACTCACTGTCTCACAAGGAGAAGTCAAATAGCATGCACTTACAATTTTAATAAATTCCATTTTTGTATACAAATTTCGCCATACTCTTTAATTCACCATTTTATCCCATTAAATATCTCATTACATAAAGGGAATATTTGTGATAAAAATTAGGGTATTACATTAAACATTTTAAACATAATCTAAAACTATTGTTCTTTGTAGTGGGGCTTAAATTGTTTTTACATATGCATATATAATAGGGTTAAGGTACAAAAATACCCATGAACTTTTCTAAAAAGTGCATCCAACACCATAAACTTTTTTTAGGTGCAAAAATACCCATGAACTTCTCAAAATAGGGTAAAAATGTCAAACCGTTAATTGGTACAAACGTCCATTTTGTGGGACCCATAATTTTATTTTTTGAGGTGCAAAAATACCTATGAACTTTTCTAAAAAGTGCACCCAACACCATAAACTTTTGAAAAGTTCATGGGCATTTTTGCACCCAGAAAAAAATTTATGGTATTGGGTGCACTTTTTAGAAAAGTTCATGGGTATTTTTGCACTTCAAAAATTAACATTGTGGGTCCCACAAAATGGACGTTTGGACCAATTAACAGTTTGACATGTTTGCCCAATTTTGAGAAGTTTATGGGTATTTTTGCACCTAAAAAAAGTTTATGGTGTTGGATGCACTTTTGAGAAAAGTTCATGGGTATTTTTGCACCTTAACCCTATATAATATTGTTAAGTTATATTTATTTAAATTGTTTTTACATATGCATATATAATGATGTTATGTTATATTTATTGATTATGGCATTTTTGCTACAATTTTGAACATTTATGGATATTTTTTCACCTCCAAAAAGCTTATGGTCCTAACACACTTTTGATTCATTAACCTTCTCTCCGAAAGCAAGACAAAAATTATCCAAGCACGCCTTGATTATTGCACTGCTTTAACCTTCACAAATAATATCAAGTCATCTGCAAAGAAAATGTGTGAAATTTGAGTACCATTCTTCTTAAACCTGAAAGGCAACTAATTACCATCCCTAATTTCACTATGAATCAAATGAGCTAACTTCTCCATAACTAGTACAAATAAGTACAAAGAAATAGGATGCCCTGCCTGATTCCACATTTAGGAGAAAAATTTTACCCTTTATCATCATTCCATAAAATTTGCATTTCAATCAAGGAGTCAATAACAAACTCCCAACGAACATGGTCATATGCCTTCTTAAGATCAGTTTTCAAAGCCATAATTCCCTTCTTCTTCTTTTATGCCTTATGGAATGAATCACTTCCTGTGCTAATATAATATTATTCGAGCTAAGTCTTCCAGGAACAAAGCTATATTGATTTGGGGCAACAATCAAAGGCATAACACTTTTTAATCTATTAGACAAAATCTTTGTCGTTTACACCATATTACACAAACTAATTGGCCAGAAATATTGAAATGTTTGCAGAATGTCAATATGAGGAATCAAATCAATGTTCGTACCATTCACATTTTTCACTTCCATAGGATTATTAAAAATACTTTGAATATTTAAGTGATTAAGGACTTGCCTATAATGGACACTTGACTCTATTAAAATAGGGGATTTAAACCATTTGGTTCTGGTGCCTTCAAAGCCCCCATATCAAAAACAACCTTTTTTATTTCGTGTTCATTAGCCATACAACCATGATCTAATAGAACCTCCTCCTGAATCCTTGGGAAGCCATACCAAAAATTTATTCGAATGCTAGGTTCCTGCTCTGTTGTATATAATGCCTAAAAATAAGACGTACCCATATGTTTTAGCTGTTGGAAATTGTGCCCTAAGGACCAATCATTATACTTTGAACATTATTATTTAATCAATTTCTCCATTCTATTATCATATTATTTACATGTTAACTGTGATAACTGTATCTTTGGATAAATCTTAAAGATTGTTCTAAATGTCCTTGGTCAGTAATCTGTATGGGACCACAGATGAAATGAGAGTAGTATGACTTTGATGAGGTATGAAGATACAAATCAAAGTCTTAGGCACTTGTAAGAGTACAAGGTATCAGACCGACCCGCTATGAGAAAGCTGCATGGATCAAGTCATAATGCCCTTCAACCTAAGATCATCATGGAGTCCTACATAAGAGTCCCTAAGCTTTTACCAAGTCAAAATTCGCCTTTAACCGGGTGATGATAAAGGCTATAGTCGAGCTTGGTGGTTTCCATGCAAAGGAATGTGAATGGTCAAGATGGAACTTGTCCCTCACATTAGTAGAGAGATATTACTGGGCCCCTTGATGAGTGAGTCTGAGAATTGTATGGCAATACTATAATAGAAATGATTTTCCATTTCTATTGTCAGACTACTCAGGAATATGAAAGTAATGTTTAGGAACAGGAGGTTGACGTTATCTATGCCTCATCTTTGGCCGAAATATCATGTGACAAAATAGGAATGGCATGGTTGTATGATATGTTGCATCTTGTTAATAATCCTCATATGAATTGGGTAGCCATAATGTCTTTCTAGAGGCCGCCTACGACTTGTGGATTAGCACAGTTATTGGCCTACTACGAACTTTGTATGGGCCTATAGGGTCACATACAAGAATGGCCCAATACGAGCTATAATGTCTAGGTTCATTGAATCTAAGATGTGTCTAAGATTCAATGAATACAATGATTAATCTAGGGTGGACGAATTTTATATGTATATATAATATAAAATTCAGACCGACTCGAAGTTGTTAATGCATGCAGATGCAAAGAATAAAGATGGAAATTAATGATAGAAATTAAAAGATTGAAGTTATAAAATTGTCACAGTATTATTGAAAATAGAAAAGAAATACAAAGAAGCTTAAAACAAAGAAAGCTTACAAGAGGGGGGAGAGAATTGAAATTGAAAACTCAATTTTAGGATGGATTGTAATTGACTCGAGGTGCCCTTTTATAGGCTTTCAGGACTCTGTTACTATTCATGGTTTTGATTCACGTGTACAATAGTGACTACTATAGTGACTTTTACTACAATGAAAAGTTTATGGACGTATGTCCATTTGTCTTGAATAGTAAAGATTCGCCTTGCTTTGTGTTAAATCTCTACCAAAAGTGCTGATATTGTTTCATGCTGATGGATTTTTGTGACTTAATCAATCTTCGCCTATACTGTAGACTTTGTGATATGAGTCATGGCCAAAATAATCACCTACATTGCTTTGGGCGGTATTATTTAAGCCGTTAGATGAAGATGTAGAGGACTGGCCGATTTTGTTGCTTCCAGGTTTATCAACTTGGAAAAGCCCTAGAATTTCTTGAAGCTGTTTGGCTTGGTTTTCTTTGTTTATTGATAAAGCCAAGCAAGCTTGTAGTTTTGCCCTTTGATTGAGGAAGATACTGGATTCATGATCTCCTGCCATCAAGAACTTGGGATTTTGGTTGATCCATTTTTTGAGTGTCGTTTTTTAGACATTTTTGGCACTTGTGAATTTTTCCCACCATTTGACTGAGGGAACTCTCTATAAGATGGGAAAATTCTTTTGATATTTGGAAATCCCATATTTAAGATTGCACTTGAATATCCAGGCCAAAGCAAATTTTGAAAAATAATGAAGATCTGCTGGGAATGGATCTTTATTGAGGTTGGCTTAACTTTTAAAATAATCAAAACCAATTTTCACGTTGGTCGGAAGAATTTCAGAATAGGGTCCAAAGAAATCCCACCATTGATTAAACCAAAGTTGAAACTGGTATTTTGAGCCAGATTTGAAAATAAAAAGTCATGTATGGCTGAATTTTGGATTTTGATACCAAAATGTACAATACCAAGCATCAATGTAATCCTAGTAATTATATTTCATTGGATTAAATCCTGAGATTTTTTTTTATTTTGAACAAATCTTGTCCCCAATCACTAGGAGAAACGACTTTTTTGATTTGAAAAGTTGAATACCCATGGACACTAGAGTCTTCTGGGTTTGGAAAGTGTTTTTTGTATCTACCAAAATAAATTTATAAAATATTTGAGTTTTCATCAGAGATAAAGGTCTGAAGAAAAACCCTTTTGGAAATACTTTTGCTGCTAAGGCATAAGAACTTTTATCACATAAGCCTGGTTCTTTGTGGAAAATATTTATGGTCTTTTTAGGTTTTGCCACAAAAGTGGTTTGTGGAAGTTTTGGTTGAGAAGATAAAACTAGTTCTTTGGATGAGGAACTAGCTTTAGTTACTTCTTGGGATTTATTTTTGATTGCTAAGGCAAGAACCTTATACTCTTCTTCTTCGGATATATCAGCCCATCTTTTGGTTAGTAGTTTTGACAGGGATTGGTTTGAAACCAAGACCTAAAGGGTTTCAATTAGGAAGGCATAATCCTTCGGATTCATTACAAGACTTGAAATTTTCCAAGTAGAATGCTTAGGATTTTTGGTCTGGGTAGAAGACCTTGCTTGTTGGGTAAATGACCCAGCTGTTGATTGTGTAGTTCTTGACTGCTTGATTTTTTTTCTTTTGTAATCCTCTTCGAATCTTCTATATTGAGGGCTATGCCTTTTCCTATCTCTTTTTCTTTTTTGGGCATATCTGGTCACCTTATTTCCCTTGCAAAAATTCTCTAGTTAGAAAATCAGGAAGGGAATTTGAAGAGCCTTTGAGAAATTCAATTTCAAAATCAAAGACTTAAAATTTCTTGCCATCTGGCAAAAATTATTTTTGAAGCAAGATTTTTAACATCTTTTTGCAAAACATCTTTGGCCGATTTACAATCGACTCTGATAAAAAACTTTTGGTTTAACAAATCGCTTTGAAATATGTTTATACACAAAATGATTGCCAAAATTTCTTTTTTGATATTGGAATAGTTTTGTTAAGCTCTATTCCAATGTTTTGATGTAAATGCAATACAACGCTCTTTACTATTGGTTTTTTATTGGAGAATGCCACCATAACCTATGTTAGAGGCATCAGCTTCAACAATTTTGAATGCTTGTGGATTAGGAAGATAAAAGCATGGAAGATTTTGGATGTGAGATTTGATTTTCTTGACCACGCTGGTATGATCATCTGTCCATGGAGGAGGACTTTTCTTAAGATGCTCATGAAGAGGCTTGATGATATTATTTAGGTTTGGGATGAACTGACTTACGTAATTCAAACATCCTAAAAATCTTTGAAGTTGATTTTTGTCCAAAATCTGGTCTGGAAATTTGTCAGCAAACTGAATTGCCCTATCAATTGGAGTGATGGTTCCTTGATAGATATAATGACCAAGAAACGGAATTTTTGTCTGAAATAGACTCATTTTGGCTTTGGAAATTGCAAGACTATTGCATCGAATAATTTCTATGAAGACCCTTACATGCTTGAGATGCTGGTCAATTGAATTTGATTACACTAAAACATCATTAATATAAACAATGATAAATTTAGTGTAAGGGTTAAAATTTCATTCATTATTCTTTGAAATTGAGAGGGAGCATTTTTGAGCCCAAAAGGCTTAACATTCCACTCATATTATTCGAAAGGGACAGTGAATATAGTTTTGTAGTGATCCTTTTCGCTAATTTGGATTTGCCAAAATCCTGATTTTGATGTCGAATTTTGAAAAGATTTTTTTTTTTTTCTGATGAAGGCGATTTAAAAGATCTTTTTTGTTAGGAATTGGATACCTAATCCATTGTAGTGCTTGATTGAGGGGCTTGTAATTGATAACAAGCCTTGGAGTACCTCGTTCAAGTTCCGCATTTTTATTGACATAAAAAGCTGCACAAGACCATGGGCTTTGGCTTTTACGGTTAGTCTTTTTGAAAGCAAATCCTTAATTTCATTTTGACAGCTTTGGTAGGAATAACTCTTTCATTGAAGTCCTTCTCATAAGGGAGATCGACTACATGTCTTTTTCTTTCCCAAAAAGCATTAGGAAGATCAGAACAGATCATTTTTTGAATGTTTTCCAAAACATTTTGAACTTTCTGTTTTATAAGAGGTTTTCCTAATTGGGTTTCGATAACCCTATAAGAAACTTCTTTTAGAAAATTGATTTGGTTTTCCTTACTCAACTTCATTGATAATTTTAGTACAAAGAGGATGAAAAAATTTGAAGGTTATTGTTTTTCCCATTAATTGGGATTCTACTCCTTCTTTTAAGACCTTATAAGGTATTAATTGGTCAATGAATGACACTCCTAGAATTACGTCCCGAGATAAGACTTTAGTCAGTGATAAGTAAAATATTTGCATATTTATTTTCCATTATATGATGATTTTAAGGACAATATTTGCGTTTAATATAACAAATTTGGGTGTGATTGATAAATAAATACTGTTTTTGGAATAAATAACATTTAAAAAAAATGAAAGTACTGTAGCATTTGCGAGCACTGTAGAAGTCAACAGGCACTGTAGCACAAACTTCCAGAACACTGTAGCAGCCGCCAGAACACTGTAGCAGTACTGTAGCACACGTTTTTCCCCCTACAAATAGAGATCAAGGCCAAGCTCAAAGAAGAGAGGAGAGGAAAAGAATCAGAGGTCCTTCTCCGACAAGGAGAAGTCCTTCTCTGACAGGGAGAGATCTTTCTCTGACATTTCTGAGTTCTTTGTGTTGTTTTTTGAGATTTAATTTCATGTATTGCATGCCTCCATCTTGGAAGACTTAGGATTGTACATGTATTACTTATTGTATGCCTCCATATTGGAAGGCTTAGGATTGTATTATACTTTGCATGCAGCCTACATGGCAGGTTTTACCTCCTAAATGGACGGCTAGATTTCTTCATCTTTCATTCATCTTTTGGTTGTATATTTATGTTTGAGACTTTAATATTCAAGTTTATGCAGTATTTTTGAGGATTTCATTCTAGCTTTATGCAATGTTTATTTATTTTTGTTTTGTTTTTAATTTTATCATGTGCTAAACTTTCATTTTCCTAGGGTGATGATGTAACTTACTAATGACAGATTGAATCTTAACTTATTAAATCTAGTTTGAATTTCTCCTTCATGATTGAGTTTTAATTATTATTCTTAATGCTTTTGATTGACTGGCCATCTTTTGAATGATTCCAATATGTATGTTGAGACCGGAAGGAGATACATGTGTGTAGACCCTATAATTAAAACCATAACTTGCATATGAAATAGGAATATATTCATATGAGTTGTGTAGTCTTACTGAGTTCCATAAATCTTAATGCATGATTAATTGCTTAAATTCATATAGGAATATATTAGATTAGCAATTGATTATAGAATTGCTTGACCTTGGAAGAGGCTAGTAATTAAATTAGGGAAACTCGACTATCAATCATGTGGAATAAATTGGGTTATAATAGATAAGTGATTAAATCCAGAATTTGTTAAGTGAAATATAACCCCTAGGGCTTTTTCTCATATTTTCTTTCATATCATCTGCATTCATATTTAATTGTCTTTCTTTTATTTTGTACTCTCAATCACCAACTAATCGATCGACTAAATAGAATTAAAATTACCTATTTTGGTACTTAGTGCTCAATCCTCGTGGGAACGATACTCTACTTACTTCTATATTAGTTGATTACGACAGTGTACACTTGCACTATTTAATTGATCTTCTGCACTCGTATCAGTCAGAATGAAAGGAGTACTAATTTTGAAACCATTATTTTCAACTGTAGCACTTGTTAGTTTATAGTTTATTTCTAATGGAGATTTATTTGGTCCACAAAGACTTTTTGTAGTTTTTTCATAAAATTTGGTCAAAATTATACCTTTTCTGATACAACTTAAAGTTACACCAGTATCAAATAGGGCAATAGTTTCCAATACAAAACTATTTGAAACAATAATTTTGATTGGAATGTGCCATTTTTGGATTGAAACCTTTGATAGAAGATTTAAGAAAGGGTCAGAGATATTCTGATTTATTTCAATATCTTTGGCCTTTTCTTCTTCTTTATAAGAGATTTCTTCCCCTTGGATTTGGTTTATAATAAGAGAATGGAGATCTTAAGTATTTTTCAATCCTTTAATCTCTTCTTTTAAACCATTTATTTCTTTTTGAAGGTCTGAAATTGTGACTGGTTTTGGATTACTTTGAAACCTTTTAATTATTTCAGTGAAATCGTATTTCATATTCAATTGATTTTGTTTGGGTAAAGATTTTGATGAGGAAGCCAAAGCTTCTCTGAGTTTTTAAAAGTATTTAACTTTATCTTCATTATTTGGAAGAGAATCTATTACTTCAAAAAGCATATCCTCTTTGTGTTCTAACACATTAATCTTAAGATTTTCTTCTTCAGAGGAAGATGAAATATCTTCTTGTTGAAGTTGGTTAACTTCATCAGAAGATGACATTGCATATTCTTCATCAGAAGATGTTTCAATCAACAAATTATTTAATTGTTGAAGAACTGGTTCTTCGATTTGTAAGGCATTAATTCTTTTATTAAGCCTATAATATTTTCCCATATGGCCTTCTTTCCCACATTAGAAACAAACAATTTTTCCTTTGGGAAGGTCAAATAGAGTTTTAGATTTAAACTAGCCTTTTAGTTTTCTAGGGTGATTACTCCTATGTTTTTCCCAATATTTTTTGGCTTGGTGTTTTTTATGTTCTTTGTTTTCTTGTTTGTGTTTAGGCTTGGATTTTTTTACAGGCAGGACAACCGAATTACTCACAAAAAGAACCTAAATCTTTTCTGTTAAGGGCTTTTTCTTTGGCAAGTTGATGCTGGATGCGATCTTGTTGACAAAGTTTTAAGGCTGTTTTTTAGACAATTGTGATGAGTTGTCTGTATATTAGATTTTCGTAATGGATTTGTCCATCACCAGTTTGGTTCCTAATTTTTCCCCTAATCTTATCTCCTAGTGAAGAAGGTAGATCAACGAGGAATTTTTTTTCCAGAGTGGATGATTTTCATCTTCTCTAGTAAGGACATGGGTCAGGAAGGTATCCTTATACCACCTAAAATCTGATAGGGTTTTACAACTAAGGTTCGACAGAAGATCTACAGATTTGTCTCTCCACAGAGAAGGATCCCCTATGAAATGCTCACCTATGTTAACTATGAGAAAGTTAACAGAGCCAGGCATAGACTCACTATTGCTAGTGATAGGACTTCCATCATGAGAGATTTTTATGGTCAAAAGAATTTGGGTCTTTTGTTCATTTGCGATACAATAATCCCACCAACCTCTGAGTTGCCCAGTAAAGCCAGAGATCAGTATATGAACAATATCATCCTCTTGACAATTGTTATATATTGAATAGGCGTTACTAACCATCATCATTTATTGGAAAGTTTCTAGAATATTGGCCTCAAATTTTCCATCTATGTTCCAAACATAAATGTTATTAGCATTGAATTGTTTAAAAACAACATCTCTTTCTTCAAGAGCTAAATCTGGAGGAGTAGCTCTTTAGTAATATAGTTTTATCAGATTTTTTCAATTCATATTGTTGATTGGATTGACAAATTTATTATCTATTTTAGAATAGTCTTCACTATTGCTAGCTTGACTATTTTTATCTAAAACATTTATTGTTAAAGAAGAAGCAGTTTGAACTATGAGTTTCTTCAACTCAAATTTTTGGGGAGTCTCGGGTATTGTGAGCTTCCTCAATTCTTCTTTAATTATTTGCCAAAAACCAAGGAACAAAAAACCGGATCGGGCAATGAACCAATCACGGAACAGGTTCAAGGGTTAATGGTCAATCGGGGCATAACCGGTGATCGAACCGGTCATATTAAAATATTACAATTTATTAGTAACAATATATATATATATATATTAATATATTCTCAAACTTCTATAGATAAAATTAATTGATTATGTTAGATTTGATTACTTGAATCATATAAAATTAATTGACTAAAATATTATATATTATATGTATATAATATATAATGTTTTTTCATTTATTCTTTTTTTTTTTAATTTTTATGGCCTTGAAATTAAAATTTGTCCTTATAATTTATTAAAATATTATAGATTATATGTATATCGGTTTAAATATATGGTTTTCTTTCTTTGTTAGCCTCTTTGTTGAACTAGATATCTCATTTTTCAAAAAAAACAAAAAAAATAGCAAACCGGTTGCACTAGTCAACCCACCGGTTTTGATCGGTTTTGTACTGATTTCTATTGGTTCAACTCTCCCCCTTCTCAAGCAGTGAACTAGACCAGACTGGAGATCGGTTTTTCGGTCGGACCGGCCAGTCCGGTCCTATTTTTTATACAATGCTAAAAAATTTTATTTTTAATACTACTTACTACATTTTTTGGGGCAAAGTAAGGTTTAAAAGCTGGTTGTTTGTCAGTAATACTAGTAGTAGTGCTACTGGGTTGAGAAATTTTTATTTGTTTTTTCATTATTTGTACACCTAAGGTTTGGAGATATGAATTGGTGTAATTATTTTATTCAATAAGATTTTGAATATCTTTCGAATTTATGCCTTGTTTAAAATCTTTAGTTTTAAATGGCGAGGCTATAACAGGAGCTTCTCCGATTTTAATACTAGAAATTTCATAAGACTATTTTGGAGGAAGATCATATTCAACTTTTTCTGCATGTTTTGTTGTCCAAGAGGTGTTGACCTCTTCCACATTTTAAAAGGATAATTCTTAATATTTTGTTCTTTGACATAGGCTTCAAACCAATCAATTAATAGAATATGTAGCTTAAATGTTTCAAGCATTTTGTAAAACCTTTCTTGAATTGGTTTTCTCGATTTATTATCAAATTTTGCAAGAAACCATTCTCGCTTTTCTTTATTATAGTCAGAATAGAAACCCTTTTATAGGAATTTCTTATCTAACTGAAATTGTTCCTCTATAACACCTATCATATTGGAGTAGGTCAGAGATCGGTTGGTCTGGACCTCATCATCTTCTTCCCTTTGATATACAGATCTTATAACGTAGGATGATGTATCCAGTCCTTGTAAGTGTATAACAGAAGGAGGATTTGATGGTTCTTTTTCCTCTACAAAGGAACTACAAGAAAGTCTAGACGGCTGATTTAAGGCAGTCCTAAAACTTTCTGATATTGAAGTTGATCTAGAAATACTAAAGGATCTTCTTCTATCGAAAGAGATTCCTACTATTCCATTTTCAGATTGATTAATTTGCCAAAAATTTGGTGTTGGTTTTAGGGTTGAAGGAGAGGCTTTCTCTATGATCCATTCTTCTAGAAGAGTTACATCTTCCCATTTAATTGTTTTAGGTACCACAACATTTGCTTGGCTAGCATATGTTAGGAACAAACATGTTTCATTTTCTTTCTTGTACATCTTAGCCAAAGAGGCACAAGAATTCATGACTTTATATTTTACCCTATAGACTAAAGCTACAGGTGAAACATCAGGCTTTATGTCAAGCCCATTTAATTTTATGTCTAACCTGAGAACATACATGATATGTCTATCATGCAGTTAATTAAATAGTTAGATTTGGAAAACAATTGAAATAGATCGGCCCTTTATGAAGGCTTGCTTCAATCGTTCCCAGAAGGGAATCATAAAATTTATTGTGTCTTACATCCCCAAGACAAATTAATGTGGCGGCATTTAATCCTACATTAATTAATGGCTTTAATGCTACTTGGACACAACCTATATGGAGAAATTTGTATTTCTTTTGGTGAAGCTTTATAGATTCTTCAGACAGGAGCAGGATTTCGTCCATCCCTGAATTGAGAGGAATCACTTCCTCTACAGATCTGATAATGAAATCAGAAGTCTGGAAGAACCTTTTGTTGGGTTGTAAATATAGCTCATTTTTATCAATGTATGGAATTTTCTAGTCACTGAAGTTTTGGTTCATATCTTCAAAATGAATTTCATTTTTGAAAATATTGTTTGACGAGGAAGAATTTCCTCTGTTTTGGTTAGGAGTTGTTCCTTTTTCGTTTGGAGAGGATTGATTAGAGGATGGAGTAGAAGAAGAAGAAGAAGAAGAAGAAGCATGTGCTTTGGCTTTTAAAAATTAGTCTTTTTGAAAGAAAATCCTTAATTTCATTTTGACAGTGTTCCAAGAGTTCCAGGTTCATTTGTATTGGGCGAACTTTGGTAGGAATAGCTCTTTCATTGAAGCCTTTCTCATAAGGGAGATCAACTACATGTCTTTTTCTTTCCCAAAAAACATTAGGAAGATCAGAATAGATTGTTTTTTGAATGTTTTCCAAAACATTTTGAACCTTTTGTTTTGTACGAGGTTTTCCTAATTGGGTTTCGATAACCCTATAAGAAACTTCTTCTTTTAGAAAATTGATTTGGTTAATTATACATATAAAATTCAAGAAAAAAAAATTAATAATATTATATATATATATGTGTGTGTGTGTGTGTGTATTTTTGAAATACATATATATATATGATAATATTATTGTTTTATGTTAGTTTTAAATTTCATTTTATTAGATAAATTAAATTTAATAACTAACATGATAGAGATATAATATCTCATATTTAATTTATAAAGATAAATTAAATCTATTGGCTCTTTATTCGGATTAAATAAATACGTTAAATTAAAACCTTTTGACAGATTTAATTAAACCAAATTTATTTAATTAAGCTCATCAAGATAATAAAGTGTTAATTGATTTTAAAATAATTAAGATTAATTTTGAAATTCCAATATAGCCTTTATGGCTTATAAAACAATGGGGCAGAAGGACTCATGTACAGATGAGAATTCAGAGACGCAAGCAAACCCTAGGAGATATTGGAGATACTAGCACGTAGTCTATGTTGGAGACACATTTGTATGGATACTAGTAGAGGGAGCAGATTTGAGGTGTTGGCTCCTAGAGATCGAAAAAGGTAAAACGCAAAAGATACTAATTTTTCTAATTTGGTTTAAACGCCATTGATAGATCCACAATTGGGATGGTAAAATTTTAAATTCTTCTGCTGTGCTAGCCAATCCCAACATTAGCTCCTCTTGGTTATAACACCATTCCCCATCCACACCTTGTAAAGCTTGAATATTTTTCCTCTTTTTCCGATCATTTGTAACACTATGGAAATATTTAGTATTTTTATCTCCTTGGTGATATCAATTACATCGTGAGAGTTGTAACCACATAATTTCCTCTTGAACAAGGCATTTCTCCAACTCAAACCACACTTTGTCCTGTCTCTTATTCCAGAATTCACTCTCAAGAGGCTTTTTATTCAAATACTCCAACCGTGAGATCAAATCAACGTTCCTTCTATTAATTAATATTGCCGAATACATCCCTATTCCATCGTTGAATTGTTGCTGTAAGGCTCACATAATTAACCTCCTAGCTATTATTCACATCCCAAGCCCTCTTCACAACCTTGGGGAAATCCTCATGCGTTACCTGTAGAGCAAAAAATCTAAATCGTCTTTCCCTATGAACCTCTCTTACCCCATCCATTAAATTCAACAATAACGGACAATGATCTGACTTCAAGTTGGGAAGGTAAAGAATAACAACTAATTCAAAACTATAACACCAATCCTCATTAGCAACAAAACGATCAATGTGGCAACAAGTTGTCCCTTGTCTCCACGTAAAATGAGGACCCTACTACTTTAGATCCACTAACCCCCGATCATTCATCCAATCAACAAAACGACTATCAAGACCCAACCTACCACGTGCGACCGACTACCTCTCCTCACTCATAAGGGTTGCATTAAAATCGCCACCAACACACTAGCGTCCCACACCTCCTTCCTCAATCTATTGAAGCTGATACCATAACTCTTGTCTGTGAACAGATTCGGGTGACCACAAACCACTGTGAAACTCTACTCCTCCTCCTTTCCTTATTTAAACTTACCATGCAGCACTTGTGAGTGTTTAAAAGACACTTTAAAATCAATAGTATCATCCTAGAGACACCATATACCACCACTAAACCCAACAGTATCAACAACTTCAAACTTATCAAAACCCCACCTTCATGCCAAAAAGCCGGCTTTCTTACTCTTTTTTCTCATCTCGATTATAGCCAAGAATCCAATCTCTTTATTAATTCTCCTCCCTAAAAGCTCTATTAATTATTATAAGGAAAAAGACAATTAAATACCAAATGAACTATAAAATTTCCAAAATATCTCTTGAACATGCAAAGAGACCAATAGGTGAGAGGGTATGAATTTAGAATTTTAAAGTGTTAATGATTTTACAAAATTACCCCTCAATTTTTCAATTAAAAAAGAGTGAAAATGTACCCTCGCCAAAGCAACGCCAGAGTTCCAACATTGATGGCTGTTTTTAGGGGCTATTAATTTTTTTTCTTTTAAATTTGAAGCCAAAGTAGTGAATGTGGGATTTAAACCCGTCCCACCTTGGTTCTAAAAGGTTTGGTGGCTATTCGGCTACCCAGCCTCTTTGTTATAATATTGCATAATATATATAAATACAAATAAGAAAATGCAATGCTTTAGTCATTGAGTACTATACTTATATAGTAAATGACAACATTGATTAAGGTATTCATCATTTCAATAACAACTTTTTAGAGGTATACTTATATTGAAATGTATTGACCAAAGGCGTAAATATATTAACTTAATACCTTTACGCCTTTAGTCAATACCTTTCCTCATTTAGTCAATACGTTTAGGACTTTAGTAGTCAATACATTTGTTCATTTAGTTAATATGTTTATGTCTTTAATTAATAATTTTTCACCTTTAGTTAATCTCTTCCCTCATTTACTCAATACCTTTACTCATTTAGCCATTATTATTTAGTCAATACCAATACACATTTAATCAATACATTTCCTCATTTAGTCAATACCTTTACTCAATTAGCTAATACTGTTACGCCTTTAGTCAATATTTTTGCTCATTTAGTCAATACCTTTCTCATTAAATTTAGTCAATACATTTCAATATAAGTGTACCTTTACAAATGTCATTATTGAAATGAATGCTGTCATTCACTATATAAGTATAGTTAATGAGTAGAATGTTACATTTTCTTATTTGTATTATATATATAATATTATGCATTAACATATCAAAGAGGCTTGGTAGCCCAAATGTCACCAAACCTTTTGGAACTAGCACTACTACAAAATATAGATTTTACTACTTAAAAGACGTCTGCATTTCAAAAAAAAAAGAGATAAGAAATAAAGGAAGTGGCATTTTTCTAATTTTATGCGTTAAGTTTGAAACATTAAATGTCTCAATTTCAAAAATGGACACTAAAAGGCCACTTTTGACGTCCAAAATTTAAATTAGGGACACCAAAAGTAGACCTTCGGTGTCCCTAATATATTAGGAATGCTAAAGACACTTAGCGTCCCTAATAAGATAAGGGATGCCCTTTGGCGTCCTTAACATATCAGGGACGCCAAAGGTTTTGGCGTCCCTGATAGGGAACGTCCTTTGGCATCCTTAATTAATTTAGGGACTCCCAAGGTCCACCCTTGGCATCACTAAATTAAATTTAGGATGCCAAAAATAGTTTGAATTTAAATTAACAGTCTTTATTTGTAAGTTTACACTCTCACGCTCATTTTTCTCTTCTTCTTGATTTAAATGGAAGACCCCTCTTATCTCCGCCGCCACAAGAAGAATCACTACCACCACGCCTTTACTACTACTACCACCTCCCTCAGTACTACCAATTCTCTCTCTTTTAACTCTTGCTTCTTTCTCTCCTCTCTCTTTTTTTTGCCTCTAGATCTGTTATGCTTTCTCACTATTTTTTATTATTTTATCTCCTCTCTCTGTTTTTTTTGTTTTCCTTCTATTTTATCTTCTAACCTATATTGTTATGGCTTGCAAATCGAGATTCTGAAACATGCGTCTTGGCCCATGTTCCCGTCGAGAAGATGAGGTTCATCTCTCCCTGTCGCTCCTCTCTATTCACTATTACAAGAAAATGAATTTCAATAATAGAAGTATATGAGTCTTTTGCAACTGATTCCTCTTATTGTTATCATCTTCTGCCCTTGAGATTTTGGCTTTTGAGTTATTATTGTATAGATTTTGGATTTGGAGTTCAGATACTAGATCTGTAATTTTATTGACTATGATCTATAATTTCTAGTTTCAAATAGTATTTAGTCTAGATCTGTAATATAAACGATTTTTTTTCCTTAAAAAAAAGAACATTTAGATGTACCCTTTTTTAAAAGGGACGCCTAAAGTCACTTACAGCGTCCCTTTTTTAACAGACTGTATCCTAATTTTACTACTTTCCCGGCATAGACGTCCCCTATTTTTAGACGTTAATGTTAGCGCAAGCTTTTTACCCAAGAGGGGGGGTGAATTGGGTGATAATAAAAATTTATGATAAGACAAATAAAACTGAAAACCAATAAGGAGAAGATTAAAGTGTTAGGAAAATTTCACCGAGGTATACGCCAGGAGTTATACTGGTTCGGTCTAATTCACAATGACCTACGTCCAGTTCACAGATAGAATCTGTGCCTTCACTATACTTTCCAAGATTCAATGGGCTCTTGGAACCTCGTACACAGCGATCTATTCCTCACTTTGAATACTCACTCCCCCTTACACCAAGTAAATTGATGCTCAACTTAAGGTCCCACAACCTTAAGATATCTCTCAAAACAGGTGTATTAAATCAATAAATGTTCTCTCTTATAGAGTTGGTAATGTAAACACTAAAGCGTATTAAAACAAAAGAGTAAGAGCTCAGAAAATGAATATTCGTCAGTTCGGTAGTTCAGCGTCTTAACTCCCGCTTTGAATGCCTTTGCTATTTGTAGTTAGAGAGATTTTAATGACCGTTGGAGGCATTCTATTTTCCCGTTACTCACTGAGCATTTATTGGAACATTCTTTATGTTATTTTGATATAGCCGTTGAGGTGAAGAGAATGCGTTGGTAGAGACTCAGAGTGCATTTAATGTCTCTGACACAGTATATATGCTTTTCTTGGAATCCAGAATTCTGAAGTATCAATCTCCTGTAACTTGCTTTGAGATTGTTAATCATGAAATAAAAAAGATAATAAGCAAGATTAATGAAGATTAATGAAAGTACTCAATGATTCTGAGAAATTTAGATTTAGATATGATGCTCTGTTTTTCATGAAGAACAAGTATTCAGATATTATTATGATTATCAGGATAGTTTAAGTCTTTTCAGATAACATACTATTCAAATACCTTTTTCTCTATTTGGATAATATTTGAAATGTTACACTGAGACTATTCGAATAGTTGAGATACCTATTTGAATAATGATCTCTTAAACTCAAAAAGATTATCCTGAAACATGAGTTACTATTCGAATACTTGCTTCGAGTTTGACTGGATAATATTCTTTCAGCTTACAATATTATTCGAATAGCGAATAAATTCTCATCTCAATATCATAGGCTTGATGTTGGCTTTGAAATGCTATTCGAATATTAATGTCACTATTCGAATAGTATCCATATTATTCGAATAATAGAATTTGAAAACTCTTTTAAGCAAACGTCAATTATTCTGATAATGGCCATAATATTCGAATAGTGACCATTCTTATTCGAATAGTCATATTATTATCCGAATAGTACATTTGATATTTACTTTGGAGAATATAAACCCTATTCGAATAATGTACCGGCTATTCGAATACTTTTTGATCAGAAAAACTTTCAACTGATATACTAGATTATACTAATCGAATAGTCAGAGTATATGCGAATAATATGACTATGTATCAGTGTATCTCTATTCGAATAACATATGCATTAACATGATAATTATTTGACTATTTGAATAGTCTGAGACTTATCAGAATAGTAGCTAATAGAAACTGAGTTCCAGTATTTGAATAGTTGGTACACTATTCGAATACTTTCTTAGCGAAAACCTTGTGAATAAGAATGCAGAGACAAATTAAACTAGACTTAGGTTTGTTATCATCAAAACTCTGAATATAACATTCTCCCCCTTTTTTGATGATGACAAAACTAAGTGATATAAAACAAAATACAGTTAATCTGGCAAGGACAGACATATATATTAAAGCAAAGGTCTCAGATTCAATAAACTAGACAAAATAAGTGAAGATAAACAGTCTAAATATTCTAAATATTTAGGAAACTAAATATCTCAAAAGCTCTGATAAAATTTGATGGATGAAACAACAAGGTTGAGAAGGTTATCGTGTCTGACCATGTTGTTGGTTCTCCATGCTGTCTGGTGACTGGTGAGTTATGAAGAGGGTGATGGCTGAAAACAACAAGGTTGAGAAGGTTATCATGTCTGACCATGTTGTTGATTCTCCATGTTGTCTGGTGACTGGTGAGTTATTAAGAGGGTGATGGTTGAAAACTATTCTCCCCCTTTTTGTTATTATCAGAAAGGTTGGGGGGAAAAGGAAGTGAGAAGTTAGAAGGAGGAGGATCATCTCTAGTAGGAGCAGGAGGAGGAGTGGAGGTGGAGGGCAAGGTGTGTTCAGAGGGAGTATGAAATTGTTCTGAGGAAGGAATAATGGTAAGTGAGGATAAAGTAGGAAGTGTATCAGTAGGTATGGCTGCAGAAATAGGTGGAGAAGAAATGGGGCAAGGTTGATTGGAGAATTCAGGTTGGGTAGTGTTTTCAGGATTAGACACTTCCTGAGTTTCTCCAGAGGAACTAGAGAGAGGTTGTGGAGTGGGCCGAGGAGAGGTAGCAGGCTGAAGCACAGTCTCCATAGTGTATGAATAGGGGTAGAGGTGGAGGTTTCCTGTATAGTATAGAGAACATGGGAAGGTTCAGCAGGTGGAGGAGAGGTGGTTGGAGGTGGTTGAGTTGGAGGGGCAGAAAGGATATCAGTATATGGAGGAATGATAAGAGTAGGAGCACTGGTGAGAGAAGAGCCAGTAATACAAGTCTCTAAGTAGTTTAATTTATGATTGATGCCACAAAGCTGCTGAAGACAATTGGCCTAGAGATTGTATAGAGACTTGAAGTTCTCATTGACTGCCCCAATGATGCCTTGAATTTGATTCTGAAGATCTTCTCTTAATTGTTGATTGGACCTCATGAGTTGCTCAACCATAGGTTTGAGAGCTTCCTGAATGTGAAGTTGAATGGAGGTACCAAGGAAGGAGGGAGAAGGAGAAACAGCTCTAGAGGAATGAGCTTCTTCTGCCTTAGAAGTCTCAGCCTCTACTCTCTGTCTTTTGGATTGGGGTTCCTCAGGGACATCCAATGGCAAGGGAATTTTCATTTTTCTAATTTGAGTTTTGCCAAATCTGACCATTCTCTCTTGTTCTCCATCTAGGTACCAGATGTTATTCATTTTGAGGAATAAGGAGACAAGTTGAGGAAAAGGAGCAGGAGTGGTTTTGTTGGATCCCATTCTGTATCTCTCAATTTCTTGGTATATGAATTCCTCAACATTTAGCTTCACTTTAGACAATAGACAGGCCAAAAGGTGGAAGTCTCTATATGAAAAGAGTTGAAATTCTTGAATTTGTTGACAATAGCTCTTGTATAGATGTACCAGAGAATTCTTTGTTTATTATTGAGACATATTGAAGAGAACTTCTTTGCTTGTCTTATTGGCTTAATGATTTGATGAATTTGTTCATTAGAGTACTCAGGAATTTCATCAAACTCATTTTCATCATATCCCAGGTAAGTGTTGATGATAGAGAGAGATAATTGCATTTTCTGACCTCTCACTATGGACTCCAATCTCTCCTCAACTAATTCCTTCTTATTTCCTTTGATTTTGACAGAGTACATATTAGAATAAAAAGTCCTTACTACAGAGGGATTATAGGATAAATCGATTTGAAACCACCTCTGGTAATGTTCTAAGTACTCATGCAGGTTGAAACCAAGATTGTCTCTTAAATAGGAAAGATCCACATAGATAACAGGGCACATTGGACGGAAAGAAAAAAGATCTTTATACCTCTTTTTCTCATCAGGCTGAAGAAGTGGTCCATTATTGAAATCTATAGGAGGTCCAGCTTTTTCTTCCTCAATCAAGCTTCGAGATCCTTCAGGCATACTTATTTGAGACTGAATTTAAGGAGTCTTGTTAGGCCCAGCTTCAACATTTTGCATAATGTTTTTGACAATATTCCTCACCGTTTGATCCAGGCTGTCACTCTTGGTAGAAGAATCATTGGAAGATGCACTTGCAGTGTCTTTGTCCTTAGTGGTTATAGTAGCTTTAGATGCAGACCTAGTCTCCATTGGCTCTCTAATAACAACTCCTTTAGCTCGAGAAGGCCCCTTGAATGAAGTATCAGCTACCTTGGGTTTGAATTTCTTTGGAGTTTTCTGAGTTGAAGTCTTCTTCGAGGATGATTTTGGAGGAGGAGTAACTTCTCCTTTCTCAACATTAGCTCTCTTTGTTCTCATTCTGGGTTTACTGAGGTATGTCGAAGGTTTGGGTTTTCTAGTAAACTGTGAATTTTTGGAGATATGGAGGAGGAGATGGTGAGATTTTTAGAGGGTTTTGATCGCAAGAGAGAGTCAAAGATGATTGGAAGAGTTTGTATGTGGAGGGAAATGAGTGATAATCGAATAATGATCAGAGACTGAGCTTAGTTCCCTTATATTTAGGTCTATTTTTATTCGGATAATTACATGTGTATTCGAATAAAGGGGGTACTATTCGAATACTCAAGAAATCATTCGAATACTAAGAGAGTAAATGAGCATACCTGTATTCAGATAGTTCTGGTGGTATTCGAATATTCCTGTCTCTGAAGATTGTAACTATTCGAATAGTTGTCCAGCTATTCGAATAATCCTCTGTTCCTTGCTTCTAGTTGTATTCGAATAATGACTTTGGTATTCGGATATGCTATATACCTGTGAAATATGAAAAGTGCAATCTATTCGACTACAAGTTGTCACTATTCGAATAATCAGTTGTTATTCAAAATCAATTTTATTCGAATAGAGCTTTGGTTAATCGAATACAAACAAAAATAATGATACTATTCGAATAGTTTTTAGAATCTTCGATTATTTTGACAACAATAACCACTATCACTATTCGAATAGATTGAGTTGTATTCGAATAACATTTTAAATTGAAATCTCAGATTTAATTGGTTACTATTCGAATAATAGATGCACTAATCGAATACTTCCAATTGAATATTGACTTAGTATTCGGATAGTGACTTCTGTTATTCGGATAGTTTCCCTTTTTAAGCTCTGAAGAAGAAAAGTAATATTCGAATAATATATTGATTATTCGAATAGTTCTGTTGAAATTCTCACTTTTTGTATTCGGATAGCAGTGAGAGTATTCGAATAATGGTTTATATGTTCTAAAGTTGTATTGTTATTCAAATAGTTCTTTTTGGCAAAAATGCTTTATTATTCGAATAGCTCTTGCTTTATTCGAATAGTTTTTACAAAACTTTGTAGTATTCGAATAGTAATTTAGTTATTCGAATACTATCCTTTTGAAACCTTGATTGAGTATTCGGATACCATAATCATTATTCGAATACTTCCTCTTTTACTCAGATTTCTCCTTTAGAATTTGTCCTGCAAAATACATAACTAAAAACTTCGATGCTTAAGTCAGTAGTGTTCATCATCAAAACTTAATTAAATAAGTGAATACAAAATTTCTTACAATTCATTTGGATTTACCATTCCCAATTCCCTCCTTATGTAAAGAAATTGATCTTTTGCCAGAGGTTTGGTGAAAATATCAGCTAACTGCAGATGTGTTGGAATAAATACAACTTTGATATATTTCTTCTGGACGTGATCTCTGATAAAATGATGCCTCACATCAATATGTTTGGTTCTTGAATGCTGCACTGGATTTTTGGCGAAGCTGATGGTACTCGTATTGTCACAGCATATAGGAATTTCCTTGAGATAGATACCAAGATCTTGTAATTTCTGTTTTAACCATAGTACTTGAGCACAACAACTTGAGGTAGCTATATATTCAGCTTCTGTTGAGGATAATGATACAGTGTTCTGTTTCTTGCTAGCCCAAGAGACCACTGCTCCTCCCAAGAATTGGCATTGTCCACTTATACTTTTTCTATCTATCTTATAGCCACCATGATCTAAATCTGAGTAAGCTACAAGATATTCACTTCCTCTCTTAGGGTACCATATTCCCAAATCTACAATGTCAGCGAGATATCTAAAAATTCTTTTTACTGTTTCAGCATGAGATTCCTTGGGGCATGATTGGTATTTGGCACACATACCCATGCTGAACTGAATATCTGGTCTACTGGCTGTGAGGTAGAGTAATGACCCTATCATTCCTCAGTATTTTGTTATATTGAATTCAGGTCCTTTTACATCTGCATCAAGTAAGGCTATTGAACTCATGGCTGTGTCAACTCCATTAGCTTGATCCATTCCATATTTCTTGAGAATTTCTTTGAGATATTTGGATTGAGATATGAATATTCCATTCTTTCTTTGTTTGATTTGTAAACCCAGAAAGAATGTTAATTCTCCCATCATTGACATCTCAAATTCTCCTTTCATAGTGTCAGAAAACTCCTTGCACAGAGAATCATTAGTAGCTCCAAAAATAATGTCATCAACATATATTTGAACAACTAACATATCATTTTTCTTTTATTTTATAAACAAGGTTGTGTCCACTCTTCCTCTGACAAATCCGTGATCGATGAGAAAGTTGCTTAATCTTTCATACCAAGCTCTTGGAGCTTGTTTAAGACCATAAAGTGCTTTTCTTAGTCTATAGACACCTTCTGGATTATAAACATCTTCAAAACCAGGGGGTTGTTTAACATAGACTTCTTCTGAAATATAACCATTAAGAAAAGCACTTTTTACATCCATTTGATAAAGTTTGAATCTTTTGATACACGCAAAGGCTAAGAGTACACGTATGGCTTTCAATCTAGCCACTGGAGCATACGTTTCCTCATAATCAATTCCTTCTTCTTGATTATAACCTTTGGCTACCAATCTTGCCTTATTTCTGACAATTATTACGGATTCATCAAGTTTGTTCTTAAATACTCATTTAGTGCCAATGACCGGATGATCTTTACGCCGAGGTACTAAGTCCCACACTTGATTTCTTTTAAACTGATTGAGTTCCTCCTGCATTGCTAAAACCCAATCATTGTCTGTTAGGGCTTCATCAATGCTTGAGGGTTCCAGTTCTAAAATAAAAGCTGAAAAACTAACTTCATTGAGAATACTATTTCTGGTTTTTACTCCTTCTTCAACATTACCTATTACCTGGTCTATAGGATGATTTCTATTAAATCTCCAGGCTTTGGGTTGATCAGAAGAAGGAGGCTGACTCTCTTTTTCTTCAAAGTTAAAAGACTCATTTGAGGATTTTGAAACCAATTGATTTATTCCAGAACTGATCAACTCTGACTCATCAACAACAGATTTGGCAGGGGAATCTATTTCATCAAACACAACATGAACAGATTCTTCAACAACACAAGTTCGTTTATTAAATATTCTATAAGCTTTACTTCTATTAGAGTAACCTAAGAAAATACCTTCATCAGCTGTAGAATCAAATTTTCCTAGATTATCCTTACCATTATTGTGAATAAAGCACTTACATCCAAATATGCGCAGATGACTGAGGTTTGGCTTTCTTCCCTTATAAAGTTCATATGGTGTTTTTCCCAGCTTTGATCGGATATAACCTCTGTTAGAGATATAGCAGGCAGTACTCATTGCATCAGCCCAGAATACTTGTGAGATTTCCTTCTCATTGAGCATTGCTCTTGCCATCTCCGTGAGAACTCTATTCTTCCTCTCTACAACACCATTCTGCTATGGAGTTCTTGGTGCTGAGAAGTTGTGCTCAATTCCGTTCGTGTTGCAGTAATCTCCAAATGCTTGGTTTTCAAATTCACCTCCATGATCTGTTCTAATTGCTGCAATTGACATACCTTTCTCATTTTGAACCTTCTTAGCAAAAATAATGAATTCACTAAAAGTTTCATCTTTTGAGGATAAAAAGATAGTCCATGTAAATCTTGAGAAATCATCAACAATGACCAAGGTATATAAGTTTCCCCCAAGGTTTTTCACCCTTACTGGTCCAACTAGATCCATGTGGAGTAGTTGTAATGGTCTTTTTGTTGATATTTCTTTTATGGTTTTGAAGGAAGATTTAGTTTGTTTTCCTTTTTGACAGGAATTGCAAACTGAATCATTTTTAAATTTCAGTTTAGGTAAACCTATCACCAAGTCCTCTTTGATGAGTTTATCTAATTGACGCATATTTACATGGGCCAATCTTTTATGCCATAGCAGCATCCATCTTCATTACTAAGAAAGCAATTTTCGGAAGTATGATTATCAATATTAATAGTGTAGCAATTACCTTCTCTTTTGGCTTTGACTTTTACCTTAATTTCATCTTTCTTGATGGATAAGTCTTTCTTGCTGACTATAAGGCATTCCTCAGAGTCAAATATGATCCAGTTGCCCTTGTCAGCACTCTGACTCACACTCAGAAGATTGTGCATCAGCCCTTCTACATAGAAGACATCTTTGATTTGAATTTTGTTCTTGATTCCAACTTCTCCTATACCAGCAATCTTTCCTGATTGATTTCCCTAAACTTGACTGTGCCTCCTTCCTTTGGTATTATGGAAGTAAATCTTTCTCTGTCACCAGTCATATGACGTGAGCATCCACTATCTATGAACCACTTGCTTCCTTTGGATGCTTTGAAACATGTCTACAAAGACAAAGAATTAGGTTTTAGGTACCCATACTTTCTTGGGTCCTTTGTGGTTAGTTTGAAAATATGTGTCTTTGGGTATCCATTTGTAGATTCCCATAGTTTTTCCCTTTTTATGATAACATGACGAAGTGTAGTGTCCCTTTTTGTTGCAAAAATTGCAATGAGCAAAAGGGTTAGAAACATGCACAGATTTTTGAAAATGATTCAAATAAGATTGGTTTCCCAACTTTTTCTTACCTTTTGACTTATTTGTTTTTGGGTCATATCCAATTCCAGATTTGTCATTGGTAAATCTTTGGCTTTTTAAAATTATCTTGAGCATTTCACTTCCTCTAGTGAACTTCTCAAGAGTTTTGATAAGATCATCATTTTTCTTTTCTAAACTTTGACAGGAATTACAAGAAACTGGTTTTGGTTCCTTGAGCTGTTCCTCGAGTAACTTCACCCGTTTCTTGTGACTCATAAGTTCTTTGACAATTCTAATAAATTCTGTATGTAAGGCGTTATATTCATCATGCAATTCATCATAAGAAGGATTTTCAATTACCTCGTCTTCTTCTTCTTCTGATTGTTCTTGAGCTACCAGATAAAGGTTGGTCATTTCTTCATCATCACTTTCTTCATCTGAGGAACTGTCTCCCCAGATGGCTGAGACAAAGGCCCTTTTCTTGCAAACTTGTTCTTCTTCTTCTCTTTGTTCTTTAGATATTCAGGGCATTCAGATATGATGTGTCCAGGCTGTTAGAGCAAGCGTTTCACCCAAGAGGGGGGGAATTGGGTGATATTAGAAATTTCGTTGCAAATATAAAATTTGACGGTGAAATTAAAACAGGAAAGAATAAGGAGAAATATCACCGAAGTGTACACCGGGAGTTATACTGGTTCGGCCACAACCACTTTGACCTTCGTCCAGTCCTCAGAGCTTCTCTGAGAGTTTTACTATATCTTCCAAGATTCAGTGGGTTCTTGGCACCTCAGTACAAGCAAGTTCCTTCGCCTGGACACTCGCTCCCCCTTACAAGTTGTAATCCAATCCCAACTCAAGGTTCCACAACCTTAAGTTATCTCAATAACAAATATTGAGTTTGAATGAAATATCTCTCTCACAGAGTGAATAAGAATCACTGAAGCATAGAATTACAAATATAATGTAAAACAGAGTAATGAACTTGACAATACATTCGTGAGTGTGTTCTTGTTGTTTTTCTCTGTTTGGATGTTCCCATATATATAGATACGTTGGTAATGACTACTGGAACATATTTCTTCATGTTCGTTGGAGCGTGCGCAGCCACTGTTGACTTTTCAGTATTTGAAAAACATACGTTTGCGGTAGGTGGCGGTCGGTGACATTTGAGCGTTGCATTTGACTTTCCTTATTTGGTAAGATCTCTTCATTGTTTATCTGTGGATATGCTAAGAATACTAATATAATGAAAGGTTAATCAAATAGGGAACAAAACAATGAACGTTGGAATGATTTCTGAATTTCTGGGTTTGCATACTCGAGTAGCTACTCGAGTATTCATTAAAGTTTACTCGAGTACTTACTCGAGTATCATCGTGAAATCTTTGATGGACTGCAAGTTAACATATAAATATAAGATTACTCGGGTAGTGCATGGAATAAGCAAAATATCAAACCTTTGGAAATGCTTGTTTACTCGGGTACCTACTCGAGTAATGCACTCTTTTCTTCATAGGTTACTCGGGTACCAACTCGAGTAACCTTCAAATAAACTTATGTTACTCGATGCTTTACTCCAGTAATGTTGGCAGGATTTCAAGGCCGAGAGCACTTCAAGTTTGATTACCTTGTTACTCGAGTACATACTCGAGTAAACTTACTTTTTGTGCATCACTTACTCGGGTAAGAACTTGAGGTTTTTCTTCAAAAATAACTCAGGATACTCGAGTACATACTCGAGTAATCCACTTAGAATGAATCAATCAATACCTGCATACTTGAGGAGCACATCGAGTGAAGTATGATAAAAGCTAGATTAAGTTATTCAGGTACTACCTTCAGATTTGCTCACCACAGTGAGTTACTCGAGTGGCTACTCGAGAAACGTTGGCAGGGTACAAAATGCCGAGAGCAACACATTTTCTGAAACAGAGTAACTCGAGTACATACTCGAGTATCATTGGCAGGCCGAGAGCAACTGGAAGATTTTCACATAGTTACTCGAGTTGCTACTCGAGTAACGTTGGCAGGCCGAGAGCAACTCCAAGTATTTACCTGGTTACTCGAGTAGCTACTCGAGTAACATTGCAGGCCGAGAGCAACTTGAAAACTTTTACACTATTACTCGAGTACTTACTCGAGTAACGTTGGCAGGTTACTTGAAGGTATCTCTGGTTACTTCAAGTTTTGTCTTATTACTCGAGTACATACTCGAGTAATGCCTTAGAAAAATTTCTTCTGATCAAGTTTCTCAGCTCTTTGTCTTGGTCTTTCTTCATTACTCCAAAGCTTACTTCATGTAATGCTTTTCTCTGTTATGACTTTGTTCAATCTTATTTATTACTCAAGTCTTTTTCATACCATTCTTTGTTATCATCAAAACATGAGATCTAACATTCTCCCCCTTTTTGATGATGACAAAACTTGGTGATTTTGAACAAGATTTTTGAAAGTGAATTCTCAATTAAATACTTCTTGTATTCAAAGATTATTTTGAAAAACTTATTAAGTTTAGATTCAAAGTGTAAAGTGAATGAAATCATAATATACACCTTGCATACACAACAAATTCATTAGTCCAACAATGTAATCATAATTTAAAACTTGAATGGACTTGAAATAAACTTGCATTAAACTTAAAAATTGTATTACAAGATAACAAGATAAAAGCTTAACAAGTTCAAAAGACTCCCTAAAACCCATATACACCCAAATACCCAAAAATAAGCACAGACACTTCCACAAAATCACTCTCAAGTTCTTCTCCCCCTTTTTATCTTCATCATTCAAGAGGAGGATTGGAAGGTTTGACCATGGAAATAGGCTTCACTGGAAGAACTAAGCCACCATCTGAACTGGAAGAGTCAAAGGAGCTAGAAGAAACAGGTTCAGGAAGATGAAGTGGAGGGATGTGGATATCGTCTCTGGGAGGAATAAGAGGAGACTGGTAGACAACCATAGTAGTGGTCTCAACCTCTGGAGTGGTCTGAACCTCTGGAGTGGTCTCAACCTCTGGAGTGTGATGATCAGAGGATGAGGAGGGAGATATTTCCTCAGTATGGGTAGGAGATGAAATAGGTTTAGAAGCGGGGTCAGTCTGAGGTTTGGGAGGTGAATCATCAATGATGATATGTATGGTCTCATTGGTGTCTGGGTTATCCACTGTATATAGAATGTCTTTGGCTTGTTGCTCAGGTGGACTAGAGACCAGAGGAATAGAAGGTTCAGCCTCAGAGAGAGGAATATTAGAAGGAGGGTTCTCTAGAGGTGGTGGTGGTGCAGAAGAAGGTATATGCTCTGGAGAAGAAGAGGAGGGACCGGCAGAAGGTCCGGGACCCAATGAATCCAGTCATGCCAGAATTAATCTCAGTGTCTCACCCTGAGCACGTTGCTCAGCAAGCAACTCCTCGTGCCTCTTTTCCATTTTCTCAACCAACTCTGTCATCTTGTAGTTCATGTTGGTTATCAGTTCAGCATTAGTGTTGGCGATATCAACATGGAATCCCCGGAGCATATTCTCCATGAAATGCTGAAGTGTGGTATTGAGGAAGGAGGGTGATGATGTGGTGGCAGCTGGAGCTGATGACTGAGTGTCATCCAACTTGTTGGTCTCAGTCTCAGTCTTCTTTTTCTTCTTCGACCCAGACTCCAGAGGGCCTTTGAGAGGGATGTCAATATTGAGTTTCCCAATTTGATTTCTCCCAACCGGAGTCATCCTCTCAATAGGTTCCTTGCTATCCAAATACCATATCTTATTCTCTTTCAGAATAAGTGATACTATCTGAGGATATGGCATTGGTGTGGTAGCCTTTCCATCCACTTTGTATCTTTTCATCTCAGAAAAGATATACTCCCCCAAGTCCTTCTGTTCCTTCAGGAGAAGTGAAGCAAACCACCTAAAGTCCCTATCAGAGAAGTGGGTATAGTTGTTGGCTTTGTTCACAAGGGATCTAGAGTAGATGTACCATAAAACCCTGTGATGATCACACATATCACTCGGTTTGAAATTCAGAGGGCCAACTAACTCACCAGGCTTAAGGATAGAAAATATTTGGTTTGGTTCAAGTTGGGAGTAAATGTCATCTGGGGGGTTCTCAATCCCTAACCACAAGTTAATCCTAGAGGGTGAAATAAGGATCTTTTGTCCTCTCACTATGGTGGTCATCTCTTCCTCAATTGAGGTTCTGTTTGGCTCATCCAGGATCTCAAGATTACAGTAAAAGTGTGTGATCACTTTTGTACAGAAAGGTAATCTAATCGAAAGCCAAGGCATAAAAGGTTCTAAATAAGAACTGAGGTCATGCTTCAATACCTCCTGAAGTAGCTTAAGATCCACATAGTGTGTCTTGCACACTTTCCTCCTGGAGAACTGAGATAAATACTTTGGAGACTCCACAAGCTTGTTGACATTGAATCCCTTTGGAGGGTCGGTGATCTCCTCTTCTGGCAATTTGGATTTCTTGGAAGACTGCCCCTTCTCCATTTGATCTAATATGCTTGCCATAGCCTTAGCCACATTCTTATCATACTTAGGCTTTTTAGAAGGCTTTGGTGTGAAAGAGGGGGCAGAGGAATCAGAGGGAGGAGGTGAGGGAGATTTGGCACTCTTGCCTTTCCTGGTAGAGGTACTCTTTTTGGATTGAGCCCTTGTAACTATAGGCTCTTTAATCACAACCCCTTTTGGTTTTGGTTGAGGTTGAGGTTGAGGTTGGACTTTGGCTTTTGATCTCGGGGTAAGTTTTCTTCTCTTTCTGGGAAGAGAAGAAAGAGGATCAGGATGTTATTGGGATTCAGAGGAATCCGTGGGAGTAAGATTCCTGGTTCTAACCATTTTGAAACACAGAAAATTGGAAATCTCAGAGAAACAGAGTCACTGACGCAAGTTAGGGCACAGAGAATCTGAGCAGAATAGGAAGTTCTGGGGTTGAAATCTGTTGGGTTTTGACGGAAATGATGCAAGGAATCGATTGTGAAAAGTTTTTGTGAGAGTGCATAGTGATTTACTCGAGGAGATTTTGTGGAAATGACCGAGTTTGCGACAGATAAAGACCTAAAACCCGACGTTACTCGAGGCCTTACTCGAGTAATGTTCAAGCTTACTCGAGTCCTTACTTGAGTGATTATACAGAAAATCTCTAAAATAATTCATTTAAATTGCGTACCTGGCATGAATAATATTGTAATTATCCATGATTGTTCCCTCGATCATTTATAACCAATTTGAAGCAGATTTGGGTCATTTCTTATCAATTTGGTGATCTGGACTTGGAGTTACTCGAGTCCTTACTCGAGTAAGGTTCAAGTTTACTCGAGGCTTGCCTTGGGTAATCTGTCTTTTCACTTCTGACTGTTCATTTCTTAGTAACTCAACCGTTTTATTCAAATTCCAAGTAACTTGATCCATTACTTCCAGTTTTGAAGGCCATTACTCTAGTAGTTACTCGAGTAAAGTGCTTCTTTACTTCAAGTTGTTCCTCGGGTAATGCTTCTCTGTTAGTCATAACTTCAAGTTGGTACTCCAGTAAAGGTGTCCTCTGATAACCTCTGTTTTTGTTTCTCAAAACAGAGTTTCAATCTCCCTGCAAAACAAGTTTCTATATACTCCGTGCTTAAGTTAGTAATCATCAAAACATCATTTAAATGACTTCATCTAATATTATGAGAAACTGAAATAACTTACAACTCATTGGGATTTACCATTCCCAATTCTCTTCTAATGTATAGAAATTGATCTTTTGCAAGGGGTTTTGTGAAGATATCAGCTAATTAAAGATGAGTAGGAATGAATATCACTTTCACATCTTTCTTTTAAACATGATCTCTGATGAAGTGATGTCTGACATCGATATGCTTGGTTCTAGAGTGTTGCACTGGATTCTTTTCCAAGCTTATCGTACTGGTATTGTCACAATAGATTGGTATTTCTTTGAGATAAATACCAAGATCTTGTAGTTGTTGTTTTAACCATATTACTTGTGCACAGCAGCTTGAGACTGCAACATATTCGGCTTCCGTTGACGAAAGAGACACTGTATTTTGTTTCTTGCTGAACCATGATATAAGAGATCCTCAAAGAAATTGTCCTTGTCCACTGGTGCTCTTTCTATCTGTTTTGTGTCCTCCATGATCTGAATCTGAATATGCAACAAGATATTCACTTCTTCCTTTGGGATACCACAGACCCAATTCGGGTGTGTCAGCAAGGTATCTAAAGATTCGTTTGACCGTTTCAGCATGTGATTCCTTTGGTGTTGATTGATATCTTGCATATATACCAACACTAAATTAGATGTCCGGTCTACTTACCGTGAGATAGAGTAATGATCCAATCATTCCTCTATACTTTGTGATGTTGTAGTCCTTTCCTTTGACATCAGCATCAAGCAATGTAATTGAGCTCATAGGCGTGTCCGTGCCATTTGCTTCATCCATTCCATACTTCTTCAACAACTCTTTCAAATACTTTGTTTGAGATATGAAGATTCCATTCTTTCTTTAATTGATTTGCAAACCAAGGAAGAAATTCAATTCACCCATCATTGACATCTCAAACTCTCCCTGCATTATCTCAGAAAATTCCTTACACAGAGATTCATTAGTAGCACCGAAAACAATGTCAGCAACATATATTTGAACAATTAAAATATCATCACGTTTTTATTTTATAAAAAGTGTTGTATCAACTTTTCCCCGTACAAAACCTTGATCAATGAGAAATTTACTGAGCCTTTTATACCATGCTCTAGGAGCTTGTTTTAAACCATATAAAGCCTTTTTGAGTTTGAAAACATGGTCAGGTTTAGTTATATCTTCAAAACCTGGAGGTTGTTCTACGTATACTTCTTCCATGATGTAACCATTTAGAAATGCACTCTTTACATCCATTTGATAGAGTTTGAATCCTTTGATGCATGCAAAGGCTAAGAGTACTCGTATAGCTTCCAATTTAGCCACTGGAGCATACGTTTCCTCATAATCAATCCCTTCTTCCTAATTATAGCCTTTGGCCACCAACCTTGCCTTGTTTCTGACAATAATTACGGATTCATCGAGTTTGTTCTTGAATACCCATTTAGTTCCAATGATCGGATGATCCTTGGGTCAGGGTACCAAATCCCAAACTTGATTTCTCTCAAATTGATTTAGTTCTTCTTGCATTGCTATAACCCAATCATTGTTTGACAGGGCTTCATCAATGTTAGAAGGTTCAATTTTAGAAATGAATGCAGAAAAACTTACTTCATTGAAAATTCTATTTCTAGTTTTGATCCCTTCATTCACATCTCCTATGACTTGATCTAAGGGATACCTTTTATTGTATTTCCAGGCTTTAGGTTGACCTAGAGATTGCTCTTCTTCCTTGGTTTCATCAACCTCTGGAATAAGAGTCTTAGAAATAGATTGACCATTTTCTTGATTTAAAACAACTTCCTGTTCTTCATCAATGGTTTTGTCAAAGGATTCAAATTCATCAAATACAATATGAATTGATTCTTCAATAATACATGTTCTTTTATTGTAAACTCTATATGCTTTACTTCGATTAGAATATCCTAGGAAAATTCCTTCATCTGTTTTAGAATCAAATTTTCCTAAGTTATCTTTACCATTATTATGAATGAAACACTTACAACCGAAGATGTATAGATGAGCAATGTTTGACTTCCTTCCTTTGTATAACTCATAAGGTGTCTTTCCAAGTTTTGTTCTGATATAGGCCCTATTTGAAATATAGCATGCTGTACTCATAGCATCAGCCCAGAACACTTGAGACACATTCTTTTCATTTAACATTGCTCTAGCCATTTCAGTGAGCACTCTATTCTTGCGTTCCACAACTCCGTTTTGTTGAGGCGTTCTTGGAGCAGAGAAATTGTGATCAATGCCATTAGTATCACAATATTCTTCAAAGGCTTGATTTTCAAATTCTCCACCATGATCAGTCCTAATACCTGCAATGGACATACCCTTCTCATTTTGCACTTTCTTGGCAAAAACAATAAATTCTTCAAAGGTTTCATCTTTTGATGATAGAAAAATAACCCATGTAAATCTAGAGAAATCATCAACAATGACCAATGAATATAAGTTTCCACTAAGACTCTTTATTCTTGCTGGGCCAACTAAATCCATATGCAATAATTGTAGTGGTCTATTTGTTGAAATCTCATTTTTCAATTTGAAAGATGATTTAGTTTGTTTACCCTTTTGACATGCGTCACAAATCAAATCATTTTTGAAAGTTACTTTGGGTAATCCAAGAACTAAATCCTTTTTGAGTAGTTTGTCTAATTGATGCATATTGACATGAGCCAATCTCTTATGCTATAGCCAACTTTCATCAGTATTACTCAGAAAACAGTTTTTAGACTCATTTCTACTAATATCTAGAGTATAGCAATTACCTTCCCTTTTTGCTCTAAGCTTAGCCTTGATATTCTTCTTATCAAGTTGTAAGTCATTCTTGTTGATAATTAAACATTCTTCTGAGTCAAATATTACCCAGTTGTCTTTATCTGCACTTTGACTTACACTCAGCAAATTGTGACACAAGCCTTCAACATAATATACATCTTTGACTTGTATTCCTTTGTCATTTTTGATTTCACCAATTCCTGCTATCTTTCCGGATTGATTTCCTCCAAATTTTACCTTTCCACCTTCCTTAGGTTGTAATGTGGTAAAACTTTCGAAATCTCCGGTCATATGTCTAGAGCATCCACTATCTATGTACCACTTGCTATTTTTGGATGCTTTGAGACATACCTGCAATCAAATGACTAGGTCTTAAGTACCCACATCTTTTTGGGTCCTTTTGGGTTAGTACAAATAATATTATGAACATATGAGCCTTTAGGTACCCATTTGTAGGTTTCTATTGTTCCTTTCTTTTTATGAATGCATGAAGAAGTATAATGACCTTTTCTATTACAGTAATTACAAAAAGCAAACGGATTCGATGTATGCATAGATTGCTGGAAATAATTCAAATATGACTTACCTCCTGCTTTCTTTCTACATTTCCTTTTGTCTGATTTTGGATCATATCCAATCCCAGATCGGTCATTTACAAATCGTTTAGCTTTTAGAATAACATTTAGCATTTCACTTCCTTGAGTAAAATTTTCAAGAGTTTTTATAAGATCAGTGTTTTTCTTTTTCAAAGAAGAACAATTTTCACAATCCTTTTCTGAACTTCCTTTAAGTTCAATTTCAAGAGCTTTGTTTTTCTTTTTGAAAACAATTAATTCTTTAACTACTTTGATGAATTCAGAATGTAAAGCATTATATTCAGAGAGTAATTTATCATAGGTAGGATCAGAATCATTTACCTCTTCTTCTGTTTCTTCTTGAGCGACGAGACATATATTAGCTACTTCTTCCTCATCACTTTCTTCGTCAGAGGAGCTATCACCCCATATAGCAGATACGAAGGCCTTCTTTTTGTTGAAGAATTTTCCTTTTCTCTTTTCTTTGTTCTTTTGATTCAGTTCTGGACATTCTGATTTGATATGCCCTGGTTTTCCACATTCATAGCAAATTATATGATCTTTGCTGCTATTTCCTCCTTTCTGAAAGTGTTTGAATCCTTGACCTTTCTTGTAGAACTTTCTGAATCATTTTATGATTAGGCCCATTTCATCATCGTCAAACTCCTCATCCTCATCTTGATTTTCTTCTTTTGCTTTTAGTGCTAGGCCTTTCTTTTTCTTGTCACCGATGTCATCTAGTTCCCATTTAAACTTTAGTTTGCTTTCATATTCAGAAAGACTTCCAAATAGAGAAGCAATTGATCTCATTGATTCTCCTTTTGCTTCTTCTATCACAGTGACTTTGGCCTCCCACTCTTTAGAAAGAATATTCAAAATCTTTCGTACTTGGGTATGCTGATCATAAACTTTTCCAAGTGCTGCAAATTGATTAACAAGATGAGTATATCTAAGTTCAAATTCAGATATTGATTCACCTGATTTCATTCTAAGTAGATCGAATTCAGTGACCAAGGTGTTGATCCGGTTCTCCTTTATTCCTGAAGTTCCTTCATGAGCTATCTCCAGAGCTTCCCACATTTGCTTTGCTGTTGGAAGTGTGCAAATTCTGAAATACTCACTTTGACTCAAGGCACTTTGTAACATCAGAATTGCCTTGCTGTTGAGAGTAATAAGTTTCTTGTCATTCTCATCATATTCCGCTGGCGTCTTGGGAATTTTCTGAGAATCTACAATCTTTGTAGGTTGATAGTTTCCACTCTCAATTGCATCCCATAGCCCATATTCAGTAGCCATCACAAATACTCTGAACTTTGCTTTCCAGAAAGAAAAGTGTTCTCCACTGAAACCGGGAGGTCTAGTGATGGATGCTCCGTCGGGAAGAATTCCTTCACCCATGCTTGCCATTGGATCCTTCTTAGGTTGTTATACCTTAACAAGAAGACCTACACTCTGATACCAAATGTTAGAGCAAGCGTTTCACCCAAGAGGGGGGGGAATTGGGTGATATTAAAAATTTTGTTGCAAATATAAAATTTGACGGTGAAATTAAAACAGGAAAGAGTAAGGAGAAATATCACCGAAGTATACACCGGGAGTTATACTGGTTCGGCCACAACCACTTTGACCTACGTCCAGTCCTCAGAGCTTCTCTGAGAGTTTTACTATATCTTCCAAGATTCAGTGGGTTCTTGGCACCTCAGTACAAGCAAGTTCCTTCGCCTGGACACTCGCTCCCCCTTACAAGTTGTAATCCAATCCCAACTCAAGGTTCCACAACCTTAAGTTATCTCAATAACAAATATTGAGTTTGAATGAAATATCTCTCTCACAGAGTGAATAAGAATCACTGAAGCATAGAATTACAAATATAATATAAAACAGAGTAATGAACTTGACAATACGTTCGTGAGTGTGTTCTTGTTGTTTTTCTCTGTTTGGATGTTCCCATATATATAGATACGTTGGTAATGACTACTGGAACATATTTCTTCATGTTCGTTGGAGCGTGCGCAGCCACTGTTGACTTTTCAGTATTTGAAAAACATACGTTTGCGGTAGGTGGCGGTCGGTGACATTTGAGCGTTGCATTTGACTTTCCTTATTTGGTAAGATCTCTTCATTGTTTATCTGTGGATATGCTAAGAATACTAATATAATGAAAGGTTAATCAAATAGGGAACAAAACAATGAACGTTGGAATGATTTCTGAATTTCTGGGTTTGCATACTCGAGTAGCTACTCGAGTATTCATTAAAGTTTACTCGAGTACTTACTCGAGTATCATCGTGAAATCTTTGATGGACTGCAAGTTAACATATAAATATAAGATTACTCGGGTAGTGCATGGAATAAGCAAAATATCAAACCTTTGGAAATGCTTGTTTACTCGGGTACCTACTCGAGTAATGCACTCTTTTCTTCATAGGTTACTCGGGTACCAACTCGAGTAACCTTCAAATAAACTTATGTTACTCGATGCTTTACTCCAGTAATGTTGGCAGGATTTCAAGGCCGAGAGCACTTCAAGTTTGATTACCTTGTTACTCGAGTACATACTCGAGTAAACTTACTTTTTGTACATCACTTACTCGGGTAAGAACTTGAGGCTTTTCTTCAAAAATAACTCAGGATACTCGAGTACATACTCGAGTAATCCACTTAGAATGAATCAATCAATACCTGCATACTTGAGGAGCACATCGAGTGAAGTATGATAAAAGCTAGATTAAGTTATTCGGGTACTACCTTCAGATTTGCTCACCACAGTGAGTTACTCGAGTGGCTACTCGAGTAATGTTGGCAGGGTACAAAATGCCGAGAGCAACACATTTTCTGAAATAGAGTAACTCGAGTACATACTCGAGTATCATTGGCAGGCCGAGAGCAACTGGAAGATTTTCACATAGTTACTCGAGTTGCTACTCGAGTAACGTTGGCAGGCCGAGAGCAACTCCAAGTATTTACCTGGTTACTCGAGTAGCTACTCGAGTAACATTGGCAGGCTGAGAGCAACTTAAAAACTTTTACACTATTACTCGAGTACTTACTCTAGTAACGTTGGCAGGTTACTTGAAGGTATCTCTGGTTACTTCAAGTTTTGTCTTATTACTCGAGTACATACTCGAGTAATGCCTTAGAAAAATTGCTTCTGATCAAGTTTCTTAGCTCTTTGTCTTGGTATTTCTTCATTACTCCAATGCTTACTTCAAGTAATGCTTTTCTCTGTTATTACTTTGTTCAATCTTATTTATTACTCAATTTTTTTTCATACCATTCTTTGTTATCATCAAAACATGAGATCTAACGCAGGCTTCCCACATTCGTAGCAAATGATTTGATCCTTAGTCTTGTTGCTACTTCCTCCTTTGTTGAAGTTTTTAAATCCTTGTCCCTTTTTATAAAACTTTTTGAATCTTCTTATAATCATTCCCATCTCATCATCTTCAACCTCTTCTTCAAATTTCAGTTGTGTTTCCTCCTTGATGACATTTAACGCTACTCCTTTCTTCTTCTTGTCATCAATTTCATCTAGTTCACGTTTGAACTTCAGTTTGCTTTCGTATTCCGATAGGCTGCCAAATAGAGAAGCTACTGATCGTATAGATTCTCCTTTGGCTTCTTCTATTGCTGTGACTTTGGCCTCCCATTCTTTGGAAAGAATGTTTAGTATTTTTCTCACTTGGGTGTTTTGATCATAGTACTTACCAAGCGCCCCAAGTTGGTTCACAAGGTGAGTGTATCTGAGTTCGAACTCAGCTATTGATTCTCCACTCTTCATGCGAAGTAGGTCATACTCAGTGACAAGAGTATTGATCCAATTCTCCTTAATGCCTGAAGTTCCTTCATGTGCTATTTCCAATGCTTGCCACATCTCTTTGGCGGTTGAAAGAGTGCAAATTCTGAAGTACTCCTTCTGACTCAAAGCACTTTGAATCATGACGATTGCTTTGCTATTGAGGGTCACGAGCTTTTTATCATTATCATCATATTCAGCTGGTATTTTTGGAATAGCTCGCCCTTCTACCGTCTTTTTGGGAACGTAGTTCCCTTCTTCAATGACCTCCCAGAGTCCATATTCTGTTGCCATGACGAACACTCTGAATTTAGCTTTCCAGAATGATAAATGTTCTCCATTAAAGCCTGGAGGTCTGGTGATTGAGGTTCCGTCTGGAAGTGTTCCCTCACCCATGCTTGCCATATGATCCTTCTTAGGCTATTAAACCTGACAAAGAAGACTTGGCTCTGATACCAAATGTTAGCGCAAGCTTTTCACCCAAGAGGGGGGGGGGAGAATTGGGTGATAATAAAAATTTATGATAAGACAAATAAAACTGAAAACCAATAAGGAGAAGATTAAAGTGTTAGGAAAATTTCAACGAGGTATACGCCAGGAGTTATACTGGTTCGGTCTAATTCACAATGACCTACATCCAGTTCACAGATAGAATATGTGCCTTTACTATACTTTCCAAGATTCAATGGGTTCTTGGCACCTCGTACACAGCGATCTATTCCTCACTTTGAATACTCGCTCCCCCTTACACCACGTAAATTGATGCTCAACTTAAGGTCCCATAACCTTAAGATATCTCTCAAAACAGGTGTATTAAATCAATGAATGTTCTCTCTTATAGAGTTGGTAATGTAAACACTGAAGCGTATTAAAACAAAAGAGTAAGAGCTCAGAAAATGAATATTCGTCAGTTCGGTAGTTCAGCGTCTTAACTCCCGCTTTGAATGCCTTTGCTATTTGTAGTTGGAGAGATTTTAATGACCGTTAGAGGCATTCTATTTTTCCGTTACTCACTGAGCATTTATTGGAACATTCTTTATGTTATTTTGATATAGCCGTTGAGGTGAAGAGAATGCGTTGGTAGAGACTCAGAGTGCATTTAATGTCTCTGACACAGTATATATGCTTTTTTGGAATCCAGAATTCTGAAGTATCAATCTCCTGTAACTTGCTTTGAGAATGTTAATCATGAAATAAAAAAGATAATAAGCAAGATTAATGAAGATTAATGAAAGTACTCAATGATTCTGAGAAATTTAGATTTAGATATGATGCTCTGTTTTTCATGAAGAACAAGTATTCGGATATTATTATGATTATCAGGATAGTTTAAGTCTTTTCAGATAACATACTATTCGAATACCTTTTTCTCTATTTGGATAATATTTGAAATGTTACACTGAGACTATTCGAATAGTTGAGATACCTATTTGAATAATGATCTCTTAAACTCAAAAAGATTATCCTGAAACATGAGTTACTATTCGAATACTTGCTTCGAGTTTGACTGGATAATATTCTTTCAGCTTACAATATTATTCGAATAGCGAATAAATTCTCATCTCAATATCATAGGCTTGATGTTGGCTTTGAAATGCTATTCGAATATTAATGTCACTATTCGAATAGTATCCATATTATTCGAATAATAGAATTTGAAAACTCTTTTAAGCAAACGTCGATTATTCTGATAATGGCCATAGTATTCGAATAGTGACCATTCTTATTCGAATAGTCATATTATTATCCGAATAGTACATTTGATATTTACTTTGGAGAATATAAACCCTATTCGAATAATGTACCGGCTATTCGAATACTTTTTGATCAGAAGAACTTTCAACTGATATACTAGATTATACTAATCGAATAGTCAGAGTATATGTGAATAATATGACTATGTATCAGTGTATCTCTATTCGAATAACATATGCATTAACATGATAATTATTTGACTATTCGAATAGTCTGAGACTTATCAGAATAGTAGCTAATAGAAACTGAGTTCCAGTATTCGAATAGTAGGTACACTATTCGTATACTTTCTTAGTGAAAACCTTGTGAATAAGAATGCAGAGACAAATTAAACTAGACTTAGGTTTGTTATCATCAAAAATCTGAATCTAACAGTTAAAATGGCTAAAAAAGGGACATTAAAAGTGTTGTCTGTAGTAGTATAAGGGTGGGTTGAAATCCTACCTTCAGCACCTTGGCTCCAATTTTTTTAAGAAAAAAATCTCCCAAAAACAAAGCCACAAATGCCGGAGCTCTAGTAGCCAGAGAGTCCCTACTAACTGGCATCAAAGCTCCGGTGGCCAGCCTACGGTAGTGCTCCATCAAGGGATTTATAATTCATTCGGTATTTATTTATCTTTTTCCCATTATTATACCATATTAGGTTCAAGAATTCAAACTCACTGAATGATGTTTTAGGGAGTAAACTTCATCCCATCTACGAAAATAAACTGATTTTTGGTAATGCATTTGGTAATTTAATACATGTTTGGTTACCACATTTATGTAATGTTGGTTATCAATAAGATGTTAGTTAAGGTGATAAGCAGTCTCACTATTGAAAAGAAAAGAACACAAGTTTAAATCTCAAGAATGCTATTTTTTAGGAGAGGTGGAAATCCTTACATTCTTAGCACATGTGCGTATATAAACCCTCATAAATAAACTAATCACGAAATAAAATTTTTATTAATATCTCTTCCAAACTCACCTATCATTAGTTCATTAGGTGATCAAGTGATATGTGTCAATATGTCATTGTATAAATATGTAGCATAATAATTATGAAGTAAATCTAAGGTTTTCAAACTCAGAAGTTTAAGTAAACCCGTAGTAGTGATGTAAACTCAAATCGTAAACTCGTAAGAGTTTACTTTTATCAATAAATAGAAATAAATAGTGTATAATTAAGTAATTAAAATATAAAAAATGACAAAAATTTTATTGAAATATATTTTAAATCTAAATAATTGAAATTAAATTCATCAAAATTCATAATTTATCATACTTAACAAAGAAATTTATTTAAAATTTATATATAAAGTTACTGAGCATGATTAAATAAAATAAAGCTAGTACAAGTTTAAGAGTGAGTTAACAAAATTTTGTAAGCTAGAAACATAAAAATGATAAACCTGGTGTGTAAACTCTCGAGTTTCACCGAGTTTACAACTAGTACGAGTTTAAGAATGATTATATTTTCCCTCACTATCTCGAAGAGGATTTATGTGTGTGTGTATAAATCCTCATAAATAAACTAATCACAAAATAAATCTTTTAATAACATCACTTCTAAACTAGCCTATCATTAGTTCATTAAGTGATCCGTGTCATTATATAAATATATATGTACTATAATATGTATGAAGTAAATATACTTATTAGTTGATGATTATATTTTTCCTCATTATCTCAAAGAGGATTTATGTAATTTATTCACACTAACAAAAAGAAATAATAATTAATCCTACTTGAAATTGGTAAGATTTTCCCAATTCCATTAACAAATACATGACTTAAAAAGAGAATCAAAAGCCTCCTAAAATAAAGCACATACATGCATATACAAAAGCTTGAAACCTACAAAGTGTGGCAATTCTATCAATTGAAATTATTGCTAAAACAAATTAAAATTTAACTTTAGCATGTCAAAATACTCCCTCCAGCCCTTAATATAAATTTATAATATAAGACACACACTACTAGAAAAAAAGGACTTTAAGACAGGTTGAAATTGGCTTTAAAGTCTGTCATTATTAAGACTGGACTTACAACTGGTCTTAAACATTACTTTTTCAGACCGATTATTTAAACAACCAATGTTAAAAGGTATCAATTTATAATTAAAAAAATACGCGCTCTTTAGACTAGGTAATTTTATACCTGGTCTAAAAAGTGGGCATTTTTTTTAAATTGCATGTTTTATTTTGTTTTTAATAGAAGCCCTGTTGGATATTATTATATCTAAAAACTGTATTATGCAATATAAATTCTACAGACAGGCCTAAAACAAAAATGCAATCGACATAAAAACTAATTATAACTAATAACCTTGAATCTAAGCTCGATATTATTATATAATTATTGAATCTTCATTTTGACATTTGATTTTTCAAGATTTACTTTTTTTGCTTGCATTTTCCCCACCTCCAAAGGAGTTAGATAATTTTTGAATGTTGGGCTTAATGGATGTAATTTAGGCCCAACATCTACGTATTGTTGATGTATGATTCATATTGTCAGCATCCCTACAGATGAATGCAGCTACCCATTGATTGATTGCTAGGTTTACCGTACTTATGCATTTTGATCCTTCTGGACCTCCAATATAAAACATAGCACTACCCCCACCCCAATCTCAGGTAATAAATAAGAACATTCTTATTTAATAAATATGAGTGTAACAGAATTAATATACAAGTATGGGAACTAGATTTTATATGTGTGAATATGATCTCATGGGGAGGCCTTGGTTGATAAGGAAACCAAACTGAAGCCCAATAATAAGGAAGTAATAGTGGAAATAGTAGTGATGGGGTGAGGACTAATAACTCTAAATGAGAAGATGAAAAACATAGGCTGGTGATGTAATGACCCAATTTGGGATTAAGGGCTAATTATGCTAACAGTGATGTAATTACTGTTAAATTCAATGCAAATGTGTTATTAATCAATGCCTAAGCCCTATATTTATGCATATATGTGGATTAATGTCTAAATGGATTGAATTATAGGGAAGGCACATAGTGGTGTTATTCGAATGGTGTAAATGAGTGGAAGAGATTCAAGTGAAATTTCCATAATCAGGGGCAAAATGGGAAAATTGGGAAGCTATCGACCAATTGGTTAATTACCAAAGAGGAAACTCATAGGTAACTTGAGATCAATGGCTAAGATTGAATGAGCAAGGGGTGGAATTGTATGTGCATGTGTTATTGTGAGTTCATAGTAGGGAGATTGAGATCAAGACACATGGCAAAATGTGGACCATAGGATTGGGTCAACATTTCAAACTCTTTTCCTCTCCTTCTCTCTTTCTTAGGTCGGCCAAGGCCTTCCTCATCCCAAAAATCTAACCTTCTTCATCATCATCCTCACCATCTTATTTTCTCTCACCACAACCTCCATTGTCATCCAAAGAAAGGAAGGAAAGAGAAAGAAATAGTTCAAGATTTAGGTAGGTATTTGTGCTTAAATGCTCAACTTATCTTTATTAATATTATTCATGGTGTCAAGAGCTTCATTCCTATGGTTTCAAATTTTTGAATAGTGGTGTTTGGAAGCTTGAGGAAATTTGAAAGTGGGAGAATCAAAGAAATAGCCTTGGGAAGAAGTTGAGGTGAGTATTTGAAGCATTTGGCATAATCATTGTGGTCATCGGTTTGGTCTTGGGAATTTTGAATATTTGCCCTGATTTTGACCTAATTTTGAAATGCATGGTTTGGTAGTGTATTGTGGTTGAGTTGATGTCATAGTATGTCTTTGTAATTTGAAATTGATTTGGAATTTTGGTTGGAATGGATTGCAATGTGGTAACTTGATAGTGATTTGTTGTGACATGTTTTGGTCATTGTGTAACATGTCAATGGGGATTGAATTTGGTTGTTTTGATGGTTTCAATGGATTCCATGGGCAAAATTGTGTAGGAATGGTGTTTGATTTGAAATTTGGGACCATTAGAAGCCAATTGGCAAAATCTGGAATTTCTGGAAAATCTGGAAAAAATTGGCCAAGTCTGGAATGCTGTGTAAGGGATCAACTTTTCATGGTACTTTGAACTAGCAAATGGTATTGAAATGTTGTGAAATTTTTGAGAATTGTAGTCCACATTGTAAGGTTTCCATCCATATAAAGTTTAGTCATTCGGAGTTTTGTGCACTAAATTTTAAGGGTTTGAAAATTAGCTAGGAGTCAGGGTCACAGGTTGGCTGCGGCCCATGAGGCTGGCCGTGACCCAAAAGGTTCTGACCATCTGCTGACCGCGGCCTATGAAGGGCTGGCTGTGGCCCAAAACCTACTGACCTGCTCTTGGCTGCGGCCCAAGGTGGCTGGCCATAGCTCAAAAGTTTCTGACCTGACTCTGGCTACTGCCCAAATCTTTCTGTGCATCTGTTGGCCGCGGCCAACCATTGAAAATTTGTATTTTGAGCTTTCAGATAAGGTCTTTTAGGAAATCTTTCCCTAAACCCTTAGGCTTATGTTTAGGCTTTTAGTAGCCACATAAAGAGTTCAAATGATAACAACTTTAAGTATTTTAGAAGTGAGAAATTGGAGTAAAGTTTTAATCCACCGTTATTGGTATTGGTTATAGGATTTGACATCTACCATACTCGTGAGCCCACTATGCCGGAGAACGTTAGGAAAGAACAAGGTAGTGGCTCTTTCTCTTATACTTTGTGTGAAGCATTATATATGTGTTTGTCATGCATAGTGATACTTTGTGATACATTGTGATACTTTGTAAAGCTTTGAGATCGCAGCGAAAGCTGATGTATAGTGTTTACAGCCATGAGTGTTGTTGTATGTGGTATGAGCCATATATCATTGTGATGCTGCTTAACATGATCATATATGCTATGTGTTTATACACTATATGAGTGATTGTTACTATTGGGATTCTCTTGAATCTCATTCTTTCCAATGACTAACATTTTAGACAGGGCAAGTGGCCTAAGGAAAAGCAAACAACCAGGAGCGGTTAGGATTTTGTAGGAATGTTAAACTTTGGAAATGTTGGTTATCTATTTTGGATTACTGTATATTTTGAGATGTAGATATTAATTTTGATATTTGTCATGTAATTCCCTAGTTGGGACTTATAAACCCTCAATTTATATATGTATGAAACCTGGTAGCCGCCAGAAATTTGGTTATACACTCTGATATGTTTAAATGTGATATAACTACACAGGTAATTATATTCGATATTTGAATTGGAGACCAGGATAGGGGAAACGTTTTGAAAATTTTTGAACACCCTACTATAAGGAGGTAGTAAGAAATGAGTTTAATATTATCCATTGGTCCTTAATCCATTCTAATTATGCGTGATAGAATCATAATTATGCTTATTAAGGCAGGGGTTACATTTTTGGTATCAGAACTATAGTTCCTGGCAAGGGTAAAGTTTGCTAGGATAGTTCCTTTAGTTTGTCATTAGGGATAAGATGATTCATGAATTGTTGATATGTATACACATATGTGTTCTTGTTGAGTGAATGTATATGATTTGTGGACTATGTGTATACAATAATTGCTAGATTAATGGGGTGAGTTATTTGTAGAATGAAGAGGATAAGTTGATGCCCCAGAATACGACAGGTAGACCTTGAGGTGGAGATAGTTAATGATAATCCACCAAACCCGATGGAAGAGATGATAGGTCTTATAAGATATCAAAGAGATATGATAACTGAGATTCGAGAAGAGCTCAGGGAGGAATGAGCTAAACAAAATGAGGATCATATTACCCGGGAGGAAACCCAGGAAGAGACTAGACACGAAGAGACAGCTGAAGGTTCCAACAAAGCTCGAGAATCTCCTCCTCACACTACTCCAAATTAAGAGTCCCAAGGGGTAGGGGTGAGAGAGGAAAGGGATATGCAGTATTGGGTCTCCAAATTCTGCAAGCATCTGCCTCCAGTGTTCAGAGGTAGATTTGACCCTCAAGTGGTATAAGACTATTTGAATCGTCTCGAGAAGATCTTCGAGGTGTTAAAGTGCCCGTCTGAGGTGAAGGCACGCCTGGCTGTCTACAAATTAGAAGGTGATGTAGATCGTTGGTGGACGAATATCTCCCACACTCTGCACAGTAAAAATGTGTTGTTGACTTGGGGATCGTTCTAGCAAGAATTTAATGAGAAATACTTTCCCAAATCAATGTGCTTGAGAAGGAAACAGAATTCCTAAATATTAAACAAGGGGACACGGAGACCTTTGATGAGTACTTGTCCCATTTCATCCGGTTGTCCTGGTATTCTTCCTACCTCTGGCATATGGATAATGAAGAGTGGAGTTTTGATATGCTTATTCGGGCGCTGAGACGCGATATGAAGAACCGGTTAGTCACTTATATGTTCACTAAATTCAACAAGGCTGTTGAAGAGTGTAGAATCACAGAAAATAATTTGAGAGAGTTGTATCCATCTAAAGTTACCAGCAATCGCCTCATTTAAGGGCAGCTGTAAAAAGCCCTATCAGTCTAGAAGTAGTGACTCGTGAGCAACAGAGAGCTCTTACTATGTGGACATGTCCTCATTGCAACCGGCCACATCATGGTAAAACTTGTGAGGGTCGACAGATATGTTTCAATTGTAAGCAAGTGGGGCATTCTTCTATTGAGTGTAAACAGCCATGGCAAGATTAGAAACAGAGGACTTAGGGCCAAGTATTTGCTATGACCCACGAGGAGGCCCGGAAATCCTCAGATTTGATACAAGGTAAAGTCCTTCTTAATAGCTATTTGTTGCAAGCTCTATTTGACTCTGTTACAAGTCACTCTTTTATTGCTTACGATTGTGTCAAGCGCCTGGGATTATGTGTGCATAAATTGCCATTGGATCTGATTGTATCAACACCGATTGGTTTTAAGGCTTTGACTACTAAAGTTTGTTTGAATTGTGTGTTAACCGTAGAGGGACATGAATCCATTGTTAACCTAATTTGTCTTCCGATTTACAAATTAGAAATCATTTTAGGTTTTGATTGGTTAATAGAAAACAATGTGATGCTTGATTGTGGTAATAAGAGGACAATGTATCCTATTTCTCAGAACTTTGAGGCTGTGAATACTGATATGAACCTCCTTTCGACAGTTAAGGCTGAGAAATGTTTGAAAAAGGGTTGCCAGGTGTATATGGTCTTCTTTTCCGTGTAAGGGGAGACCAGTGAAACTTTGAGTAATATACTCGTGGTACGAGAATTTCCTGAGGTATTTCCAGATGATCTAAGAGGATTACCTATAGAAAGGGAAGTTTAATTCCCGATTGAGATTGTGCTTGGAGCTGGTGCTATATCTAAGGCCCCAAATGAAATGGTGGAATTGAAGAAGCAGATTGAAGATTTACTTGAGAAAGGGTTTATTAGACCCAGTGTGTCGCCTTGGGGAGCTCCAGTTCTATTTGCTAAAAAGAAAGAAGGGAGTCTTCATTTGTGTATTGACTATAGCGAGCTGAATAAGATTACCGTTAAGAATAAGTACCCTCTCCCTAGAATTGATGACCTACTAGATCAACTGTTTGGGTCATGTGTGTTTTCGAAGATTGATATAAGGTCGAGGTATTATCAGCTGCGAGTGAAAGTAGAGGATGTTTCGAAGACTACTTTCTGGACCAGGTATGGTCATTATGAATTCTTGGTGATGCCATTCAGGCTAACCAATGCACCTGCAGTATTCATAGATTACATGAACTGTGTCTTTCAACAGTATTTGGATCAATTTGTTATGGTATTCATTGATGATATTCTGATTTACTCTAAGAGTAGATAAGAGTATGAGCATCATCTGAGACTGGTGTTGAATACATTATGTGATAAGTAACTCTATGCCAAATTGAGTAAGTGCGAGTTTTGGCTCTCAGAAATAAAATTCCTAGGCCATGTTATCTCGCAGGAAGGGGTCTCTGTGGATTCCAGTAAAGTGGAAGCAGTACTAGACAGAAAGAGGCCAGAAACTGTTACTGAGATACACAGTTTTCTAGGTTTTACTAGTTACTACTAGAGATTTATTCAGAATTTATCACGTATTGCCTTGCCGATGACCAAGCTCATGAGAAAGGATCAGCCATTTGTGTGGAATGAACATTGTGAAATTGCTTTGTGAAGCTAAAGAAGAGGTTGACTACGACACCTGTATTGATTATACCTGATCCCAGCTTAACCTAAGTTGTGTATAGTGATGCGAGTAAGCAGGGGTTAGGGTGTATCCTTATGCAGCAGGGACGTGTGGTGGTCTACGCCTTTCGATAGCTCAAACCTCATGAAATGAATTATCCTACACATGATTTGGAGCTTGCGGCCATTGTGTTTGTTTTGAAAATTTGGAGGCATTATTTGTGTGGCATGTTAGTAGAACTGTCCTGCAACCACAAGAGTCTCAAATATTTGTATGATCAGAAAGAGCTAAATATAAGACAACGTTGTTGGATGGAGTTGCTAAAGGACTATAACTTGGAAATCAAATATCATCTGGGTAAGGCAAATGTAGTCGCTGATGCTCTTAGTCGAAAAATGGTGTTTGTAGCAGTAATGATGATACAAAAGGGGAAATTGCTTGAAGATTTTCATGATTTTGAATTTTTCAAATCAAATCATCTATGCCAACTATACAGTTTTCTAAAGGGAAAGTGATTTGAGAGCTGAGATTGAAGAAGCTTAGAGGCAAGATGGTTGGATACAATATAATCTAGCCAGAATTGAATGGGGAGAAGCTCAGGGCTATGATCTGTCACCTAGTGGATTGGTTTGTTATCAGAAAAGAATTTGTGTTCCACTTAAGGCGGAGTTGAGACAAAAGATCTTAGATGAGGCGCATAAGAGTCGATACACTCTTCATCCTGGTATGATCAAAATGTATCATAACTTAAAGTCTGTGTATTGGTGGCCGGGAATGAAGAGTGATGTGACAAAATATGTGGCAAGGTGTCTCACATGCTAGAGGGTAAAGATCGAGAACCATAAACCGCCTGGTTTGCTTCAGAGTCCTGAGATTCTGGAATAGAAATAGGAGAGTGTGACCATGGACCTTGTTATGGGATTGCCCAGGATCAAGAATTATGATGCAATTTGGGTAATTGTTGACTAGTTGACGAAGTCAGCACACTTCATACTGATCAATACTGGTTATTCTCTGGGAAAACTAGCAGAGATATATATATTCGAGAGATTGTGAAGTTCCATGGCGTACCAAAGAATATTATTTTTTACTGAGATCCCCACTTCACTTCTAGATTTTGGAGGGCATTACATGAAGCCCTGGGAACTTAATTGAGATTCAGCACGACCTATCATCCTTAGACAGATGGATAGTCGGAGAGGACAATTTAGATATTGGAGGATATGTTACAAGCTTGTGTCCTCGACTTCAAAGGGAATTGGGATCATTTTCTTCCACTTGTTGAGTTCGCCTACAATAATAGCTATCATGTGAGCATTCAGATGGTGCCATATAAAGCATTGTACGAAAGGAAGTGTCAATCACCCTTGTGCTAGAATGAGTTATCTGAGAGGAAGCTTTATGGGTCGAGCTTGTTGATCAAACTCAACACGGATTCATATAATTCTTAAGAGGCTTCTTGCGGCACAGAGTTAACAGAAAAGCTACGCTGACAAGAAGAGACGACCTCTAGAATTTGAGGTTGGTGGTCATGTCTTTTTGAGAGTATCACCAGTTACTGGCATCGGGAGAGCTATCAAGAGTAAGAAGCTAAGCCTGCGGTATATTGGTCCTTTTGAAATCCTTGAGCGGATTGGGCCAGTTACATATAGAGTAGCCCTACCTCCGAACTTGAGCAGACTCCACAATGTGTTTCATGTTTTCCAACTAAAGAAGTACCAACCAGATCCATCTCACATCATTAAGTATGAAAAAATTAAGTTGCAAGATAACTTCACATATGCGGTTGAGCCAGTACAGATCATTGATCGAGAAGAACGATGGCTCAGACACCAGAGCATTCTATATGTGAAGGTGATTTGGAGGGGAATGACCCAAAGAGAAGCAACTTGGAAAGCGAAAGAGGATATGCGAAGAAGATATCTAGAGTTTATGGCTCAAGTTGTTTGACAAATTTCAAGGATGAAATTTATTTTACGGGGGGAGAATTGTAATGACCCAATTTAGGATAAAGGGCTAATTATCCTAACAATGATGTAATTACTGTTAAATTCAATGTAAATGAGTTATTAATCAATGCCTAAGCCCTATATTTATGCATATATGTGGATCAATGTCTAAATAGATTGAATTATATGGGAGGGCGTATAATGGTGTTATTGGAATGGTGTAAATGAGTTTGAAAGTGATTCAAGTGAAATTGCCATAATCAACTGCAAAATGGCAAAATTGGAAAGCTACCGACCAATTGGTCAATTACTGAAGAGGAAACTCATAGGTAACTTGAGATCAATGGCTAAGATTGAATGAGCAAAGGGTGGAATTGTATGTGCATGTGTTATTGTGATTTTATAGTAGGGAGATTGAGATCATGACATATGGCAAAGCATGAGCTATTTGATATAGTCAAAGAGTCAACTCTCCTTCCCTCTCTCCTCTCTCTCAAAGTCGGAGAATAACCCTATGTCCTTGCTTTGGTTATAGGGTTTGATATACACCCTGATCGTGGTTCGATATTCGTCTTGATCGTGAGTAAGCGGTGCCGGAGCATACATGGAAAGACTAAGTGTAGGGAACTTACCTCTTTTGCATGTACATGATATTTGTGTTTGTGTATTGATGCATATTATTGCTTTACTTGATTATGTGAAACATATATGAATGATTGAAGCTCTGTTTTATTTATGCTATAGCCATGAGTGTATTGTTGAAACATTGAGCACGCAAATATGTCATTGTGTGTGCATGAGTTATGTATTGCAAGCATGTCATGCATTAAACACTTATCTTGCATGCATATTGGTACTTGTTTCCTACTGAGATTCTTTCGAATCTTACCCTCCCCTACCAATATTTTAGATAGGGTAAGTGTGCCTTTTTATTGTCACACCCACCCCGGTACTCACATTTCCCGATGGCTAGTTGGCTACTCACATTTCACCAAGACTCAAAGGAATATCTGCACTCCCCCAGTGCATTCCTTTCTCCTCCACACAGGTCTAGCACAGATTATGAGTATGGTCAGGTGTAGTAGGAGATTCCTATGGGACTCCTATTAAATCACCTTGACATTTTGAAAGCACAGATGAGGAGAAAGATCTCAGAGTATGCAGTGGAAGCGTGTGAATATGATGTATTTGAGAACTGCCTCGAGTTTGTAGTAAGTGTGAATTGTGATGTGACAATGTAACCCCTACTGTAATTATATCCAAAATACGCAATTTAAAATAAAATAGAGACCAATAATAATCAAAACTCATTTTAAAATCTCATTCTTGAGATATGGTTTTAACAAATAGCTTTCGAAAACACTTTAACCTGGTCTCATATCCAAATTTGAATGCAATTACATCACGCGGAATATCACATTTATACAAATATTAGACTGCACAACAATATCATCCCGGCAACTCCCGGATTCATACCTTTACATAGAATTCATAGGGCACATTCGCCCTTTAGAATTTTCCAAACGGGGATTACATAAATTCTCATTCCAAATACATATCTGAATATGAATCTAAACATATACAACTCTAAATACATCCAAATCAAATACAATTATCCCAACTAGCAATGATAACCAACTATAAAACTTAAATAACCCAAAAGAAAGTCCTCGCCGCCTCTGAATGCTTGCTCCAACCTCGATCCACCTACTCTGTCTAAAATATTGGTAGGGGAGGGTGAGATTCGAGAGAATTTCAATAGGAAACAGGTACCAATATGCATGCAAGACAAGTATTTAATGCATGACATGCTTGCAATACATAACTCATGCTCACACAATGACATATTTACGTGCTCAATATTTCAACAACACACTTATGGCCATAGCATAAATAAAAACAGAGCTTTAATCATTCATATATATTTCACATAATCAAGCAAAGTAATAACATGCATCAATACACAAACACAAACATCATATACATGCAAAAGAGATAAGTTCCCTACACTTAGTCTTTCCACGTATGCTTCGACACCACTTACTTACAATCAAGACGAATATCAAACCACGATCAGGGAGAATATCAAGCCCTATAACCAAAGTAAGGACATAGGGTTATTCTCTATTCCAAATCTTTAACTTGAATAACACTTATCATTGGTTATCATTCACAACCTTTAGGTGGCTAATCAAAGCCTAAACACATGCCTAAAGGCTTGGAAAAACACTTGACCAAAGACCATCTTTGAAAGTCCAAAATTTCATTTTTGAGGGTTGGCCATGGCCCACAAATCCATTGGCCGTGGCCAACAACAGGTCAGAAACATTTGGGCTGTGGTCTATAACCTCTGGCCACGACCAAGAAAATCCTGTTTCTTGACTGAATTTCCAAAATTCATAACTAATTCTAGAAAAATTGAAACGAGGTGATTCTAAAGCCAAATGAAAGATCTTTAAGTCATCTTCATAGGAAAAATATTGAACATTACTAGAAATCACTACACAATTCCATAATTACACAAATTTCACCACTGTCCCAAAACAGAGTCTAGTTTTGACATCAAAATTTGGACAGTCATATCTCCCAGATCACAAAAAGAAATGATACAAATTATATGTCCATTTTGAAGATTGGGATGTGAAATTTAAGACTCGAAAGTTTCAGAATTTTTAGACATTATTTTCCTAGTCAAAAAGTCAACACAAACAGACTGCCCAGAACAGACTTCCAATAAACAACATTTCCAATTTTGCAACCAATGTGTCTAATCCAATCTAGACCAATTCTAATGACTAAATACCATAACATAACACAATTTTCAACAAAAAAAAACAACCCAATTCCACTAATTACATTCCACACAAAAATACCATAAAATCAGGGCAAAATTCACAATTCACAATACTTAACCAAAAGTCACAACTTAAATTAAAAGGCATCAAATTCTCACTTCTTCCTCTTCCCTAAGCTAATTCTTTGATTCCTCTTCATTCCAAATTCTTCAAGCTCTCAAACACCTTCTTTCAAAAATCTAAAACCATAGAGATTAAGCTCTCATCACTATGAACAACATTATAGAAAGGTATTTGAACATTAGAGGACAAATAGAGCACCATACCTTGAACTTCTTCTTTCTCTTTCCTCCTACACTTGGTCGCCCAAGGAGTTTGAAAAGAGAGAAAGATGAGATATTGAAGATGAAGATGGCAGCACTTTTTGGCCCCAAAAAACATCCAAATAGAGAGGAGAGGAGAGAGGAAAGGCACTTTGACACTTTGACCAATTTAATGGCTTATATTATGCCACTGGTCACACTCTTGCTCCAACTCCGATAAGCTCACATACACACACATACATGGGATTCCGCCCCTTGATCTCTTACACAATTCAATCACAACTATTGATCTTGGAGTTACCAATGAGTTTCCTCTTCGGTAATCGATCAATTGGTCGGTAACTTTACCGTTTTTCCCCTAATTATGGAAATTCCTCTTGAATCACCACCAAATACATTTTCTCATTCATTTACACCATACATATTCCCTCCTCCTTATTTTTGTCCAATTTAGATGTTAATACATAATTAAACTCAAATATAGTGTTTCGGCACTGCTTATAACACAAACGACTACAATCTACATCATATTCTCCAAAAGGGTTTATTTATCAATAATCACAACCACTTTTGGAGTATTTATCCCTTAATCGAGATTTGGGATCCTACTAAACTAGGGCTTAGCAGTCCTCTTATTTTAGGCTTATTCTCTAGGCTCAAATCTCAAAATTCAGGGTATTACATTTCATGCCACATACGACAGCACTCATGGCTGTAAACACTATGCGTAAGCTTTCGCTGCAATCTTACTGCTCAATGCTCAATGCGACAGCTTGCGTTGTAAACACTATGCGTCAGCTTTCACTGTGATCTCAAAGCATCACAATGTATCACAAAGATCACTATACATGACAAACACACATACAATGCTTTACACATGGTATAAGAAAAAGAGTCACTACCTGGTTCTTTCCTGACTTTCTCCGGCACAGTGGGCTCACAAGTACAACAAATATCAAATCCTATAACCAATGCCAAGAACAGTAGATTAAAACTTTATTCTAATTCTTACTTCCAAGACACTTAGAGTTGATTATCATTTGAACTCTTTAGGTGGCTATTGGGGGCCTAGATACATGCCTAAAAGGTTGGGGAAAGACTACTCAAAGATCATTTTCAAAATCCCAAAATGTCATTTTTCTAGAGGGTTGGCCACGGCCAGCCACTATGGACCGCGGCCAGAGTCAGGTTAGAAAGTCTTGGGCCACGGCCAAGAGCAGGTCAGTAGGTTTTGGGTCACGGCCAGAAGATGGTCAGAAGGTTTTGGGTTGCGGCCAGCCTCATGGGCTGCGTCCAACCTGTGACCCTGACTCCTGGCAGATTTTCAGACACTTATAACTTTGTGCACAATGAGAATGACCCAAACTTTATATGAATGGAAAGCTTGCAATGTGATCTACAATCCTGGAAAATTTCACATCCTTTCATCATCATTTGCTAGGTCAAAATACCATGCAAATTTGGTCACTTACACAGCATTCTAGAGTTAGCCAATTTTCCAGATTTTCTAGAAATTCCAAATTTTGCCAATTGGCTTCCAATGGTCCTAAATTTCAAATCAAAGACCATTTCTACACAAATTTGCACAAGGAATCCATTAGAGCCATCAAAACAATCCAATTCCATATCCATTGACATGTTTCACAACAACCACAACATATCACACTAAAATACATATAATTCACCACATTGCAATCCTTTTCAAACCAAAATTCTAATTCAATTCCAAATGTACAAAGACACCACATGACACCAATTCTACCACAATACACTACCAATCTATGCATTTCAAAAATCACCAAAAATCAAGGCAAAATCACAAATTCCTAAGACTCAACCAATGGTCACAATGAAAATACCAAAATACTTCAAATGTTCACCTCAACTTCTTCCCAAGGCTAGTTCTTCAATTCTCCCACTTCTAAATTTCCACAAACTCTCAAAAACCAATATTTAAAAATCTGAAACCATAGGAATAAAGCCCTCAGCCACATGAACAACATTAATGAAGATGAGTTGAGCACTTAGGGTCAATTACTCACCTAAAACTCAAGCTTTTCCTTTCTCTTTCTTGCTTGCACTTGGACTCTAATGGAAGAGAGGAGAAGTAATGTGATATGTGATTGCCAGAGAGGTAATATGAAAGCTAGAGTGGATATGTGCATTGCTAGAGAGGCAATGTGATATGTGATTGCCAGAGAGGCAGTATAAATGTCGGAGTGGCTATGTGAATGCTAAGGAAACAATGTGTATATGTAAAACAGCTGGGATAGCTGACGTGTTTGAGCAAACAGTAAAAGCTGAGGTATTCTTGTAATGGGATAATGTTATAGAAAGAATATGTGTGTTATGAGATATGCCCAAAAGGGGTGATTAAATTGAGTTGAGCAGGGTGGTAGCCTATGCCACCCAACTGCAGATATGATATGGCTCATGATCTAGAGCCTCCGTTGAGTATATTATGTAATGATGATGTGTCATGGCAATCCTACATGGAGGCGATTGCATTGGTTTAGTAAATGTCTGGTGATTATATTTTTACGGCAATCATAAAATGGGCTGATTGTGGTTTATGGCAACTGTGTTGCATTCGTTGTTTAGGATTCTTGCGAGAATCAAATTTGTGGCATATTATTGGTGTGGGTGGTCTAGAAGGGACCATCCCAAGGTGAAATGATTTGTAAAACAAAAGCTATCATGAAGAAGCATCTGTAGTTTATGGATTAAGAAGTGCGACAAATTTTGTGGACGAAATTTATTGAACGGGGGAGAAATGTAATACCTCAAATTTTGAGGTTTGAGGCTATAGAATAAGCCTGAGATTAGTGGACTTCTAAGGCCCGGTTTAGCAATATTCCAAATTTGGATTAAGAGATAATGACTCCAAAAGTGAATGTGATTATTGATAAATAAACCCTTTTGGAGAATATGATATGAATTGTAGTCATTTGTGTTATGAGCAGTGTCGAAACCCTGTATTTAAGTTCAATTGTGGATTAACATCTAAATTGACTTAAAATATAGGGAGGGCACATATTATGGCTAAATGGAATAATAAAATGCGTTTGGTGGTGATTCAAGAGGAATTGCCATAATCAAGGGCAAAAAGGTAAAGTTACCGACCAATTGATCAGTTTCTAAAGAGGAAACTTATTGGTAACTCCAAGATCAATGGTTGTGATTGAATTGTGTAAGAGATCAAATGGGCGGAATCCTATGTGTTTGAGTACATATGAGCTCATGGGAGGTGTTAAGAGTGTGACACTTGGCACATTATGAGCCATAGATTGGTTCAAATGGTCAAAAATCTCTCCTCTCTCTTCCCTATTCCATTAAGGTCAGCCAAAGGAGTATTTTGGGGCCAAAATATGATCTCTTTCTCTCTCATTTTAGTAGCCATGGACGCCCAAGCAAGGAAGAAGAGAGAGAAATGGGAAGGTGAGATTTTAACCTTGTTGTTGACCTTAAATGCTCTAATCACCTTCTTTAATATTGTTCCAAGTGATGAGAGCTTCATTGCTATGGTTTTAGATTTTTGAAAGAAGGTGTTTGAGAGCTTGAGGAATTTGGAATGAAGAGGAATCAAAGAATAAGCTTGAGGAAAAGGAAGAGGTGAGTATTTGTAACATTTTGACCTAAGTATTATGATTTGTGGATGAGTTTTGTGGTTTATGGAATTTTGCCATGATTTTGGTATAGTTTTGTGTGGAATGTAATTGGTGGGATTGGGTTGTGTTTTGTGTTGAAAATGGTGTCATGTTATGATATTTAGTCATTGGAATTGGTTTGGATTGGATTGGACACATTGGTTGCAAAACTGGAAATATTGTCCATTGGAAGTCTGTTCTGGGCAGTCTATTTGTGTAGACATTTTGACTAGGCAAATGATGTCTAAAATTCTAAAACTTTCCAGTCTTAAAGTTCACATTCCAAGCTTCAAAATGGACATATACTTTGTGTCATTTCATTTTGTGATTTATGTAATTCTGGAATTGTGTGGTAATTTCTGGTAATGGTCCATATTTTTCCTATGAAGAGGACTTACATATCTTTAATTTGGCTTTGGAATCACCTCATTTGGTATATTCATTGTGACCATTGGTTGAGTTTCAAGAATTTGTGATTTTGCCCTGATTTTTGGTGATTTTCGAAATGCATATATTGGTAGTGTTTTATGGTAGAATTGGTGTCATGTGGTGTCTTTGTGAATTTGGAATTGAATTAGAATTTTGGTTTGGAAAGGATTGAATGTGGTGAATTGTATGCATTGTATGTGTTTTAGTATGACATGTTGTGGTTGTTGTGAAACATGTAAATGGAAATGGAATTGGGTTGTTTTGATGGCTCTAATGGATTCCTTGTGCAAATTTGTGTAGAAATGGTGTTTGATTTGAAATTTGGGACCATTGGAAGCCAATTGGCAAAATCTGGAATTTTTGGAAAATATGAAAAATTGGCTAATTCTGGAATGCTGTGCAAGTGACCAACTTTCATGGTATTTTGACCTAGCAAATGGTGATGAAAGGATGTGAAATTTTCCAGGAATGTGGATCACATTGCAAGCTTTCCATTCATATAAAGTTTGGGTCATTCTGAATTTTGTGCACAAAGTATAAGGGTTTGAAAATCAGCTAGAAGTCAAGGTCACAAGTTGGCCGTAGCCCAAGAGGCTGGCCGTGACCCAAAACCTTCTGACTATTTGTTGTCTATGGTCTATGAGGGCTGGCCGCAGTCTATGAGGGGCTAGCCAAGGCCCAAAACCTATTGACCTGCTCTTGGCCACGGCCTAAGGCTTTCTGACCTGACTCTGGCTGCGGTCCATGGTGGCTAGCCGCGACCCATGAGTTTTTGTGCACCCATTGGCCGCGGCCCAAGGGTGGGCTGGCCGCGGCCAACCCTATGGAAAAATGACATTTTGGGATTTTGAAAATGATCTTTGAGTTGTCTTTCCCTAACCTTTTAGGCATGTATCTAGGCCCCTAACAGCCACCTAAAGAGTTCAAATGATAACCAACTCTAAGTGTCTTGGAAGTGATAAATTGGAATAAATTTTTAGTCCACCATTCATGGCATTGGTTATAAGATTTGATATTTGTTGTATTGTGAGCCCACTGTGCCGGAGAACGTTAAGAAAGAACCAGGTAGTGACTCTTTCTCTTATACTATGTGTCAAGTATTGTATGTGTGTTTGTCATGCATAGTGATACTTTGTGATACATTGTGATGCTTTGAGATCTCAGCGAAAGCTGACGTATAGTGTTTACAGCGCAAGCTGTCACATTGAGCATTCAGATTGCATCGAAAGCTGACGCATAGTGTTTACTACCATAAGTGTTGTCGTATATGGCATGAGACATATATCATTGTGATGCTGCTTAACATGATCATATATGCTATGTGTTTATACACTATATGAGGTATTTGTTACTACTGGGATTCTTTTGAATCTCATTCTTTCCAATGACTAACATTCCAGACAGGGCAAGTAGCTCCAAGGAGAAGCGAACAACCTGGAGCGGATAAAACCTTATAGGATGATAAATTTTGGGAATGTTGGTTATTCATTTTGAATAGGGATTACTGTATATGTTGGAGATGTAAATATTTTTTGGATATAGATGTGTAATCCCCTAAATGGGAACTTGAAACCCTATAGATATATATATGTAGATGAAACCTTGGGAGTCACTGGGAATTTTTGCTGTACACTCTGATATGATTAAGTGTGATATAACTGCATAGGTAATTATATTCGATATTTGAACTCAAGGACAGGATATAGGGATGTTTTTGAAAATTTTGTGAAAACCCTACCGTAAGGAAGGGAGTTGAAACGAGTTTAAATCATCTATCGATCCCTAATCCATTTTGATTGCTTATTATCGAATCATAATTACTCATATTAAGGCAGGGGCTTACAGGTGATCTAGTCTTGGAAGGACAAATTTGTTTACCTAAATGACCTGGCGTTGATTATAACAATTCGCTCATTTAAAAGTTGATTTGCCCAATCATCACTAGGTCATCTAGCTCAATGAATTTTTCCTTCCAAGACTAGATTACTCTCCCTACCTTTTTCATCATCTAATTTAGACGTCCTAATCATTAACCCGTCACTAATGACTTCACCTAGTCAGGTAGCTCCTTATTATTGGTCTTCACTTTGATTTCCATCTCAACCAAGACCTCATCACACGAACAAATTCAACCATACAAAATAGAATTCTCAAGTTTGTATATAAGCCATGTTAGTTTTAGCTTTCTTAAATAAGATGCTCTACCTTTATCACCTAAAACTGAGGTAGGCTAGAGCCATATTCTATTTGAAATCTCAAAAGAACCAAAATACCTAAGATTAGTAAACTTAGCACTTAATCCAAGGGTGGCTGCATTTGACTCTAAGGATGGCCTACGACACAAACTATGCATCTATAGCTCCTACAAGTCAGGGTTAAAATTATAATCGACATAGCCACCCAACACTCAATAATAATCTAAGCCTTTTAAAGGAGGGCATCCAAACAAAAAAAACTTAAAAAATTAAAGGCATGACAAACAAGATTTAATAAACATACGTGTATGCAAACTTTTGTCTAAGGAATTTGCAATGATTGGATTTGTGAAACTTACCATTATGAGAATGATATAATGAAATTACAGCATTGTCATAATCACAAGTTTCATAATTCCAACTATAATGAATTCTGTGGATAACAGTTTTCATATACTAACCATAAAAACCACAAAGAATAAACAGTTAGTAGAAAAAAATGAAAACTTTCATGTATCACACAAAGAATATACAAGAAGGCAACAAGCACAAAAGGAATATCGTATTTATACTTGTGGAAGGAAGTCTTTTTTTCATTTTCCAAGTCCTACAAGAAGGGCTTGCCTGTATATACAACCTCAAACTGTGTTCATCCAATCCCCTATTTTCAGTTACAACAAGTTACATATTAGATTAGATTATTTAATGTTCTTCACATTTGTACAAAAGCATTAGTGATAGGTACAAAAAACCACTCAACGTGGGGCTCTTCACATGTGTTTTCGGTACTCTTCATACTCCTTTCTGTAGTTAAAAAGAATAAATTTGTAATAAGAAAATTAAATATAAATCCACTATAAACAAATAAATATAATGATGAATGATGATGATGAGAATGATACAATTTTATTAAACATGAACATATCAACTGGATGCTTCTAATGATGTAACAGAACACAAGATAACATGTTATATGATATCAATGTTGTGTTATATCATCAAAAGTACTAAGATATGTTCATGTTTAATGAAATTGTAATGTAGCTCAGCTAGCCTCTGTGCTATGTATGCAAATGCAACACAGCTCGAGAGCATGTGTACTACATAATAGAATTACTACATATGTAATGTATTGCATATGTTCACAAACTACATTCTATTTGGAGAAAGTAGCAAATGAAATAATACTAGGCTTTTTTCGGCACTCATGTAGTGTTTGTGCTATATATGGTGGTGTTTATTGACCAGAATTATCCATTGAAATGAAAATAAAGTTTTTATCTTATATTTCCATTCAACCTCTTTGCCATATAGGCACACCTTGTATGTCCATTTCCACTACAATTTAAACCTTGTGATGTATGTGGTGGTCAGAGGACACAAGGCGTGTATACATGGCTAAGAGGATAAAAGGCGTAAGAACAAAAAGGTGTAAGCATTAGTATTTCTGCAAAGAAAGAAAAGGAATGAACATTAGTATTTCTATAACTACAACAACTATAAAGAGTATACAACCAACAGATAAAATGTAAACTTTCATGTATCACACAAGGAACATACAAGAAGGCAACAAGCATAAAAGGAATATCATATTTTTTCAAATGCAATGCAACTCGTGAGTTTGTGAAAGATAACAAAAGAAAAAAACTAAAATTTTAATCAGGGTTTCAACAAAGAAGGAAAATGAGGATATCAAGGGTTTGTGAAAGAAAATGATTTAAACTTCTCTACAAGCAAAGACAACAAAAGATAACACTAATAGAACGTGAGAGCGAAACATCTATCGAAGGTTTGTGAAAAGCAATGATTTTACTAAACGTGAGAGTAAAATGGTGACAACAGAGAGGGAGAGCCCAACAGAAAGGAATACCAAGACATCCAGACAGTAGGGAGAAAGACATCACGGTAGCTAGAGGCAACAGAGAGAGGAAGAGCGCACGTGTGGGACTAAGAGGGGCTAGAGATGGAGACCGAGCATGAAAGTGACTATATAAACTAGTTCAACCTTTTTTAGACCAATTCTCATTAAAGACCGGTGTCAATATGTAAAAAACCATTTTTAATTCATAACGATACCCTCCAAAATGTAGTTTTTAGAACAGAGAAATAAAATTTTAGAAACAAGAACTTTCACCTTAAAGGTTGAAACTTTTTCATCAATAAGAGATTAATAACACGAGATAGATGATCATCAACAAGAACTATCAAAAGGCATAAAAAACAAAATATTTTGGGAGAATCCTTAAAAAAAACTTGGAAATTGTAAAATGACAAATTATATATTTCCAAAAAATAAGTTGAGAATTTCTTATCAAGTTTCGACATTTTCTAATCAACTCTTAGTGAAAAATTTAATTTGTCATTTTACAATTTTTAAGTTCTTTCTCAAGGATTCTCCCAAAACTTTTTCATTAATCATCGCCTGAAGGCGATAGCATACATGCATGAAATTAAAATTATATAAAAATATTATATATGATGATGATTGGCCACAAAATCACAACTACACCAAAATATTATAATAATGGGGGTTCTTGAAACTCAGGCCATCAGAAGATCATCATCATTTCTGGAAACTTGACGCAGCTAGTCTAAATGATAAACGATGTTGTTCAACACCACCCTCAACTCCTCCAGTCATTTGGAGAAGTGATCTTGCCTTGCCCTGACCTTCAGAATAGTGCCTTGGAGGTGAAAGATGGCCAGCAACTTCTCCAACATCGGAGGTAAGGGGGCTACAATAAGGAACTGCCATAAGCTGCCGCTAAAGGAGGAATGGGAGAATGTCGCCTCTTTGATCTTGCCATTATAAGTGTTGCTACTCAAAGTAGAAATAGAGAATTAGAAAGGAACTTTTGAATTTGAACTTCAAAACAAAAGGTGCCTTGGTATTTATAATTGGGACTGATGGCCAAAAACTTCAGATGATATTGATGATACATGATGATATGCGTTGAAAGTTGAAACGATATGTATTTAGACCAGTCATCTTTGAAAATGTGGTGTAAATAATAATTATGATATCGGATGCACATCCTATCTAGTGTAAATAAAAAGTGAACGTTAGAAAAATAAACGACATTTAGACTGATAATTACTTAAACAGTGGTTCAGATTAACATATTTAGACTCTATGCCACTACAACCGGTCTGCATATAATCAAATTATATACTTAATATGTAGAATATCCCATATAATTTAATTTACTAATAAAGTGTATATATATATATTCTATCATAAAATTAACTTATCAAGCTAGAGGCAGAAACAACATAGAATAAATATGCAAGAGACGTGAACAAGATCAAGATTAGAAATAAAAATATTTTTTCACTATAATAATATTTTTTATGCTGCTCGAAGGCGGTATCAGTACAATGATTAAAAAATATTTTACATAAAAAACCCTCAATCTTCCTCCTCATTGGCGTCATTGGCACTGAGTACAAGGTTGTGCTTTTTGTCCAAAAAGTATTTTACATAAAAAAAACTCTCAATCTACCAAAGGAAGAGGAAGAGGAAGAGGAAGGGGAAGAAAGGTTGTCCAAAAGATTGTATTCAACATCATTGGCGTCGAGTACAAGGTTGCGCTTTTTGTTGACAGTGTGCAGCAACGTCAAGAGTCTTCTTAGGCATCTCTCCATGTGATCCACTCTCGCATGGAGGTGTTGAAGAAGCTGCCTCGCTGAAGGTGGCGGTGGAGGCTCTAGAGGAGGAAGAGGAAAAGGAGGAAGAACAAAAGCAGCCCTAATGCATACCATATTGAGAAAGGAGAGAAGAGGAGCTGAATATGATTAAGAAAAAGGAATGTGAAGTTTAAATAGACAAGACGGATAAATATTACATTTATTGAAATGGCCTCAAATTTTGAAGAGACACGTAATTGGGAAGTTTACCTTAAAAGCTGAAGAAACTCTAAAACATTTAATACCGGGTATAAAAGAAACAACAGTATCTAAGAATATTTTTATGCCGGATGTATTAGCGTCTGATTTAACAAGAATTTGAATGTTTAAATTTTCTTAATATTTAATACTTATCGACACCACATTACATTACAACCGGTCTAGAAAATATTATTTAGATCACATGAAAACGCGACCGGTGTTAAGTTGTATCAATATTATAAAAATTTCACTGGTTATACCTTTTAAAACTTAAACCATCTCCGCCTATAGAGGTCTACAGGTTGCGGTCTTATCAGCCTTTTCTCTAGTAGTGACGCTTTAATGAATAAATTGAATTACAAAATGAGTCTTATATTAAGGATGAGAGGTAGAATCATTTTTAAGGAAAATTATTAATATTTAAATATAATTATATTTTGTGGGTGTTCATGATCTCTTCAGATCTAAAGAGCCTAATTATGGTTTGCATGAATCATTGTTCTCTCATATCTTCCTCCTGTCATGAATAGAGTTATTGAGTACATTTTTTCACCATGAAGTTATTGAGTACATGAACATTCACATTTATTGAATATATTAAGATTCATTGGCCGTGGAAAATGTACATCATAATGTTGGCAAAGATACATTAACGTAATTCATGTGTTAGTATTTAATAATTGGAGGCATATGTAGGTAATAATAATAATAATAATAATAAGAACAACAACAGCAACAACAATAATAATTGGAGGCCTATAAATAAGGACTTTCATAATTCAAAGTCTATTTGCACAAGATTTTTATTTAATTTAAGAAAGCTATGACATTCTTAAACATGATTAGTTGGTTGATATTTAACTCATCAAAAGAGAGAATAACTTTGAAGTTGATTTGTTAGCTAAACATGTTTTAACATGCTTCTTGGATTTTACTTGATTCTGTTATATGCATGATTTTTGTTTATTTCTAATCTAAAAAGACTCCTCAATCTTTTCCCTCTCTAAATGTTCTTCATTATGTTTACATTTCCATGTGTTCTATAGCAGTTAACAGCTAAATGGTTTTAAGATATATAATGCCCAATAAAATATTATCTTAAAGGCCTTGATAACACTACTACAAAAGAAGGTTTTAACGTCCCTTTTTTAGGCCTTTTAACGTCTGAAAACGAGGGGACGTTTATGTGAGTGATGTAGAAAAAATATCAATAACATTCGTAAAATAGCGGACGTGTGTAGGTGAGACTTTAGACATCCCCAGTTTGGACTGGGGACGTCTAAAGTAAGGAGGGTAACTTTAGACGTCCCCAGTCCACACTGGGGACGTCTAAAGTACCTTTAGACGTCCCCAATTTTGACTGGGGACGCTTAAAGGTTGTTCCCCGCAAATTTAGATGTCCCCAGTTTGATGTGGGGATGTGAAAAGTTTTTTTTTAAATGGCCTTTTTTAATATATATGTTTCACTATCTGCAAAATTGTTTCTGCAGAAATAGGATGGAAACAATAGAATGGAAACAACAGCAGTTTCTACAGAATGGAAACAATCTCTATGCCGCTATTATACCTCAAGACAGTGATCAACAACAACAATCTATATCCAACAAACTACATGCTAGTTATATGTATTTATATGTAGAATATGCCTCTGTTATAATTAACTAACAAACTACACAACAATCTATATCCAACAACAACAACTCTAATTATATGTACAATATATATATAGAACCACCACAAAAGTGTGTCCTACACAAACTACTAATATAAATAAAGACTTTACTCTGGTATACGTTGAAAAAGATGTCTGGCCAAAAAGTCTCTGATCATATTTATGTCTTCATATAAGTAGGCATCTTCACTGTCAAAAATCTGCAAATTAGAAAATAAGCTTAGATGAAATAATGAATCAAGTGAATGAATTAATTTGCCATTGAATTCAACACCCTAAATATTATCCTTTGAGAATGAAGAAGCGATTACTCGTTCAAAATCTGTCGTAATGCCACTGTGAATGATGTTATACATATAAAGTAAGACATAATATCTACATTCCTAGCCACCAGGTTGTTGAGGGCACTATAAATCAAAAGCAAATGGTTAAAATCAATAACGGCATATCTAAAATGATCGGCAATCAAAAGAACTTGATTTGAAACTATGTACCTTTGGAAACAACCATTCTGAGTCTTCACCACCTTTACGATCGCGTGGCTCGCCAAGTACTCGATATGTCTGATATGCCCTATCATTAACATGAAAATCAACATAAATTAGAATAATTCATTGAAGTCAAGAATCAAGAAGCAATGAAATACAAAAAAATAACTTACGTGTTGAAGACGCTTTTTGTTTCTTTGTCTGGTCTTCTCCTTAAGGAATCAAACCAATAAACTACATGGGACCAAGGATAGAGAACACACAAACTCTAGTGGTAACTTGTACAGATTAAAAAGAAGTTAGATGGCAAGGCAATTATTTATTAAAAATCTCAAATACACAAAATTAAAATGCATACCCTTAAACAATTGGTGCTAGATAACAATGGTAGTCATTCTCTCCCATTGTGAAGCCCATATAGTGAGTCCTTTTTTACACTGTATTCTTATTCCTTGTCATATTTATAGGACACAAGAATCCATATAAATCAAGTCTTTGCAAGTCAATGCATATACGACGGAAGGAGCTATAATATAATTAAAATGATGAATGTATTAGGTAGTGAATATATGAAACCAACCACTTAACTAAATGAAGGAATAAATGGGAAATTAACAACTTATAGGATTGCAAATTTTCCCCATCCTATATCTAGCTCCTCCAACTTCATGAATTGTTTAAGGTCTTCTTTATCAATTGTGAAGGGATACTCTAATTGCTGGCCCACAATCCCTGTAGGCATATGCAAATCAATCTGGTGAATGCTTTTATAGATCTGCTGCAGTCGTGCTAAGAAGGGCTATTTTCCTACATCCTGCTCGTTCTTTTAGAACATAAAAAAACATATTGTTAGTAGGATGCCAACACATGTCAAGTACAAGTGAGGTAGCTCCATACCATTGGAGGTGTTTCCGCTGCTGAGCCAATAAGATGTATAGGCCAAAGAATGAAAGATCCTCTCGCCTGAGCTATCGTGGCAACCTCGTCATCAGGAATAGGGATGGTTGTACCTTCTTCCCCCTCTTGAACACATGTCACAGTCACCCTACGTAAATGCTGTGGAATTTGCTGATGATGGAGGGGGTAGCTTGTATGTAAATGATAGCATCTGCAACTACATGCAGCAGTAGGGCATCTAAAGAGAGGATGGCAGGTTCTCCTGGCACTGAAGTAGGAGAAGGGTCGCCAAGTGGCTCTTCCAGCGGGTTGTAACTTCCTTTGGTGTTGTGGAAGGCCGAGGACAAATGGGTTCTATGCTCGGCAGTTGCCATCTGTGCTTCAAACATCTTTATCATTTCAGCTCATAGCTTAGGCATCAGCTCAAGCATAGCTCTAGCAACAGCTCTTACCGGAGCTTGTCGTAAATGTTAGCCTCGAGCTCTTGTGAGACTTCATAGTGAATCTTGGCCATGGATTCTAATATGGGGTTTTTGTCTTTCAAATTAGAAAAGTGCATGGCTTCAGCTTCTACCATCACCCCACTATTTTGCATGGTACTTCTGTTATCTTAGTCTTTTGTGTAGAAAGAATACCTGTTTATATCATAACCGCTTTAAGTAATGATCTGAAATGAAGACCCCCAGGCTAGCCACTCTATTGTCTCAGAATGCCGGTCTCATTGAAAACTGTTTCTTGAAACCACTTTATGAATGTCTTGTTTTGCTCAATAGTAATCTGCATGTCATTCTTCTTTGGATTCATGTTCTTCAATCTCTTTCTGTGTTCATCTATGTACGGTTGAACTTCTGCCATATTATTCAGGATATAAAAGTGTGCTTGCAACACCTCTTCATGAGGCATAGTCTTCACTTTCAATCCTCGTGTTCCCTTGCTTCTCACTTCTTCATGCCAAGATTGTTCCTTCTTCCCTAATAGATAATCGCTGCAGAAGTCCATAGCCTCTTCAACTACATATCTTTCAACTATTGAGCCTTCTGTTCGATAGAGATTTTTAGAATACCCTTTTAAAATCTTCATGTATCACTCAAAAGGGTACATCCACCTCAGGTAAACTTGACCGTAGAGCCTTACCTCCCTTACCAAATGAACTATCAAATACACCATTATATCAAAAAATGAAGGAGGAAAGTGCATCTCTAACTGGGACAATATAATATAACCCTCAGCTTCCAATTTATCCAACTTTTCAATGTCAATGACTTTGTTACAGATAGCATTAAAGAAAACACACAATCTTGTTACAGTACTTCAAACTTCATCTTTCATAATGCCTCTAATAACTACTAGTAATAGTTGTTGCATCAGCACATGATATTCATGGGACTTCATTCCTACTAACTTCAAATCGTCCATTGACACGCACCTTCTCACATTTGAAGAATACCCTTATGGTACCTCACACAAACTTCTTTTCTCCGCTTTTGATAGTGTATGCGCTGCTGGCTCCATGTATGCCCTCCTACCATCATCTCTTAGCTGTGGATGTAACCGTTCTCTTATTCCTATATCAACAAGGTCTAGTCTCGCACTAATCTCATCCTTAGTCTTCCCTGGAATATGCAAAAATGTACTGACAAGGCTATAACAAACATTTTTCTCCACGTGCATCACATCAATACTGTGTCTCACGTTAAGACTACGCCAATATGGAAGACTAAAGAAAATTGATCTCTTCTTCCATATGTTCCTCTCACCCATAGTCTTTTTATTCTTACCAAATAAGACATTGATACGTTTGACCCGACTGTAAACTTCCTCTCCGGTTAATGCCCTTGGAGCTATTCCATGCTCTGGCAAGCCGTTAAAACGCTTTCTTAACCTATGATACGGGTGGAATCTAGGAAGGAACCTCCTGTGACCAAGGTAGAACGTTTTTCTTCCATGTTTAAGTTTCACTGGGGACGCCTAAAGTGAGCCTAAAATCCGTTCACTACAACCTTTAGGCATTCCAAACACACTGGGGATGCCTAAAATTGTAGAAATTTATTTTATTTAAAATCAACCAACGCCAAGTCCTCCTTGCCAAATGTAATCTAGTTTAATTAAAAAAATTTATGCATTTAGATGTCCCCAGTTGGATTAGGGATACCTAAACATGGCTTTAGGCGTCCCCATTTTGACTGGGGACACCTAAATGTTCATTATGGCGCGTTTTAGAAGGAAATTTAAAGTTTTACAAGTTTTATGCATCCCTTTCTAAACAGGGGACATCCTTTAAGGTAGTAATATGTATTTTCTGTAGTAGTGTAACTATGATATGGATAAAACAATAATTTTATATATCTTTAATTAAAATATCTTTCAGAAGCACCGATTATCCCGAATCTCAAGTTGGTACAATGTCATCATTTCAAAAGTTCAGAAATTACAGCAATATCACCCTTCCATTTATTTTTTGTTATTATTGAACCCCACAAATAGCTGCAAGATTGGTTTAAAATTGGTAAGACGCCTCAAAATCACAAATAAGTCCACTCAAGCTTGTTTTTTTCCATGTTGATTTTACATGCACATCTGAGGTTAGGAGCGAAAATAGGTTAGGCCTCTATATAACTTATTTAAAGTCTAAGCTAACCTATTTAATAAAGGGTTAAAGTGAAAAAATTCCTATAAGCTTTTCCTAAAAAGCGTCAAATATCATAAATTTTATTTGGGTGCAAAAATGTCTATAAACTTTTTGAAAAGAAGGTAACTTTGCCCTATATTTGGGTGCATTTTAGCCCATTTTTAAAAAAAGTTCATAGGCATTTTAACACCCAAATAAAGTTTATGGTATAGTATTTGACACTTTTTAGGAAAAGTTTATAGGCATTTTTACACCTTAACCCTTTAGTAAATAAGCTAGACCTATTTAGTAAATATGTTAGACTTATGCTCAAGCCTATTGCCATACCTAGTTAGATAAATAGGTCATGTCTATTTTCATAAAGCCTAGCTTACAAGCCAACAAGACTAGTTTATTTAATTTTCTTAATTTATACTATTGTATAATTATAAATAACATAATCTAAATAATTTTATAAATTATTTATAAAATTATCAACTTAGCCTTAACCTTAAGTTTTACTTCCCATCATAATTCACATGCACTCAACCCTTGCATTCATCAATCATTCACCACCTACATCTCTTCTCTTTGATCGCTCAAGATGGCAATGCTAGCTCACTCCCTTTCCCCTAATTTGCATTGTGTGCTAAAGCATAATAACTACTGTAAATTTATGTTAGTGCCAAATGAAATATTATAATCTTAATAAGAGAAGTTTGTCGCATATTATGTGTAGAAAAAAGGAGGTAAAATCTAGTTTTATATACCGCTTGTTATGCTTGATCGATTTTAGAAAATATATTTCATTAGATAACAAACAATTGGTTTTTTAGTTTTTCTTATTCCTGCTTGTTCGGATAATTATTGTCATTAGATATTCTTTTTGTTTCCTTACTAAACCCTTATATTACGAAGAGAATGAATCCTAGGTTTTTAAGGCATATAATGGAATTGTAAATAGGCTTGAATGGTTATATATGAATTTGGAGGCACAAGCTTTTAAGCCTATTTAAAAGTTTACATTTTAAGTATATCTTTAAAAAAGCCTTAGGCCTTTTGAAGGCCTAGGCCTAGCCTTAAAAAAACTATGTTCAAGCTTAAGCCTACGTTCAGACTTTAAATTTCTGTGTTAAACCCAAGCTTATTTAGGTAAATCATAGCCTAGCTTAACCTATTTCCACCAACAAGCTGTTGGTTGATGTGGTAAGGGCGTGATGAGGAGAACACAAGTTTGAATTATGGGAAGCACACTTGTTGAGGAGAGGTGAGAGCCCTTTGTCCTTTAAACCTTGAGGGGGAAAACCTTGATTTAATTTAAAAAACAAAAATCATTTCCACCCCTATTTTGAGGTGGACCAAAAGTTGAAAATTGTGGGACATCTTGAACACTATTCCTATTCCTCTAACTTTATTTATAAGTGGTTTTCAACATATTTTACTAAAATCAAGAAAAACCCTAAGTTGAAAATTGTAGGATGTGATATCTTGAATATTATTCTTCTGTCTTAAAATTTAATAAATTTATTATTTTTATCCATATTTAATATACATATATGTGCTTTAAATATCTTAGTGTTCACCGAAAAATAGGTTGATTAAGCACTAGAATTTGTATTTGTGGCACGTGGTAAAGTTTTAGTTTTTCAATGAGGATTCCAAAATACCCAATATTTTTATGAAATTCATCTGTTTGGGCCTCGAACGGAAACATATGCGATTTTGGCCAATTTGAGGTCAAGAGAATGAAGGAGTTTTTTGTGCGTCTGTTTGGATTGGTGGTAGAAACTATTTTTTCTAATGTGATTTACAGCGTACGAGGTAAGTATGTGAAAGGAGTTTTGTCACGGCTACTCTAAGTGTACAAAGTCTAAAGGTAAAATTGTGTTTCTCATGTAAAAATATTAAATGATGTGACTTGTTATTAAGACCCAAAACAATCTCCTTTCTCTACCATATAATTATTTCCTTGAGCCGTACTACTACAAATGTTTATGTTCACATGTTGTTGGGTATAGCCATATGTGATACCACAAACGGATGGATTGGGTAAGTATAATTGGTCCAAAATCAGTATAATATAAATATTGAGAAAGAAGTGGTTCAACTAATAATAACCCATGTTATGGAAGGAATCTTGTCCTCTTTCATACAGGAAATCTTTTACAGAAGTGTCTTCATGGCACCTCAGACCTTCCCCCTTCAGGTTATCTTAACATAGCTTTCCTTTGTTTCCTATAGGAGGCGTAACCCCTTTTGCCATAATTAAAATCTACTGATAATATGGAATTATACTTACCCAATAAATCCCCTTATAGGATTATCACAATTGGGTCTCAAATAAGACTTCTCCCTGAATTCCTAATAGGAGTTTATCCAATCATACCTTATTCGTCTTCAATAAATTTGTGTTGAATGCTATATTGCAAGCTACCACTACTAAGAACTGATCGCAAATTTCAGAAATTTTTGAGAGAGTATGAGAGTTTGAAAAAGAATGGCTTCTCATTCAATTGTTGTGTCTTGAAACTCAGGTCACAAGGCTTTTATAGAGTTAGCATTCCCACCCTGATTACATTTCTGACTATGGTTATGCTAACCACAGTTTGCTTTACTTCTTGTCTGAATTATTTTGTCAGAAGGAATCTACTTTTGTCCCCCACGCTCTTTATTTTTGATTTCCATCAGCTTTTTCTTCTTTTGTCTTCTTATCCCAACACTTGTTACAGCAGACTTGGGTCTAGCAGGATATATGAACTTTGTTCTATTCTGTCTTGTTCTTTACATATCTGACATTCATGGTTTGGATAACTCTCTAATATTTGACATATTTTCCTTTGAGCATCTTCTGTATTTTCCGTTTTATTTTTCTTGATCTTGTCATACCATAAACTGAAAGATCTTTCATTATTGAGCTTTGTTCCAGGGGAATATACACAAGTTCAATTACTTGTTTTATATACCCATGGACATTCTTCCCCTTCCGAGGTTGCAATTCTATTCATTTCCTGAAAGATAATATGATAATATTGGGCCCTTATATTTGACACTCTAAATTGGAATTCTTCATCATCTTCTATTTTTTCTTTAAGCTCTGGTTCATATTCCAAAGGCTTCTTGGTAATTCCTAGTCTAAGAAGATTAACTGGTACATAAAACTTATCTAGAGTTATTTCAGCCACAGTCAAATAACACCTAATAAATACTTGGTGTTGAGTTACAATTTTGAAATACTTTTGTAAAGATTCTCTTACAATCTGAGGTAATTCGACTACTTCCTTCATGGATAGAGATGGATATATACTCTGGATTAAACCAAAATTATACAGAATTTTTACAATACTTGCTGGGGTTCCAGGATATATGATGGCTTTATTAAAAGCATAATGGGATACATATTTGATGGTCTTATAGGTGAGAGATAATTGATTAAGCCTTTTTACTATGAGCTTATAGTAATTATACTACTCAGGTATCAAAGTCTGGGTTAAAGATAGTACTGGGAAAATGGGCCAGGCCATGATAAGCTTTATGCCCGAGTCTAAAAAAGTATAGAAATCCTGCGGCTCGGCCCGCAGGCTTTAGGCTCGTTTAGCTTTTTTTTTACATTGACTTTTTTTGTTTCTTATTCTCCTAAAGACTAAAATACCTAATTTAAAACATAAATATCATCAAAACTAATTTAAAACATAAATATTATCCAACTTTAATAAAACACAAATACTAATACTTAAGTCCAAACCATAATTCATGTCCACAACCAATCAAACAAGTCCACAGCCACAATCAAACAAGTCTGCAAGCTTCAAATGTCAGTAATAATAGAACATATGATTTGGAGTTTGGCGTACACATACAAAAATAAAAAAAAAGAAAGGAAAGAAGAGAAGTTTCAAATGAGGTTTGAGTCACTGTGAGAGCGTCTCTGATCTGAGGGTTAGGTTAGGTTAGTTCTACCCCTTAACCAATGCTTGTTGCCCATTGCCCTGTGCCCATTTAAAAAAAAGTTAAACGGGCCTAAAAGGGTCGGCCCTTTTAGGCCCGCCTCATTCTGGAGGCTCTAAATTATAAACTCGGCCTATAATGAGCTTGGCCCGATTTATAAAAAAATTGAATCTTGTTCATACATATCGGCAAGCAAAAGTTGTTACAACATTGTTACAACATTTACCAAAAAAATTGGTTTCATACATTTCTTGCCTTACCCGTTGCTGGAACATTTCCTTGAGATGCACAATTATCTTATGAGCCTCCATAAGTTCTAGCCCATAGATGTAGATATAACCAAATCATATGAGGATTTATGCACAGGTAAGTGTAACCGTCTCACACGGTCGTATGCAATGAATGAATGGCTTGCACCACCTCCTTTTCCATGGTGCCAACACATAAACCATAAAATCACTTTATGGATTCATGGTCTATGTTGTGCCAAGTGTCCCTTATATGGGACCCCATTTCTTTCTTGGCCGTCCACTTTATTTGGGGAAGGGATGCAAATGTTTTGGGGGCCCGAGCAAGGATTTGCAAGAGTTGGATTTTAAAACCATTGATTGTGTGACAATTTTGGGGTTCAGTTTGGGGTTCTTTGGTTCTAAAATTTGATCATTAACCTCAAGACATATGTGTAGGAGAATATAGAGTTAAAATTCATGAGGTTTAAACTATAAATTTGTGGTTGTATGTTAGTTTTCTTTACCCTATTTTGTTGGTGAAAAAATAGAGGCTCTACTGAAAAGTTGCAGAAGGTTAAACAGAGGCTATAAATGGAGTTTTTTTTTGTCTTTTTGCATAGAAAGTTTAGGATGTGTAGTTGATGATAGCTTCAAGAAGAGTATAATTCGGAGTGAAAATGAATGAGTTCTTAATTTTTGAAGTGAGACTGTCAAAACTGACATTTTTGAAAAATAGTAAGTGACAAATCCCAATTTTATTATATATTTTTTTACACTTTATTTAATTTGGGGATTTTGTCATATTAATTGAGTTTAAAATGCCTTATGTTACGAGTATAGATGATTAATTAATTAGTGCAAGTGTACACTGTCGTAATCAAGTAATATAGAAGTGAGTTAAGTATCGTTCCCTCGAGGATTGATCACTAAGTACCAAAATGAGTAATTTTAACCCTATTCAATCAATCGATTAGTTGGTGATTGAGAGTACGAAATAAAAGATGATTAAATATGAATGTAAATGATATGAAACAACTATGAGAAAAAGTCCTGGGGGTCATATTTCACTTAACAAATTCCAGATTGAATCACTTATCTACTCTAGTTCAATTTATTCCACATAATTGATAGCCGAGTTTCCCTAATTCAATTACTAGAGTATTCTAAGGTCAATCAATTCTATAATTAATTGCTAATCCAATATATTCCTATATGAATTTAAGCAATTAATTATCTATTAAGATTTATGGAACTCAGTAAGACTACACAACTCATATGAATATATTCCTATTTCATATGCAAGTTATGGTTTTAATTATATGATCTACACACATGCATCTCCTTCCGGTCTCAACATGCATATTGAAATCATTTAAAAGATGACCAATCAATCAAAAGAATTAAGAATAATAATTAAAACTCAATAATAAAGGAAAAATTAAAACTAGATTTAACAAGTTAAGATTCAATCTATCATTAGTAAGCTGCATCATCACCCAAGGAAAATGAAAGTTTAGCACATGATGAAATTAAAAACAGAAATAAAATAAATTGAAAACTTCATAAACATTACAATAAACGTAATTATTAAATTTTAAAACATAAAAATACAACCACAAGATGCATGAAAATAGAAAAATATAGCCTTCCATGTAGGAGGTAAAACCTTCCATGTAGGAGGCATGCAAGAAACAAATACAAAGCATAAAATTAATTCTAAGATGATGGTGTATGTCGAGATGATAGGAGAGTAATAGATATGAAAATGATATGTAAGTGGAGAAAAGAGGAGAGTAATAGGATATGAGATGGTTCTCTCAAATGTGAAGGAGAGGATGGCTATATATAGGGAGGAATGGAGTATAGTAGATGAAGTGGTAGATGAAATGGTAGGTGGAATATGATAGATGAAGTAGTAGGTAAAAGGATGAGGTGGTAGATGAAATGTGGTAGATGGAATGGAAGATGAAGTGGTAGATGGAATGTGGCAGATGGAAAGGAAGATGAAGTGGTACATGGAATGTGGTAGATGGAAAGGAAGATGAAGCGGTAATGGAATGTGGTAGATGGAATGGTAGATGATTCATGCTCTCAACTTTCAAGCAAAATTCGAAACCCTTGGAGATAGAACTAGGTTTTGGTCTCAACATAAAAGTTATAGAGCTCTTTCTCATCTTTTTATCCATATATATAGAACGTCCCAATCCGACATCTAGAGCTCCAAATATTGCCTAAAAACTGAAAGAGGGTCTAATTTAGTATTTTTCAAGAGATTCTATTTTATGCCAAAATCATTATTTATTTATTAATTACACCAAAATTCATTAAATTGAGCTCAAATATCATCCGCAAAATCATCATATAGGGAAAAATAAATATGCAAATATTTTTCTTATCATCTTACTTGTGATAAAAAATATTAAGAGTAAGTACATTAAATCAGGACTAAAAAGAGCAGAGTTGTCAAAATAACAATAATTACTCTTAGTCTTTTTTTCCCCATACTCTTAGTCATTGATTCTTGAGAGGATTTGATATTGGTATAATTGTTTTCAATTGTAAATACTTGGAAAATGGGATTAAAAATGAAAGTTGCAGTTTAGGACTTAAATTTTAAAAATGAAAGTTTGGTCCCACGAATTTGGAAAATGACATTTTAGTTCAATTGAAACACATCATTTTTTATTCAAACCATTCTAGGTCAGTTTCAGAGGTTCATTCGTAGGGATGAGATCTAGAGTTTCAGCACCGCGAGAACATCAAGAGATTTGGTCTCTACCTCTCATTACCTTTGCCTTCTTCATCCTCTCTCGCCAGCGGCATTATTCACCAACACAGACCGCCGGCGAGCATCACTCTTCATTCACCACCTTAGGCTACTGTAAGAAAGGAAGACCAGAATAGAGAGCTATGAAAGAGAACCAGAGGAGAACCTCCAGACCTGTGGACCTCACCTTTCACCAAGTTTCCACCATTGCTGGCGACATTCTACCCAGCGTTCACCATCCTTCACTGCCGTGAACAGAGTCATGAGAGCTTGAGAAATAGAATGAGCAAAGCTTGAGCCACTATTCCTTCAATCCTCCTTCCTTCACTGTCTCTCACTTCTAGTGGTGTGCTTCAACGTTAAGTCCTTGTTCGTGGTTGCTTCTGCTACTCAACTCATACAGGCCATGCCTTGCTCTGATTTGTCTGGGTTTAATTTCAGCCCCAATTTAATTGATTAGTGCTAATCGATTATTTTGATCATTGTTTTATATGGTTGGAATTATGAAATTATTTGGTGGAGCTGTTATGATGGCTAGCGGTGGCTAAAACCTCTCAATCCTTTGTAACAAGAGACAATGGCATGAACTTAAAGCTTCAATAAGGGGATTTTTTGCTCTTTTATTTCTCTAATTCTACATTGTAATTGTGATTCCTAGGTCTTAGGATGAATTTTATAACGTTGAATTGAATTATTTTGATGTATTTAGAAAATTAGATGTGGCTTGAACCTTTGTTAGATACTTGAGACATTGTATTTAACTAGTTTAATTATCATTTCTTTGTGTTGTTTAGTCATTGAATTGATGATTTTGTGAATATTTTTTGCTAATTTCAAGGTGGCTTGGTTAGTGGATCAATGGTGTCTTGTGTTTACATTGGTTAATTGAATGTGAATTTATTAATTGTATTTAGTATTGGGTTTTAGCATAATTAATCTTGATTTTTCATATGGGTGGCCATTGTTAAATTAAGATTAATGAGAAAATCAAGTGGTAATGCTGGTGGCTCGGTTATTAGATCAAAAGCTAAATATGATTTTTAAGTTCATTTAATTGCTAGAATGATTAATCAACCTAATTTAGAGAGATTAATAAAAGGCTCCTCAAGAGACGACCCGGGATTACACCCTCTATTATAATCCTTGGTTTAATTTTGAAGAGGTTACAAGGCTCAAAGCAGATAATGCCGTCTTCAAGTGAGATTTGTGTTGAGTTTTGACCAGACAAACCTTATCCAATATTTATGAAATTTTACAGAAATATAGTATACATTCATAGCTTTAAAATAAGTTCAAGAATATATCAATTGGATACCAATAGAGAGAGTTATGATTTTTGAAAGTTAAGTCAGAGGGTAATTCTGGATGTCCAGGTTCTGACAATTTGGTAGTGTGATATTTTTGAGTAATATAATCATGTCCAATGGCCATAAAACTTTTCAAAATAAAAGTATACATGCTAAGATTTAATTTGATATATAATAGGTGTTATTTGGATCAGTATATTAAGATATATGAATTTTTGAAGTTAGTTGCTGTCAGATTATGTTTCTGGAATGCAATCTGGAACAAGGGAAGCTTTACGAATTTTTGGGCAAAATCTGTTATCAGTGGATAGCTTTTAGTATTTTTCCATGAAAACAAACATATAGAGCTTTTTATAAAACTTTGAACCACTACATTTGGAGTTTTGTAGATTAAGTTATGATTTTTCGAAGTTGAGCCGAGAAATAGAGAATTTCTTGGCTGTGGCCCAAATGTTTCTGACCTCTCTTGGCCACGGCCAAAGGATTTCTTGGCCGGGGCCAAGACCCTTATTTCAATATTTCACATTTTTAAATGGTATTGATTGGTCTAGCCTTTCCTAACCCTATACGCACTTGTTTGGACTTCCAATGGCTACCTAAGTGGCTCAAAATATGCTAGAACAACACATAAATGGGTAATAACTCAATTCTTGTACATTTGAAATCCTAGGACATATCAATATTAGGATTGGCAAGTACAACGGAAGAATTTAAAATTTTGCCAATCCCAATTGCGAGTCTATCAACGACGTTTAAACCAAGTTAGAAAGATTCATACCTTTTCAATTTAGGGTTTTCGATCTCTAGGAGCCAACACCTTAGGTCCACTCTCTCTACCGCTATCCACACGAATGCTCTCCAACATAGACTACTTGCTAGCACCTCCAATGTCCACAAGGGTTTCCCCTGCAGCTCTGAATTCTCATTCGTGTATGAGTTTTTCTACTTTATCAATTTTATAACCCATGAGGGATATATTCAAATTTCAAAATTAATCTTTATTAATTTTGAAATTAATTAACCCTTTAATTATCTTGGTGAGCTAATTAAATAAATTCAGTTTAAATTAAATCTTTCCATGTCACCTCCTTTTTATCACATGATAATGAGGTGTGAATAATGTCATCCTCCTATTCTTAACCATTACTTTCCTGATTTCTGAATAGTCTGACAATAGAAATGGAAACTCCTTTCCACCATAGTATGACCATACATTTCTTATACTCACTCATTGAGGGGCCAAGTAATATCTCTCTGCTAATGTGAGGGACAAATTCCATCTTGACCATTCACATTCCTCTGCATGAAAACTACCAAGCCCGATTGTAGCCTTTATCATCACCCGGTCAAAGGTGACTTTTGACTAGGTCAAAGCTTAGCGACTCTTATATAGAAATCCATGATGATCTCAGGCCAAAGGGTATAGTGACGTGGTTATACATGAGTTAAGCCTATGACTTGATCTATCCATCTTTCTCATAGTAGGTCGGTCTGACACCTTGTACTCTTACAAGTGCCTAAGACTTTGATTCATATCTCCATACCTTATTAAAGTTATACTGGTTTCATTTAGGACAATCTTTATGATTTATCCAATGATACAGTTATCATAGTGAACATGTGAATAATATAATAACAAAATAGAGAAATTCATTAAATAATATTGTTCAAAGTACGATGATTAGCCCTTATAGTACAATTTCCAACACATGCCACATAAGAAAACATAATAGGGTTAATGACACATCATCATACTTAACTATAGGGACTAATGGCTTTAGACAGAATAAACTTAAGGACCAAAACCATCTGTTTGATATTGTAGAGACTAAAACCAAAATGACTGTATACTATAAGAACTAAAGATGATATTAACACTTTTTGTTTTGATACAAGGGAGCCTAGAACATTATGTCAGGCCAAAAAATAATAATAAATTGGACGTATTCATTCTCCCAAAAGGACCGGAATTATTTTTTCTTGCTTTGTTTCAAGGGTTATATATAAGAGAGCCTAGAAATATTATATCGTCACTAAGCTTAGACATCTCTCTACATGAATTATTTATTCTTGTTTTTAAGGGCAATATATAAGAGAGCCAAGAACATTTTGTGTGTACGATTTTTGGCCCAATGATTCAATGAAGAGAACAATGTAGATTACTTGTCCATGTAGTTACAATTCCAACAACATTAAAGGAAAAAAAATTAGAGCCTCAAACTCCAACATTCCATAGTACATTATCAGTTTCTTAAGGATAAAAACAAAAAGCTACAAAACGTAGCTTGAAACTTGTGGGTAGAAAATATGCAAAAGAAGAAGGAAGGACCTCAATGTTAATACATTGAGCAAATAATGATGGAAGAACCCAAACAAAAGCCAACAGAAATAGAGCAAATGATGAAGAAGAAGAAGCTATAAGGCATGGAGGAAGCTCAATGTGGAAGCAAAGAAGTAAATTGATGGCTCACTGTAGAAAACTACTTATTGAAGACATAACATAGATCAACTTAATTATACAATATTTAGTTATGCTTGTTGGGTCCTTATTCAAAAGCTAAAACATGTTAGAGCAAGCGTTTCACCCAAGAGGGGGGTGAATTGGGTGATACTAAAAATTTCATTGCAAATATAAAACTTGACGGTGAATATAAAGCAATAAAGAGTAAGAAGAAATATCACCGAAGTGTACACCGGGAGTTATATTGGTTCGGTCACAACCACTTTGACCTACGTCCAGTCCTCAGAGCATCTCTGAGAGTTTCACTATAATTTCCAAGATTCAGTGGGTTCTTGGCACCTCGGTACATGCAAGTTCCTTCACCTGGACACTCGCTCCCCCTTACAAGTTGTAATCCAATCCCAACTTAAGGTTCCACAACCTTAAGTTACCTCAATAACAAATATTGAGTTTGAATGAAATATCTCTCTTACAAAGTGAATAAGAATCACTGAAGTACAGAATTACAAGTATGTGTAAAAACACAGTATTGAGCGTGAACTTGATAATGCGTTCGTGTGTGTTTTCGTTGTTCTCTCTATTTGGATGTTCCCATATATATAGATGTGTTGATAATGACCGTTGGAACATTTTCTTCTTGCCCGTTAGAGTGTGCACAACCACTGTTGACTTTTCCAGATTTTGAAAAATATCCGTTTGCGGTAGGTAGCATTTGAACATTGCATTTGACTTTCCTTATTTAGTAAGATCTCTTCATTGTTTATCTGCGAATATGCTAAAAATACTAATGCAATAAAAGGTTAATCATATAGGAAACAAATCAATGTTGGAATGATTTCTGAATTTTTGGACTTGGATACTCGAGTGGTCCCTCGAGTATTCATTAAGTTTACTCGAGTGGTTACTCGAGTATCTTCTTGAAAATATTGATAGAGAGCAAGTCAATAAATGAACATCACATTACTCGGGTAGTAGATGGAGTAAACAAATTTACAAACCTTGGAAATATCTATTTACTCGAGTATCGCCTCGAGTGAACATCTATTTTCTGCATAGCTTACTCGGGTGGATACTTCAAGTGCATTGTAAATAACTCTACAGATCACTCGATTACTGACTTGAGTAATCTCGTTCAAGTCTTTGACATAGAACATTTTCATACCTGCATACTTGAGTGGTGCCTCGAGTGAAGTGTGATAATAATATTTCAGATTAATCGAGTGTTACCTTCAAGTTTTGTTTACCATAGTGATTTACTTGAGTGGCTCCTCGAGTAATATTGGCAGGATTGAAATGCCGAGAGCAACATATTTCTTGAAACAGGGGACTCGAGTACTGACTCGAGTAACGTTGGCAGGCTGAGAGCAACTGGAAGTGACTTCCCTGATTACTCGAGTGCTTACTCGAGTAACATTGGCAGGCCGAGAGCAACTGGAAGTGATTTTCCTGTTTACTCGAGTGCCTACTCGAGTAATGTTGGCAGGATTACATGGCCGAGAGCAACTCATTTCCTTATGGCAGGTTACTCGAATGTTGACTCGAGTAACTCTTCTTTTCATTTCATATTACTCGAGTCGTCCCTCGAGTGATGTATCTGACCGTGAGTTACTTGAGGTTCTGTTCTCTGGTTACTTCAAGTTTCTGTCTCATTACTCGAGTTCTTACTTGAGTAGCCCTTTAGAAATTCTGCCAGTGATGAAGTTTCTCAGCTTTCTCTCTTAGCCTTTCTTCATTACTCCAGTACTTACTTCAAGTGATTATTTGCTCTGTCATTACTTTGTTCAAATTTGTTTGTTTATCAAAACTTTTTCACACCCATTCTTTGTTATCATCAAAACATGTGAGATCTAAAAAAACATCCCTTTAATATAATACATGTAGAATAGGAGAGGAACACATGCATTAAGATGATACATCACACATCACATAGTGATATAATATTATTTTTGGTTGAGATCTCCAACTCATACAACTTTATGGAATGGAACCAAAAACATGTGATCTTGGCATAGTAAGCTCATTGCATACTTGCTCTATGGATGGGTGAGTATATGGATTTTCATTCAAGCAAGTAAAAGTTATTCTTGTTGTCAATACCCGTTTCCATTTCGATATACACAAAGTAATAGAGACCAAGTTCCACAGGCATACATAAATAGTACAAATATACTGATACTAAGTACATATTTACATACATGATTTATCCCCACAAGGTCTGCTAATATTTACTATTTATCCAAATATGTCAAAAATAGAGGCCATATATAACCACTAGCCCAATTCTCTGGTTCCGTGCCCTCATTTGCCCGTATCGGCTGCTTTTCCCTTGGAGTCACTAGCTCCTACTGGAATTGTCATTTGAAAAAGGGTGAGATTCCAATGAATTCCAGTAGCAACATATTATCATTCATAAAAAATATGATAAATAAATATGTCAAATACCAGTTAATGCAATATCATACTAACACATAACTCAGTTCAATTGGAAATGTGTTTAGAGTCAACCATAGTTGCAATCACATCCCGTACTTCATTCCATGACTGGGTAGATCAGTGTACCCGTAGGCACTATTCATCAGTGTGCACTGTGTATCATACATATTATAGAAGATGGCATATACGAAGTATATAAACATTCACATAGTATAAGAAGAATAAAGTTACTACCTTAAACCCTTTTCTTGCCTCAAATCATCTGCCTCGTAAAATGTGCCAAGCTTAGGCTTCCAACTCGGTCCTAAAATATCAAATGTACAAGAAATAGGTTATAACCTATCCATGTATCATTTTAGGCACTACCATAATGTTTCTTGTGGTTATATTAGCCTATGGTAAGAATTTACAAAAATGCCCCCGGACCGTGGCCCGACCCAGCAATACCCGGCCTGACTATACTTTTCCCTGAAATTCTGACATGGGCTATCCTAACTTATTTTCGCCCAAGGAATCCATTTTCAGGTTTTGGAATTACCAAATTCAATGTCAAATTATAAAATTGCCCTTGGCAGCCCCACTTTAAGGATTTCAGGGGCGTTTTCGTAATTATGCTTTTTCGGCCTTTTCCAAAAAAGTGACCAATTGTAACACCACCTAATTTTCCCTCCCGAATGCAATGGAACCATAAAATGATTGAAAACCCAACTCCTACCCCTAGATCTAGCCCTGACCGAAATTATGGGATCCTCCGGGAAAAATCGCGGTTTTGCGATTTCGGCTCCATAAACGCGTTCCTTCATACTCCTAACTACTTTATTAACCATCTAATTGAGTTATAACAACCATTTGAACTAAAATTGGGCAGCATAACCCTTAGGTACACACATTTTCAAAATTTAAAACTAATGGCAATTCGGCGAAATTTCACCAATTAAATTGCCCACAACAGCCAGAATAGACAATATACGAAGGTTTGGAAGTTACCTTTCGCTTCCCTCTGGCTTTTCTCAACAAGGATGAAAAACCTAGCTTTCACACACCCAAAGATGATCTTCCCTAACCTTAAACACATAGAAGAGTAGATTAGGAACGGAGTTATACGTGTTAGGAACCGATTTACCGAAGAAATCGCTTACCTTTGCAAGTTTTTCTTCTCTTTCTCTCTCTAGAATTTCACACACACACTCTCTCTCTCTCTAGCTCAGATCTGAAATGGCATGAAAATGGGTTGGAGGAATGAAGGAGATGATGTGTTTTTAATATATCTTATGCTTTATTCAATTATTTAACAATTTTCCAAAATTTCAAAAATCAAGTTTTATGTACATAAACCTTATGTACATGTAATCATGCTCATCAAGCCCAACCAATATTTCCTTCCTCTTGAAACATGTAGGAGACACCTAGAGGTCCTATCCTTTGGTCTCAATTGGCTTCACAACTTATCCCGATTACGTATATACGTAAAGTCTAAATTTTGGTCAAAATTACACTTTTTGCTCAAATTTTCCATAAATTCATATTAAATTGATCAAAATATTTTAAATATATTTTTTATTTTATTTTCCTTAATTAATTGCAATTAAATTCAATTAATCAGAAAATAATTAATTTTGTGATAATTTAGCAAAATTACGATTTTGCCATTACCTTTTTAATCCAATTTCTTTTCTCATTTTTCTTTGGCCAATTCTCATCTATTTTTTGACCAAATATTTTCTCTACTACTTCTCTATTTTGGGACCTTAATATTGGGCTTTTTAAATTACCCAAATTAATTCCATAATTATTTTGCCTATTTTCTCATGAATATGAACATTTATAAAATTTATAAATTCCAAATTTATGAATATTCACCATTTTATTGAATTTCTCAAATAATTACAGTATATTTGGTGAATATGAAATTTCAGGTGTAACACTTGCAATCAACATCACCTTTCCAGCCACTGAACCATAAGGATAATGTAGCCTTTGGTCTAATACTTCCTTCAAATCCAAATCATAAGCAACTATTGTTGGGGCATCAGTAGAAGACATTATGAGATCTCTTGGATGCATTCCAATAATTATTTCTAGAGCCAACACTCCAAAGCTATAAATGTCACATTTCTCACTCACTTCCATTGTATACGCAAGTTCTATAACAAAATCAAAATGATTATCGTGAAAAAAAAACATTGTTGGTGATTTTAATTTTCAAATAAACAAAACATGAAATATAGCATTGTGTAATTCATAAATAAAGAAAAATCACATTATATAAATTGAGATATCCTTAACCTGGAGCAGCATAGCCAAAGGTACTGGCAAATGAGGTCTAATTGTTAGAATCTAGATACAAAAGCTTGGTCGTCCCAAAGTCAGAGATGTGAGCCTCATAATCTGAGTCTAAAATAACATTTTTGCTTGATATGTCATGATGAACTATTGGAGGTGAGCATCCATGATGAAGATAGTATAAAGCATTAGCCACACCTTCGACAACTTTGATTCTCTTATTCCAATCCAATGCAATGGCTTGTGTCTCATCACTTAGTATCTTATCCAAGCTGCCCCCTTCCAAGAATTCATAAACCAAAAATGAGAACTTTGAATGCCAGCAAAACCCATATAGCTTTATGATATTATGATGCCTCGTTTCTGTCAAGGCTCGAATCTCACTCATAAAAGCTTTTTAATGACACTGATCTCTATCTAGTACTGAATGTTGCTTCTTCACGGCCGCAACTTGACCTGTGGATAATTCAGCTTTGTAGACGGTTCCAGACCCTCCAACTCCAATGAGATATTTTTTGTTGAACTCCTCTGTGGCTTCAATAATGTTTTCATATACTAACTTCCCATCATAACTGTAACCCCCTGCCTTAATTAGCGTAATTAAGATTCGATAACATGTAATTAAATTGGATTAGAGACCGATGCATAGTTAAAACTCATTTTAAACACCCTCCCTAAGGTAGGGTTTTCACAATATTTTGAAAAGTTCTTTCCTTCCCCGATCTCAAGTTCAGATATCAAATTTAATCACCTGAGCAGTTAATTTACATTTAGACATATCAGAGTATATAACCAAAAATCCCGGCAACCCCCGGGTTCCACTCATTCACCAAAAGGTTTATAATTCCTATAGAGGGGATTACACAACTACTTTCAACTAATATTTACAACCCAAAAATAATTTACAAAATCCCTATCCAATATGATTAACCAACATGTCCCTATAGGGTTCTAACCGCTCCGGGTTGTTCGCTTCTCCATAGAGCCACTCGCCTTGTCTGAAAGGTTAGTTAAAGGAAAAAATGAGATTTAAGAGAATCCCAGTAGTAACAAAACATTCATACCACACATAAGCACATAGCATGTAAGCAATCATCATACAGCAGCAGCAGTACAAATCACACTCCACCCTCATCCCCTTTTACCGCCGGGAAGGCACACCGTCCTAACCCGAACCATTGTTAGCGACTCAGGGACTGTTGGCGTGGCAGTGCATACACATAGCCTTATAGCTCATAAAGCCATCCGGCTTTCACAATTGGCCCGTCGGCCTTCACAAATAGCCTTTCAGCTTTCACATAATCACACGTATCACACCCCATCCTCATCCCCTTTTACCGCCGGGAAGGCACACCGTCCTAACTCGAACCGTTGTTAGCGACTTAGGGACTATTGGCATGGCGGTGCTTACACATCCATAAATATCACAGCATACAAATTTATCAAAAAATCAATGATATAACACATATACAATGCATCACATATAGTATAAAAGAAAAGTCACTACCTTGTTCCTTCCTGACGTTTACTGGCACAGTGGGCTCACGAGGACGGCAGATGTCAAATCCTATAAACCAAATTAGAGACAACCTATCAGTCTCTTTTCCAAATTTTTAATTCCATAATACTTTAAGTTGGTTATCATCTACACTATTTAGGTGACTATTATAGGTCTAAACATATGCCTAAAGGGTCGGGAGAATCTACCCCAAAGATCCTCCTTCTTGAAAGAATTTCTGATTTTGGGCTGGCTCACTCGAGTGAAGAAGGGCTCACTCGAGTGTTACCCCTAATCGCACTCGAGCACCAGTGAGTGAGACACAGAAAGTGTCTGCCCTAGAGCAAACCTCGAAAATATTTCTCACACTCACTCAAGCACAAGAAGCGGTACTCAAGCAATGACCTCAAGTGCACTCGAGCACCAAAGAGTGAGGCCCAACGAGTGACTACCCGAGAGCAACCATAAACTCCCAGGTCTTAAACTGACTCCCTCACTCGAGCATGCCCATGCTCACTCGAGTGGGATCATATCTCACTCGCAAGTCAGGAAGTGTGCTCACAGTTTCTGCCTGAAGACTTAACCAATATTCCCAAAAGTTCATAGTGTAACACCCTGCCTTTAATCACGTAATTATAATTCGATAATGCACATTTAATTCGGATTAGAGACCATCGGATAACTTAAACTCATTTCAATCTCCTACTTTGTAGTAGGGTTTTCACAAAACATTCAAAATCTCTTCCTGTTCCTGGTCTCCATTTCAAAATTCGAATATAATTACCTGTGCAGTTTATCTACATTCATGTATAACAGAGTGTATAACCAAATCCCCGGCAACTCCCGGGTCCTATACATATATAATCTAGAGGTTACAAGTATCTACTAGGGGATTACACAACCAAAATCGAATGTAGTGTTCTTGATTCAGGATATACAGTAATCCCGAGTTTAAAGTAGATAACCAACATCTCAAAAATCCTTAGTATCACTAAAGATCCTAAGTGCTTCGGGTTGGCCGCTTCTCCTTTGAGCCACATGCCCTGTCTGAAATGTTAGTCATAGGAAAGAATGAGATTCGAGCGAATCCCAGTAGTAACAAACTACTCACACAATGCATAACACAAAGCATGTATATAAATCACAACCAGCAGCAGCAGCAATCTCAAAGATACATGGTTTTCACCACAAACGACAGCACTCACGGCTGTATGCATAATACGACAGCTCTCGCTGTAATAATAATCACGACAGCTTACGCTGTAATCACAATAACGACAGCTTACGCTGTAAACGACAGCTTGCGCTGTAAACGACAGCTTGCGCTGTAAACGACAGCTATCACCAGCTGTAATCGCAGCAGCATCAAAGAATCATCACATAACAATGATAACACACACATACAGAGCATTATACATAGTATAAGAGAGAGAGTCACTACCTGATCCTTTCACGACGTTTCTTGGCACTATGGGCTCCCGAGGGCGGCAAATATCGAATCCTACAATTCCAAATGCACCATTTAGACACTTCCATAGTGTTACTTGGGGTTATATGAGTCTAAAATGAAAATTTACAAAAATACCCCCGGGGACCCGGCCTGGGCCCGCATACCCGGACCGGTTGCACTTTTCTCGAAATTCTAATCTGGGCTATCCTAACATATTTCCGCCCAAGGAATCCATTTCCGTACTCAGAATTATCAAATTCAATGTCAAATTACGAAATTGCCCTTGGCAGCCCTACTTTTAGGGTTTTAGGGGTGTTTCCGTAATTATGCTTTCTCGGCCTTTTTTGAAAAAGTGCCCAACTGTAACCCCACCTATTTTCGCCCACTGAATCCAATGGAACCATCAAATCATTGAAAATCCAACTCTAAGACCCATTTAGACCCCTGACCGAAATATATGAGCTCTTCGGAGAAAATCGGGGTTTTACGATTTCGGCTCCGTAAACACGTTCCTTTCTACTCCTAACCACTTTATTGACTATTTCATTAAGTTACAACTATCATTTAGTATCAATTTGGGCAGCATAACCCCTAGAAAAACCCATTTCCAAGAATTAAAACCAATGGCGATCCGGCGAAATTTCACCGATTAAATTGCCCACAGCAGCCAGAATAGTCAATATACAAGAGTTTGGAAGTTACCTCAAGCTCCCAATAGATTTTCCTTGACTTGAATGAAAACCCTAGGTGTTTTAACACCAAAAGAGGAGCTTCCAAACCTTAAAGAACATAAAGGAGTAGCTTAGGATCGGAGTTATACGCGTTAGGAGCTAGATCGTCGGAGAAATCGGCTTACCTTGCGAGTTCTCTTCTCCTTTTCTCCCAAAACCCTCTCAACTCTTTTTCTTTACTTTGGTTGCAGAATGGCGTCGGGAATGGCTGATGAAGATGATGAATAAAAAGTGTTTTAACATTAGGATGATGTCATGTTTTATTATGCTGATGTCATAAATCCCATTTTCGGATTTTATGACAGTTTTTCTGCCCAAACTTTAAAAAATCATAACTAATTCTAGAAAAATCGAAATGAGGTGATTCCAAAGCCAAATGAAATATATTTAAGTCCTATTCATAGGAAAAATATTGGCCATTACTGAAAATCACCACAAAATTCCCAGACTTTCAATCTTTGCATACTGTTCCAGAAAATAATTAATTTCGCTGGGCAAACTTCAAAAATCCAAAACTCTTAGGTCACAAATCAAAATGATACAAATTATATGTTCATTTTGAAGCTTGACATGTGAACTTTAATACTGGAAAATTTCAGAATTGTTAGACACCATTTGCCTATTTAAAACGTCCATACAAATTGGCTGCCCTGTACAGAGTTTCAATGGACAGAGTTTTCAACTTTTGCATAATTGTTCCCAATGGTTCCAACTTCACAATAAACACTCTCCCCACATGAATTTTCACAAGGAAGCCATTGGAATCATTAACATATCCAAATTCCCATCACACATTCTCCAAAAGTGTTTATTCAACAATAATTACATCCACTTTTGAAGTCATTAGCCCTTAATCACTTTTTGGGATATTACATTTCTCCCCCCGTAAAATAAATTTCGTCCTCGAAATTTGTCACACAACTTGAGCCATAAACTCCGGATAACGTCTTCGCATATCCGCTTCCGCTTCCCAAGTTGCTTCCCTCTGAGTCATTCCCTTCCAGATCACCTTCACAAATGGAATGCTTCGATGTCTGAGCCGTCGTTCTTCTCTATCAATGATCTGTTCTGGCTCTATCGCATATGTGAAGTTGTCTTGTAACTCAACTTCTTCATATTCAACAATATGAGATGGATCCGGTTGATACTTCTTCAGTTGGAAAACATGAAACACATCGTGGAGTCTACTCAAGTTTGGGGGTAGGGCTACTCGATAAGCAACAGGCCCAATCCTCTCAAGGATTTCAAAAGGACCTATATATCTCGGGCTCAGCTTCTTCCTCTTGATGGCTCGCCCAATGCCTGTAATTGGTGATACTCTCAGAAATATGTGATCACCAACCTCAAATTCTAGAGGCCTTCTCCTCTTGTCAGCGTAACTTTTCTGTCGACTCTGCGCTGCAAGGAGCCTCTTACGAATGATCCGAATCTGTGCTGAGGTTTGATCAACCAAATCTGGCCCATAAAGCTTCCTTTCGGATAATTCATTCCAGCATAAAGGTGATTGACACCGTCTCCCATACAACACTTCATACGGAGCCATTTGGATGCTCGCATGATAGCTATTGTTATAGGCGAACTCAGCTAGTGGAAGGAAACGATCCCAACTTCCTTTAAAGTCGAGAACACAAGCTCGCAACATATCTTCCAGCGTCTGAATTGTTCTCTCAGATTGTCCATCCGTTTGAGGATGATAAGCCGTACTGAATCTTAGTTGAGTACCTAAGGCTTCATGCAATGCTTTCCAGAATCTCGAAGTGAATCGGGGATCTCGATCGGAAATGATATTCTTCGGTACACCATGGAGTTTCACAATTTCTCGGATATAAATCTCTGCTAGCTTATCCGGAGAGTAACCAGCATCGATTGGTATGAAGTGGGCTGACTTTGTTAATCGGTCCACAATTACCCAGATCGCATCATAGTTTCTGATCCTGGGTAATCCCACAACCAAATCCATGGTCACGCTTTCCCATTTCCATTCCGGAATCTCAGGACTCTAAAGTAAACCAGGCGGTCTCTGGTGCTCGATTTTCACTTTCTGACAAGTGAGACACCTTACAACATATTTGGTCACGCCACTCTTCAAACCCGGCCACCAATACACCGATTTCAGATTCTGATACATCTTGGTCATACCAGGATGAAGAGTATATCGGCTCTTGTGTGCCTCATCCAGAATCTTCTGCCTCAACTCTGCCTTAAGTGGAACGCAGACTCTTTTCTGGTAACGAACCAATCCACGAGGCGATATGTCGTAGCCTGAAACTTCTCCCTGTTTGATTCGAGTCAGATTGCGCTGTATCCAGTCATCTTGACTCTGAGCTTCTTCAATTTCCACCCTTAGATTACTCTCCTCTTGAGAAACAGTGTAATTGGCACAGATGATCTGATTTGTCAAATTTAAATCACGGAAATCTTCAATCAATTTCCTTTCTTGTATCATCATAGCTGCAACGAGCACAGTCTTTCGGCTAAGAGCATCAGCGACTACATTTGCCTTACCCGGGTGATATTTTATCTCCAGGTCGTAGTCCTTAAGCAATTCCATCCAGCGACGCTGTCTCATATTCAGCTCTTTTTGATCATATAGATATTTAAGACTCTTGTGGTCGCAGTACAGTTCTACAGTCACACCATACAGGTAATGACGCCAAATCTTTAAAGCAAATACAATGGCCGCAAGCTCCAGATCATGAGTGGGATAATTCAATTCATGAGGTCTGAGCTGTCGAGAGGCGTAGGCCACCACACGTCCCTGCTGCATAAGGACACACCCTAATCCCTACCCACTGGCATCAGAATACACAACATATGTCACACTGGGATCGGGTAAAATCAATACAGGTGCCGACGTCAACCTCTCCTTCAGCTCCACAAAGCAGTTTTCACATTTTTCATCCCACACAAACGGCTGATCTTTTCTCGTGAGCTTGGTCATCGGCAACGCAATAGGAGAGAAATTTTGGATAAATCTCCGATAATAACCAGCATCGATTGGTATGAAGTGGGCTGACTTTGTTATATCAAGGTTGTCGCAAATATTCTAAATTATCTTTCTTGATCAAATTGTATCATATCAAGTGCTTGTGTGGGATCACGGATAAGGGAATGTCGATGTTGCTCGACTTATTACAAGATGCATTCCCCGACGCCGAGATTCCCACAACGTTCTACGAGGCCAAGAAGATCATCAACAGGTTGGGGTTGAATTATCAAAAGATTGATGCGTGCCCAAATGATTGTATGCTGTATTGGAGAGACGATTCCAGCAGGGAGACGTGCAAGAGATGTCACACATCGAGGTACAAGACAATTCGGAAGGGGAAAAAGCAGAAGAAGAAACCCGCAAAGATTCTCAGGTATTTCCCTTTGAAACCTCGTCTACAAAGATTATTTATGTCGTCTAAAACTGCTGAGCACATGAGGTGGCATGCCGTTGATAAAAACGAAGATGGTAAATTAAGACATCCGCGGGATGCAGCTGCTTGGAAAATGTTTGACAACGACTTTCCAGATTTTGCGACTGACCCCAGAAATGTCCGGCTTGCGTTGGCGACCGACGGTTTCAATCCTTTCGGGAATCTTAGCACAAGTTACAGCATTTGGCCGGTAGTCTTAGTTCCCTACAACTCACCCCCCTGGATGTGTATAAAACAAAGCTCTTTCACTATGTCTATGATCATTCCAGGCAAAAAGGCACCGGGCAATGACATCGATGTGTATCTCCAACCGCTTATTGCGGAATTGCTTGACCTGTGGAATGTCGGCTTGGAGACGTACGACGCTCACAGCAAGACTTTGTTCAACATGCGTGCAGCCTTGATGTGGACGATCAGTGACTTTCCTGGCCTTGGCACATTATCTGGTTGGAATGTGCACACTGGGTCGGCGTGTCCGGCTTGCAATTTCGACTCTGACGCACTGCGCCTTCCCCACAGCCGAAAGTGGTGCTTTATGGGGCATCGGAGGTTTCTCGATGGAACGCATAAGTTCAGATTGCAACGGAATCGCTTCAATGGGAAACCAGAGAAAAGAGGACCACCTCAGACTTTGTCCGGTACAGATATCTTACAGCAGCTTGAGCATGTTGACGTCGAGTTTGGAAAAAGCGACGATTCAGCACAAACTCGCCAAAAGACGCGCAGGACTTCGGCGCCTCAGCAGTGGAAGAAGATAAGTATCTTCTTCACGCTTCCGTATTGGAGATCTAATTTACTTCGCCACAGTCTTGATGTAATGCACATTGAAAAGAATGTTTGCGACAATGTGCTGTATACGCTGCTCAACGAACCCGGCAAGACAAAAGATCACCTTCAAGCGAGGAAAGATTTATGCGACATGGGAGTTCGTGAAGACGCTTGGCCAGATGAGCATGACAGATTTACACCGGCAAAGTTTACCCTCACAAAACCGAACAAGGATGTGTTCCTCGCGACGTTGAAGAAAATAAAAGTTCCTGATGGGTATTCAAGCAACATTTCTCGATGTGTCGACTTGCAGGCTCGGAAGGTTGCTGGCCTGAAGAGTCACGACTCACATGTTCTTATGCAGCAGTTACTCCCTCTGGCTATAAAGAATACACTTCCTCCCGATGTTTCCATCGTTTTGGTGGAACTTTGTTCTTTCTTTCGGAAGTTGTGTTCTAAGGTTTTGATCGTTGAGGAGCTCGATCAGCTGCAGTCGAAAATCATTCTTACGCTTTGTCACTTGGAGATGATCTTTCCTCCGTCCTTTTTTACTGTGATGGTTCACCTCACGGTCCACCTCGTTCATGAAACAAAGCTCGCTGGACCAGTACAATATCGTTGGATGTATCCGATTGAGAGGTACTCATTTTAAATATGTGCTTTCATTTATTGTCCGTATTTAATGTTTCCTAGTCGTCCTTTTCATCATTTTATATCAATTTTCTCTTATGTACTTCGTAGGTTCCTTGGGAAATTAAAATCTTACGTGAGGAATAAGGCGTGGCCAGAAGGTTCTATAGCTGAAGGCTATATAGGGGATGAGGTGCTTTATTTTTGCTCAAGGTACTTTGATGATCTTAAGACGGCTTTCAACCGCCCCCCTCGTGTTGACGATTGTCCTGAACCTGCGCCGACATCAGGAGAATTTATCCCTCGTGTTGGTAAACCAGTTGGAGCAACTGAGAACTTCAAACTAACGGCAACTGAGAAGTTCCAAGCACATAGACATGTCTTGATTAATTGCACTCAAGTTGAGCCTTTCATACGGTAAGAATTGTACACTCACATGTATGTTAATCGATCTATATCTTTCATAACATTTCTCACTTTCATTTCACTAACGCCTTTCCATTATTAATTGCAGGGAATTCAGAAGTCATGTCAAGCGTCAGCTCAGGATCCGTACACAGACATCCTCGGAAGTTGATAGGAGGGTCCACAGAGAATTCCCGGGCTGGTTTGCGCGCAGAATACTAAATGACCACAACCCACACTCACCAGATTTCAGAGCTCTCGCAATCGGCCCTCTTGATCATGCAAAACGGTTTACAGCATACAATGTCAATGGTTTTAAGTTTTGCACGGTTTCACGGGATCAAGGATTGCAAACACAGAATTCGGGTGTTTATGGCACATTTGGGACAAGGAGTTATGCGAGCAGCAGTGACGCCAACATGCAGTTCGGAGGCGTCCCTTACTATGGCAAGCTTCTTGATGTGGTCGAGCTTAATTATCAAGGCCGTTTCACCGTGACGCTGTTCAAGTGTTTGTGGGCAAATACCACTACTTCTCGGGGACTGACAACTGACGACCTAGGGATCACATCAGTCAATTTCTCACGCACGATTCATACTGGTATTTCTCAAGATGATGAGCCGTATATTCTAGCTTCAGAGGCACATCAGGTTTATTATGTCGAGGACGAGCGGCATAGGGATTGGCACATGGTCGTTCATTTAAAGCCAAGAGACCTTTACGACATGGGTGAAGGCGATAACATCGCCTACGAGAGTGAGCCATTTCAGCCAGCTGATTTTGAAAACTACTTCCCTGAAGGCGATGACAATTTACCTCTACTGCGGTGAGTTTTTTTAAGTCCACGTCATTTCAATTAAATTTGTTAAATTTAATAATACATCAATAACAATAATTTTTCTACAAAATTTCTGTAGGGATGGCGACGATGAGTGATCAAATTCAAGTGTAAAAAATTTGTCTTTACAAAAAATGCAAAAAATTTGTGTTAAAATAAAATGTAAAAAAATATTTTAAAAAAATTAAAATAATATTTGTAGAATTCAAGTGCAAAAAATTTTTCTTCACAAAAAATGCAAAAAATTTGTGTTAAAATAAAATGCAAAAAAAAATTTTAAAAAAAAAATTAATATAATATTAGTAGCGGTTATTAAACCGCTACAAAAATATAAATAACCGCTACTAAATAAAAACCGCTACATTAACCGCTACAAATAATTAAACCGCTACAAAAATATAAATAACCGCTACTAATTAGTAACCGCTACATTAACCGCTATATTAACCGCTACAAATTATACGTGAATCTCTATAAATACCCTTATCACAACTCATTTCAAACACTCCCCAATTTCTTTTCACCTTACCCTTCTTTCATTTCCTCTCATTTACAACTTCTTTCGTATGAGTAGAGGAGCTGAATAATACGATCAAATATGGTAACAAGATTTTCAATATCTTTTAGAATATTTCTTTTCTTTCTATAAAATTTATTCTAACCATTTTTTTTAGATATATCATAACTCTATCTCATTTTCATCTATTTTTCATATACAATTACATTATATTATAAAACATAATAATTCCTTATTACCTAACTATCCTTAATAATATTATTAATATAAATTTTATACTAATCATATTCAATTACATTTTTTCTTTTTAATTTATTAATAAGTTAAACTATTAAATAATAAACTAATTGAAATAGATAAAATAATAACAAATTAAACTATTTAATATAATATTTAAAAAAAATAAAAAAATCAACGTATATTTTTTAAAAATTTTTTAAATATTTGTAGCGGTTATTAAACCGCTACTAAATAACGCGCCTTTTCAAAGCTAAATTTAAATTTTTTGGCGCTAAATTTGAATTTCATGAAATTAGTAGCGGTTTTAGAAACCGCTACTAAGTTCATGAAATTCAAATTTAGTAGCGGTTTCTTAACCGCTACAAATAAAAAATGTCATTTTTAACAAATTTTCATTTTTATATATTTGGAGCGGTTATTAAACCGCTACAAAAAAAAATTCTTTTTTAATAAAATTTTTTATATTTGTAGCGGTTATATAACCGCTACAAATATCTCTTGGTGTTGTAGCGGTTACTATGAACCGCTACAAAGGTTGTAGCGGTTAGTTTTGATTGAGTAGCGGTTTTGTAGAACCGCTACAAAACCGCTTGCAACGTACGATTTAGTAGCGGTTTTCGTAACCGCTACTAACCTAGTTTGTAGCGGTTAGAACCGCTACGAATACCCATTTTTAACCGCTACTAAATCACGTTTTTTTTGTAGTGCTAGAGCAATTCTTCAAACTTCTAGGAATTGGAATAGTGAATTGATTGTTTTGTACAGATATGTTAGTAAGTAATCCTCCAAGGCAAATGTCTTGAGGCAAATGACCTTTGAAATTATTGTCTGAAATTTGCAAGGATACCAATTTCCTGAGGTTATTCATTTCTGATGGAAGTTTGCCACAAGTTTGTTTTGACGTAGAATTAGTTGGGAGAGCTCAGTCAAGTTGCCAATGCCAAAAGGAATAAATCCATAAAGGTTGATTTCATTCAAACATAATTTGGAGAGAAATTTCCAATACTCAAAAGAATAGGTCCAGAAAGGTTGTTTTGAGAAAGCAGAAGGTTGTTTAGATTGACCAAGTTCCCAATGGAGATTGGGATTGGTCCCGATATGTTATTGTTTAACAACTGCAACATTCCCAAAGAATAGAGTTTCCCTGTTTCTTGTGGAATTGACCCTGAGATTTGCACTACTACAAAAAATGCTTTTAACGTCCCTTTTCTGGGCCTTTTAACATATGAAAACAGGGGGACGTCTATCTGAGCGACGTAGAAAAAACTGTCAGTAACTTCCCTAAAATAGGGGATGTCTTTAGGACAGACTTTAGACGTCCCCAGTCGTTACTGGGGACGTCTAAAGTGTTTTTGAACCACTTTAGACGTCCCCAGTTTGCACCCCAGTGAAAAAGTGGGGACATCTAAAGTGGTTCAGAAACACTTTAGACGTCCCCAGTTTGCTCTGAGGACGTCTAAAGTCAGGAACCACTTTAGACGTCCCAAGTTTGTACTGGGGACATCTAAAGTTTTTTTTATGGCCTTTTATATTTACATCACTGTCCGGCAAATTTAAACTGCAGAAATTGGATAGAAGAAATATTACATAAACCAGAATGGAAACAACAGCAGTTCATCACTATCTAATAAACATGTTATCCAACAATCTAATAGTATGTACAACAACACAACTCTAATTCGCACCTTGGAAATTCATCCCAAAATTCCCCTTAAAAGTGAGACATCCCAAAATCAGAATAACAAACCGTCTCAACTTAATTTAAACGAAACTAAACTAATTAAGGCAATTCATATTCAAGACAATGTATCATTGTGATTTTTTTTTACCAAGCAACCCATGCCAAGTTCAAAGCTTCCAACTAAACAATTTTCAAGCCTCCACAATTTTTAGATAAGTATTATTCATCCCATCACAAGAAATGATCTCTCTTAAAATGCATGTACCACCCTAGAAAAAAAGTGTCATACCTATTTTATGGCATAATTGATGTTGTATTATATTGTACCTCATCAACATTCCAGAACCATACACACATTTGAGGTAAAACTCTGACATATTTTTGTAATTTAATTGACTTTTGAATAATGTTAAACTAGACTAACCTAAGCCAAAACCAAATTCATTCCTAAGTATCATTGTCATTTTTTTAACTCATGTCTATATATATATATATATACATCACCGTGTTGAAGTCTGCTGACGAAAAAAACAAGTATGCAATAATGACAGTCCATTTCCATATCAAGCAAATTAGAAGTAGATTAAAAGTATGCATATACAAGTTACTCTGTTTTTCTAGTTTCATAATCTGATTTAAATTAACAGTTACAAGCATTTGTTCAATCATTTGTATCTAAAGTTGTGGGAGTGAGAGACAAACCTGTGGATGACGGAAATGGAGATGACTCACGGTGCCACCAGCTGGGAAGATGATAGTTGTGAGAGGGAGACACAAACGACAGTGCTCTCGTCAAAGAAGATAGAGGGAAAAATAGAAATATGATTATGAGAAAGAGGAAGGCAGACAGGGAAGGAAGCACGGGAAAGGGAGTTGCAGCAACGAACTGAGAAAGAGGAAGGAAGATGGGAAATGAAGCAAGGGAAAGGGGAAAGAGGAAGACAGCTGGGAACGAAGCTCACGGGGGAAGACGGAATGAAGCTTGGGGAAGGAAAATAAAGCTGCTGGCCTGCTACTGATGGGATGGGCGTCTGATAGGCTTTTCCGCATCCCCAATCAAAATGGGGACGTCTAAAGCGAGCTTTAGACGTCCCCAGTCAAACTTAGACGTCCCCAAAGACTCTGGGGACGTCTAAAGTGGTACAATTTTTTTTTAAAATTCAACCAGCGCCAATATTTCCCGCTAAATATTGAACTTTGGGTGTCCCTAATTTAAAAAGGGACGTCCTTTAGGGTCGTTAAATGTCTAGTTTGTAGTAGTGTTGATTGGAATATAGATAAAGGTGTAGTAAACTAGACATGTTTCCAATAGTATTAGGGATACTACCAGAGAGAGTGTTTCTTGAGATGTCAAGTTGCTCAAGTCTCTTCATCATTCCAATTTCATGGGGGATAGAACCAGTCAACTGATTACCTCCAAGTGTTAAGTACCAGAGATTAGTCATCCTTCCAATTTGGGGAGGAATGTGGCCAGAAAGGTGGTTGTTTCCTAGATTTATAACAGACAAATTGGCTAAATTTGCTATTCCTTCAGGGATATGGCCATTGAAATAATTAAAATCTAAGTTTAGGGCAACAATATTATTGGGTAGCAGTGTGATCACAGGGAAAGAGCTCCAGAGAAATAGTTTTGATTCAAAAAAAGTTACGAGAGTGTGGACAAGTTGCCAATACTCATTGGATTGCTACCAAAGAATTCATTATGGGAAAAATCTAGAGAACTAGGTATGGAGAGTTCACCAATCTGAGCAGGGATATTCCCATAAAATGAGTTGTTTTGAATATCTAAGAATTGGAGATTGGGGAAAGATGAGAAGTTGAGACTATCAAGCTTACCTCTTAATCCAACATCTCTAAGATATATAGAGGAAGTGGAGTTGAACTCATTGCATTCAGTTCCAACCCAATTGCAAGGATGACTGCTATTTTCTCTCCATAATGATAACAGAGTTTTGCTCTGGTTGTCAAGGCTGGCCTTCCACTTTAGGAAAGTAATTGCTTCACTATTTGGTGAAGTAATGAAAGAGGAAACATGAGATGGGAACAACATTGAATAGCCAACTAACAGCAGTACCCACCAAAGAGTTTGCTTCTCAGAAAATTGAGGAATTCTGAAGAGGAATGCCATGGTGGCTATGAAGGATATTTTAAACAAAATTAGAATGGTGTAGTAAACGCAATGGATGTTAAGATATATATAAGCAGATGAATTAACAGTCATTTATTCACTGAGTATCCTTATTATCAGCAAGTGGTTAACCGATGTTACTTAACAATTCTGAAAAATGCATGGCCAGATCAGGAAGTGTCAACAAACCTATGCGTCTGTATGCAAACTAAGCTAATTGAAGGATTTTCTTCAATGTCGTAAGCTGCGGCTACGTGGAAAATGAGGATAATAAGAATACAAAGACGTCAATATCCAGTTTTCCAGCCCATGTGTTTGATGAGAGACCTCTTGAGAAGGAAATAAATTATTTGAGGTGTATGGTATAATGCTATAATTTACTAATTTGCTTTGTGTTATAAGATCTTTAAATCATTAAATTATTTATTATGATTGAAGAAACTGATTTTTTTAGCCTGAAACGAGAAACTGCTGTTGAAAAATCAAAATGAAATTGAATTGCTAGTATAGCATATGATAGACAATAAAACGTCAATGCAATTTGGTTTCGTAATAATTAAATATAAATAATAATATATTAATAAGATTTAAAACATTATTTAGTTAAATAATTTTTAAAAAAATTTAAATAATCAAATTTCATAATTCGCCACAATCCAACAGGTCATAATTAAATTATGGTTATTAAGTTATGATTTCAATGAATTTTATTTTAAAAATCATTCAACTATTTTGTTTTTTCTTAACATTTTGACTGATCTCTATTTTTATTATATATTTTCATATTTTATTTGGTGTTTTTGTTATGATTATTGATCTTAAAATCAAATAAAAGTTTGTAATCAAGGGTCCTTGGTTACTTGTGTCTTGTATATTGTTAATTTAATTAGCTAAAGTTTTGAATTGTGTTTTAGTCAGAGGAATTAAGTCTGGCATGGTGTAGGAGATTTAATTCACCTAACTCAAGCTATCTCAAATGGTTTTTTGGGCAAATTTGTCAAACTAATACACTCCTCAAAATATTTCGAAGCAAATGATAGATGAAATCCATTGAATTAGGAAGTTTTTATCATATTTTCAAAACCAACTTCCATTTCACCCATTTTTATCCCAAAAATATAAAAATATAAGTTTTTAAAGCATATTAGTTTAAGTACAACCTAGTTTTTAATTAAGAAAACTCAAATCCTTTTTATCGTTTCATGTCAATCATTGTATTTATTTTTTAAATAGTTAATAAAAAGCTTCTCAAGAGATAATAGGAGATTGCACCCTATATTGCAATCCTTAATTATTTTTGAAGAAGTTATAAAGACACAAAGCATACACTTCTTCACATTCATTTTTATCTTATAGAACAAAATCTCTCTCAGCCCCCAATCACCACATAACATTTATCATTAAATAACTCATTATACTCTTTCCGGTCCATAATATAAAACACTTTACCTAATTCACCAGAACCAAAAAATGATAGTTAACTCATTAAATGTGCCTAAAATTAAATTTTTTTTCTTGGCAAATCACTAGTACAAAAATCACTTTTTAAACCGGGTGAAAATCATTTTTTAGACCGGTTTTAAAACAGGTCTAAATACAGCCGGTCTTAAAAGTCTAATACTTTTTAGACCGATTGTATAACCGGTCTAAAAAAATCACTTTTTAGACCGGTTTCCAAAGATGAGGTCTAAAAAGTCAATTTTTAGACCGGTTTTTTTGGGGACCGGTCTAAAAAGTGTGACATTTTAGACCTTATGTGACTATATATCCGGTCTAAAAAATAGACTTTTTAGACCGGTTGTAATTAGAACCGGTCTATAAAGTACTTTTAAGACCGGTTGTAATTACAACCGGTCTAAAAAGTTGCATTTTAGAAAAAAAAAAATTTTTACAAGTGGATGCTGAGAAAACTCCATCTCCAGGATTCTTGGTCACGGGGGAAAATTCCGCATTAAGGGCAGATTGATCTACCTTCAAAGGATCACCTGCAAGAAGACGAGCATCTGCGGGAATGATATCACCTAGCTTGATGCTTATAATGTCCCCTAGCACCAGAATTGCAGCCTCTTCCTTGCTCCACTTGCCATCTCTGAGGACCTGAAGGTGCCAAAATATTATGAGTGATCAAAATAGGCTTTTTTTGGCAATTTTTCAGAAAGTTCAATAACACATTTCTAAGCAACTAAGCAGAAATTTTATCTCATTAATTACCTTTGTTTTTGGAGAAAGGCGCACCATGAGAGCTGTAGTAGCATTTTTAGCTTTATTTTCTTCAATGTAATTGATGGTGTAGTTGATCACCAACAAGGCGATAATGCCCACAAAGTCTTGCCAATCTGGAGGCCTCCCATCACCATTTGCAAGGGCAATTGCCATTATAGCTGCAGCCTCCATGACCCATGAGAGGGGGTTCCACATAGACCCAAGAAACTTGAGTATTTTGCTTTCCTGAGAAAATTACCAACAACACAAATCAGCAAAGTGCATTTAGTAAATAGCAACCAGCAGCGAAGAGGGAAAAAAAGAAATGGGGATGGATCTAAAAAATATCAAATTCAGCTTAGAAAAGAAGCTTTGGTGAATACGACAGCACATCAACACCTCATCGTGTGTCTATGGCGGTGCCCCTTCTTCTATTTGCATGACAAGAAGACTGCAACACCCAACCTTAGTTAGATTCCTCTCCTCACCAACCAAGTTTTCAATTATTATATTTTCTCTGTATTCTTCTCTATCTACTTGAGTTTTTCAAGCTAACCTGTTGTTTCTGACATTAAAAATACTTGGTTCCCCAATTAAGAAATCCATATTCGGAAAAGGTAAAAGTTCAGAAAAAGAAAACGCACCTTGAAAGCAAACCCATAAAAAGAAAAGGCAAGATATAGCTAGAGAATTCATTGGGGTTGGGTAAGCATTTGATCATCCACTAGTCACTTCTCCATTGATATGCTGAAGCTCTTTATGGTTTACTAGTGCATCTCCGGCTTCTTTCTCACGTGGTCTCTGTCGTTTTAACCGTCCTTGTACACAATTCCTCGTTTCTGCATGCCCCCAAACACCCCACACTAAATATCTCTCCATCAAAGCTTCTCATACTTCTTTGGCCATAAATTAAATCTCAAATGAACAGAACTTCTGGTTTCTGAGGAATTTAGCCCTTTGAACTCGTATTCTAGCTTGTTGGGTCCAAATATTTGAAGCAACGCTCACCAGATCTGGGCCAAGGAGGAAGAACGCTCGCCGTCGAGCTCACCAGATCTGGACGTCATCGAGCCACTGAAGACTGAGATGACGGAGGGAAGACATCGCGGTGGGTGGCTTCGCGCGAAGAAGAGAGGATTGAGATTTTAGACGGTGAGAATTAGGCGCGTGGAATGGAATGGAGAACTCTGAAAACGTATATGGCGGATCCTTTTAGACCGTTTCAGACAACAATCGGTCTAAAAAAGGTAATATTTTAGACTGGTTGTTTCAAATAACCGGTCTTAAAAATAAAAAATATTTTATTTTTTTACTGTTTAACTTTTTAGACCAGTTATTAATAACAACAGGTTTAAAAAGTTTGGTATTTTAGACCGGTTTTGAGGGACAACCGGTCTAAAAAGTAATAGATATTTTATTTTTTTAATGCAGAAAAATATATTAGACCTGTTATGATAGAACCGGTCTAAAAAATGTATCGCATATATTTTTTTTTTAGTTATTTTTATCTTTTTAGACCGGTTCTTAAGAAAACCGGTCTAAATAATATATTTTAGACCTTATATTAGGGGAACCGGTCTCATAAGTTTTTTATAATTGTAAAATTGCCACCGCTGATACTTTTTAGACCCTATCCGTTATAACCGGTCTAAATATACCGGTCTAAAAGTTGTTTTTTGTACTAGTGAATAAACATTATTTACTTTTTAAATGACCTATATTATGGACCAAAGCATTCTTCTAGAAGTGATTTATATTATGCACAGGATGGAGTAATAATGCTTCATTTGAAATTTGAGTCTTAAATAGTTAAATCAAAGACGTGTTGTCCAGCGTTACCTCAATCACATGTTTTACAACAATATGCCAAAATTAAATTCATAGTTTCACACCCGTTTCTATTCTCATCGAAGCTTTAGGTCTAGAAAATGAAAATCGTCAGCCTCCTCATCTTCTTTCTTGGACTTTCGAACAAAGACGTTCACACCAAACGACATATAATATACACGACCATAATAGGTTCAGCCGTCCGGATCTTACATATCCCTGCCTAAAAGCGTATAGCTTAATTAAAAAAAACACACACATTTAATAAACAAATGCACAAATGGCCAAAAAATGCATTGTTACTTAAATCAATATAGTCCAAATTTGGATATACACAAAAAGCTTCTGTTATATTTCCTAGGGCTAAGGTGCTTAAATAACCATCAAGTATTTTTAAAAGTGCTAAAATAACCATGAACAATTTTTTGGAGCAAAAATAACCATAACCTATGGAAAATAGAGCAAAACCGTTAACACCTCTAAATTTAGAAACTTTGACCGTTAAGAGGCAACGTTTGGCATTAATTGGTGACATGGAAGGTGACATGGCCGCTGATATGTGTGAGTATAGGCTACGTGAAAGCAGACAATATTGATAGAGTGGAAAGCATGAAATTAGTTGACTAATAAAGAGAAAGCAAGAAATTCAAAAAAGTGGAAAAAGACCAAAAATGAGTGAAAAAAGAACAAAAGAGAGATTTGAAAATCGAACAAGTAGAAGTGAAAGGGAGATATGATAATTGGAACCCTAAAAGCATGACTTTTAGAAAGCTTGAAACTTTAGTCAATGGCGATCTTCCTTCTCTAACTCCATTGTTTCCGGTGAGATAAGCTTGAGTTCCAGCCAACCACCTTCCTTCTCCAATCTACCTTCGTCCGTGGTTCAAACTGAGAAATGCGCCACCCCACAGCATTTTTTGGCCATCGATCAGTAAAAACCAGGTGGTGGTGTGCTAATCCGACGATGCATGCCTCTTCACGTGCCACCGCCATCAACGCTATCCCAAACACGCACTGGCACATGAGCCACCATCCGGCCATCTTTTCTGACACTTCTCAGGTGCGTCTTGATCGTCTTCTTAAGCCCATTTCGTCTATGGTGGTTGAGTGATCCACCTTCACTTGCGTCGAACCTTCCCCTTCCTCTTCCAATCTGCCTTGACCCTACTTTCTTCGCTGCTCTAGTTCAACGTTTCTTCACACACCTACCACCTCCTCATTGTCCACTCTGCTGCATATCCCACCCTGGCACAAGCAACAACTTTAGATTAACAGACATCTTGTTTAAATAACAGTGTTAACGGTTTTGCTGTATTTTCCATAGGTTATGATTATTTTTGCTCCATAAAATTGTTCATGGTTATTTTAGCACTTTTGAAAATACTTGATGGTTATTTAAGCACCTTAACCCTATTTCTTGTCAATTTGTTGTTGTCAAGCCTAACTCTATAAAGGGTAGAGCAATTCTTCAAACCTCTAGGAATTGGACGATTGAATTGATTGTCATTTGCACCTATTTTAGTGAGTAATCCTTGAAGGAAAATGTCTTGAGGCAAATGATCATTGAAATTATTGTATGCAATTTGCAAGGATACCAATTTTGTGAGGTTATTCATTTCTGATGGAAGATTGTTGTAAATAATATGTGTGTGTGTTAAAGGAAGAATCCTACATTGCATGGGATTGTGTGATCCAAGTAATAACAAGTGATCTTGTCCCAGAAACATAGTTGAAATCCGGCAATTTCCACCCTCCTTGTGTGTGAGTTAAACACAGTACTGGGAACTCTTTATAGAAAATATCTATCTAATTAATCTATCACTTTAATAACCATTATGAGTCTTTAGTGTTTATAATAGACGTCTTTAATTATCATTAAGTGTGTTAATGAGTGCATAACTACCCATTTAATTGTGTTTATGTGCATTAACTAACGAGTTAATTGTCATTAAATGTGTTTAAGTGTGCCCAATGTCATGATGATCCGTAGCCTATAAAAGGGGCATCAAACTGAAGGTCTATGGATAGGCACGAGCCTTCAAGCAACTTCTTTTCCTCCTCATATGTTTTGCGTTGTTGAGTTCTATTATCTTCCATAGTTCTGCTCACCCTATTTCACAGGAAGGGTTTGTTTAATCCTAAAGAGTGCCGCTTCTTTTTTTTTTGTAGTTGCGGAATAGCTCTTAAGGACAATATTCTCATGTACGACTTGAATCAACTCTCTTGTTTGTAGGTGATGCCACTAACAAGATCTACATGGCACTAGAGAGGATTTAGAAGATCCACTGAATTGTATGATAATTTAAGATCTACCACCAACAATCTTAAGAGATACTTCCTACTTAGCAAATCTTGATGGGTTTCTTCCAATTAATTTGGTTGACTGCAGAGCAAATGAGCTAAGTTTAATTCCAATCTCTACACACTAGATATTACTTGCTGATCTTATATTCAAAGTTGTGGAAATTGTCTATGATCTTGGGTAGTGTTTCATGAATTACCATTGGTTGAAGGTATTCAGTTACATATTGATCTTCAACACTAAATGTGTGTGTCCATGATCTTGGGTGGTAGCTAGTAGGTATCGTATTACTTCATAAGAATCACAGCAACGGCTATTATAGGCAAGTACTTTAACATACAAGAATATAGAAGAAACACTCTCTGCCATAGTATTTTGCACTAACCTTCTAATGAAATTTGAGACTAAGGTGAAGGTACTCTTGCATTACTAGTTATGATAAATATCTCTTAATGGTGAAATTGTTTCTCTCTATCAGTCTTATGTGTTTTTAAGATGCATGTGTAGGACTATTCCCATGAGAAATAAGGCAATAAAGGACTTGCTATTGTGTGTAAATAGTCGATATGTTACTCTTCATTAAGTTTTCCTTGAGGCCATCATGGCTTTGGTTTCTCGCCACAATTACGCACATAGTTAGCTTTATGCCTGAAGATATTATGTTTTGAAGGCTATAAGGATGAATATTTACTTTGTAGGAACAGTTACTTAGCAGCATGCACAGAGTAACCATTAGATGGTACTGTGGAATGTTTTAATAGGAAAAGCGTTATTTAGTTCAGCATAATAATGCATTCCCTTCCGTTAGAGAATTAATTTCCTATGTGTTGGCGGTTTTATCCTCCTGGTTAATCAGTATACTAATTTAGTTTAAATAATCGGTAACCTATGTATTTGTTCTAGTAATGTTATCTCTCCTTTTATTCATTGATTTTAATGTGCTGTCAGTGTTAATACAGCCGTGCTTATCATCAATATTTTTTAAGCTTATTATAATGTTGCAAAAGAGGCTACAGTTGGACGTGTTTATGTTGCGCCCTCAAGGAGGTGAGGACAATCTCTTGACTTGGTTATGGCTTGGTTTATTTTCCAAGTTTTCAAGTAGTTTTATTGGTGATCTTTTGTCCAATTTCCTCATATGTCCCTACTGGATGTATGCATTAATGCAGTACATGTGTTTTGATTTACTTTTATGATATTATGTAAAGTATGTGCAGTTTTATAAATATAAATATATGGTGGGTTCTTGGCAACATTGATAAATAGAAATATGTTTTTTTTATAAACAAATGTTCTTGCATCCAAATAATGTGAAAATATGTGGCTTTCTTCAATGAAGTGAAAGTGCACAATATGATTTAATGGTATGGAAAAAATGTGTTCATAGGGTGAAAATTCCGCCTAGCTTGTCTTAATAAATTAGACCTGCTTCACAAACATTGGATAGATAAGGCATTGTGGTGGTGAGATAATATTAGCAAGATAATATTTGAGACATCCTAATTTAATTAGAATGGAAGGAGATTATATGGTGAGATTCTAATTTAATGAGAATCATGATAAAATACTTTTATAGATAATTGAGATATTTAAAAGTGTGGGGGTGCCTATCATGTGGGCTACTTGGTTTTAAAGGTGCAAAATTATTGGTGGCCTCATTTCATAAATGTCAAGTTGTGGTTTAAAATTAAGTAGAGGCTTTGTTATTTGTCATGGAGAGCAAATTTTGTGAATTATAAAAATTTTGGCATGGTTGAAACAAGCTTATGATGGTAACATGAAAATTTAATTATTTATCTAATGTAGAGATAAATGTGTTTTTTTTTAATTTTCATGATTTATGGATGTTTATTTGTCTTGGTATAAGTATGCATGATTATTGTGAATATTAACTTGTAATGGAGTTACATATTATAGTGTTATATTGCTTCAAAATTTAATATGGAAGCATGAGTGAAGCAAGGTAATTCTTGAGTCTTCAAATCATAAGGGAATAGTGATGACATATAATATTGAGAAATATTTCTAAGGTTTGGTTTTTGAGAACCATTGTAAATATTCCTTATAATGCTAACATAGTTTTTAAAGTGAAAATGCAGCTTTGAAGTGAATATGCAGTTCATATCAAGGCAATCACAAATTATTGAGAATTTGTTGCATTAATGGATATTAATCCTTGTGACATAATGTATACTACATGATGATTGAGCATATATAAATATGCAGCCCTATGAGGGGATTTTTTTTTCGGGGTACCATGGATGTTGGTACCATATATGGTGGATTCCTATTGTCTTAGAATACATGGATATTTATTGAATTTTAGAAAATCCACTAGTAGCTACATTAAATTATTCTTCGAGTTAGAGTTTATTACTCTAGAATTTGCTCAAATTGGAAGCTAAGCTATTGAAAACTTCTAAGCAGATGTATTGTTGTGAAACCGACACTTAGTGTCAATAAGTTGTAATTGCTAAAGTGGCAATAGCCATTGTAAGAGAACAATGGTGCAAGTGAAAATCTTTTGAGATATAATTCGAATAAGCATGCTTTAAAAAGTTATGAAATTATCTCAATTGATTTTGTGAGGTCAAAAGTTGATTATCGAATCCATTAACAAAACCCCAGGAAGAATCAAATTAGCCGAGAGGAATAAGATTAAAGCCAATTCGAAATTAACTGCGATGGTCAACCCAATCTTTGTGATTGTTGATCCCATAAAGAAGGTTCATATGGGTAAAAACAAGTCGTTCGATAGTTCTACTAGCACTAAATAAATTGCTAGTCCCTTCCTATGGCGTGAGAAAGTCCTAGAATGCATTTTGGTGAGGCTGAGCTAAATCTCTTAATGATTTCATAATCCTACGAGATGGTGTGCTCAATGTAGGTACATTTCGTGAAATACCTCTACGAATGTGGAGTGGGGCCGCTCTTATGAGATCATGGTGAAATCTCTTGAGCATTTGATGCACCAGGCACACACATGGCTATTTTAACGCGCAAAACTGACGTTAACATTCACTACTACAAAAGAGGGATGTAACAACGCTTATTTTAATGAATACTATGGAGTTTAAAAAACGCCAAAGCTTTCAACACCATTAAAAACACCTATGGCACTTATTGAATTTATGAAAATGCCATAGATTAATTTTCAGATTATGTCTTTAAATAAACACTTATGACGCTTCTCACGGGAAGAACAAAGAAGGAATGGTGCCTCCTTTGGCGCTTCTAGTTTAAGTGCCAAAGGAGGTACCATGCCTCCTTTGGCACTTAATTATTAAGCGCCAAGAGAGCACCAAATGTTGGCCTCCTTTAGCGCTTAATGATTAAGCGCCAAAAGAGGTGGACCTCGTTTGGCAATTTATTAGCAAACACTAAAGAAAATTTTTTAAAAAAATAATAATTTTACATTGTTTCATTTTTTTTCAGCGAATATAAATCCATAGTAATTCACAAATACAATCCACAGTAAAATAAAATAACTCAAAACAAAAAATAAATTTATAAAATCTAATAAATGTATTTAATTGCAACAATTATAATATACAACTAATTTTAGTGAATAAACAATACAAGAATGGGCAAGAAACAACCTACGACTTAAATATTAGCTAATTGTCCGACCATATATTTACACCATTCCTCAATGATTTCACCCACTTGTTGGTCAGTCAACTGGGCAAAATGTTGATCTTCATAATACTACATATATAATCATGCACACAATGAATTAAAATCATTAAAAATCAATTAACTTAGACACTTGTCAATTAAATTTAAAACGTACGAACTTAAGCTTTTGTATAAAAAAAAAAGAATTACAAACTAGGGAGCTTCTGTAGGAGGCTGAGACAAGAAGAAGAAAAATACCTGGAAGAACAAGCTTTATACTGCAACGGAAGTGGGGACTGAAGGGAGGCAAGATGGTGAACCAATCAAGTTATGAGAAATGGAAAGCTGGAGGGCATACGAGAAGACGAAAATGGCGGGCTTGTGAAATTTTTTAAAATACCTTGTATGGCGGGCATGTGAAACCTTTTAAAGTAAAGTAAGCCATACAAGGCACTTGATTATAAAAACAAAAAACAAAGGGAAGCTTTGGTGCTTGCACAACAAGTGCTATTACTTCCCTTTATTTATCATAAATAGAAATAAAATACGTAATAATTAATAATAATAGGTCTCACCACTCAATTTTTTTTCCTGATTCCCTATGCCATATGTTATAATCGAAAACATTACTACCATTCTCTTTTAAAGAACCCACTTCATTATTCCCTCTCTCTTTCATCATTATATTCCTCGCTAGCATTCTCACCAATTCTCATCCACTGCACACAATTATTTTTCGAACATCTTCCACCTTGTATGGCGCTTGGTAAGCAAGCCCCATACAAGGCACTTGATTTTTAAAAAAATAAAAAATAAAGGGAAGCTTTAGCACTTATACTGCAAGTGCCATTGCTTCTCTTGATTTTTTTAAGCGAACATTGCTTTGGCAATAGATGATTCCGCGTCTCAATCTTCATGAAAAATAAAAGGTAAAAAAGAAACTAGCTTAAAGACAGTGCACATCTTAAGTTTCAAACCCACAATGAACCAGTGAAATAAAGCCAACTTTTAGAGCTTGAACATACTGCCATAACTTTTTTTTTTTGTGTTCTTTTTTATAACTTGCTTTTTCCTTCAATTTCAAGTTTTATGCATAATTAGATTTCAAGATTTTTTTTATGAGACATACTATGTATTACTAAATTTTAAATAACCATCTATTAATGTTGTAGAAAACTATGTTGTTTATGAGAATATAGATTGTTTAACTTGCAATTAACATTATCAGTCAAGGATATGAAGCATGGATCTTAATAAAGAATTCTTCAACTTCGACTTGCAAAGCATATGTAGGACTATAGGTAGATTAAAAAGAAAGAAAAAAAATAAAATATTAAACTTCCTATTATATATTTTTTTTAAAAAAAATTATAGGATGCTTTGACGCTTCCAAGCTTCCTATTACATTTTTCTTTTTTTTAAAAAAAAATATAGGAAGCTTTGGCACTTCCTCATAAAACGCCAAAGCTTCCCATTGTTTTTTAAAAAAAAATTGAAGGCCTTATTTGGCACTTGTTCAAGGAAGCGTCATACAAGGTTAACGTCAATTATGACGTTTACAATTGTAAGTGTCAAAGCTTCAAAATAACTTTGGTTTTAAGAAAAAATAAATAACTATCTTTGGTGCTTCTTTAAAAAAATGCCACAAGAGCTATGCCACTAAAGCCCTTTTTTGTAGTAGTCATTGGAAATATGAGGGTATAATCTAACTCTTAATGCCTCTAGTACACACTCAAGATTTGTTAGTTCATAGAAGCATCCTTCAATGACATTTTTGTGTAATAAGTTTTATCAATCTAGGTCTGGTTTATAGTCTAAAGGACTACCAGATACAATGGTTATACTCATATGCGTAACTCAACTAATAGTACTTCCTTAGACACATGTGGGGGATTGTTGTAAATAATATGTGTGGGTGTGTCAATGTAAGAATCCCACATTGCATGGAATTGTGTGATCCAAGTAATAACAAGTGATCTTGGGCTAGTAAATGGGTCAAAAGGAGGAATAGGCTTACTCGCAGGACAACGGGCCACCAGAAAAATAGTTGAAATCTAGCGATTTCCTCCTCCTTGTGTGTGAGTTAAATGCGGTATTGGGCATTCTTTATAGTAAATATATTGCTAGTTAATCTGTCACTCTAATAACCATTATGAGTCTTCAATTTTTATAACCGACGTTTTTAATTATCATTAAGTGTGTTAATGACTATATAAACAGCTCAAATGAGCTGATTTTGTATGGTCACGACACTCTCCAGCTTTCAAGGGAAATTAAATTTAATGTGTATTATTTTGTATGCTTTCCAGCTTTTGATTGCTTTTGTATTCTTTGTTGTTTCTATCTACATGCATTAAGCATGGCAAACTGTAAGAAGGTGAAGAACAACAAATACCCGTACTAGTTGTTAGACCAGTTGTGCCAATTTCTAACAAGTTCCAGATAGATCTTAAGGCACACAATATAGTAGTCACCAAGATAGACCCTGAGCGAGATGGCTATTACATACAAGTCCCCTTTGAGCAAGATAACTATGAGCAACAAGGCGTGTTTGATGCTATCACTTGGGTCTTAGTCAAAGAGATCGTAACAGGCGATATGGTTAGCTCAGGCTCTGATAACTTTTATATCTGGTATGTCCTTTACTGCAAATGAATACTTAGCTACTCATAGCATTTATATATATTGATTTGCCTTTTTTTTATGTAAGGTACCTTTACAAAGAGCACGTAGTCCACAATGGCCTATAGGACACGTTTCTGTTCCTCAACCCCTACCTTTATTCAGGAATGTCGGATGAAGGCAATAAGCCTAATTTTGTGGAGAGGAAAGTAAGGGAACTGGCAGATTTTGTCATTAAAAAGGCGCCAAAGAAGCAAGACAATGTTTTTTTAGTGCCATACTACCAGGGCTAAGTATACTACTTCATTATATTGGATGCTCATTATGTTTGTTTCTTAGTTTGGTTCTCATTATGGTTATTTTACTTAGGGGCCATTGAATGCTCTTCATAATAAATCCGTTCAAACAGAGAATTTTATACTTTGATTCGGTTAATAGGGATCCAGAAAATCGACCACAGATGGTCGAGGTTTTCAATAAGTAAGTTTGGTACTATTATTTAGAGTTTACTATGAATTTAGTGCTTTAATTTCTTATTGTGATATATCTTGTCAAAGTTGTTTGCTATCACGTCACGGATAAAGGCCTCGCCTGCTCCTCCTTAAAAGGCAAGGCATTGCATCTACTTACAAATGGAAGAGAGTAGCGGTAATTCACTGATACTTACCATTTTGTTAAAGTTGTCAGAGTTAGTTTTTTGTGTTAGAATGATATATTTCATTTGTTTGTTATAGTGTCCATATCAACCAGATGAGAGCTCTTTTTGTGGGTACTATGTCATGAAGTTCATGAAGGACATAGTCACCCACAATACCGGCTCAATTGGTACTAAGATATGTATATATATATATGTATGTGTGTTTAACTTAAATTAAAGTAAAGCCATATATATTCATTAACCATACTTTGTTTTTGTGCGCAGTACTTTGAGGATAGTTATTCTGAGCTATATTCACTCAAACAAATTAAAGAAGTCATAAAAGAGTTAGCTATGACAATTTATCAACAATGGACGGAGCATAAGTTAGCTATGATTGATTTTGGTTTTGGTTTCTGTTTTTGTTTTGTCTTTTTGCTCTAATTGATTTTGGTTTTGGTTTTTGTAATGTACAGTTTAATTTGTATATGTACATTTTGATTATTGCTTTCTGTAATGTACATTTTGATGATTCGTTTAAATGATTTCTATATTTGGTTTTTATCTTTGGTTCTTTCTATATTTGGTTTTTGTATATAATATGCAGATGGGAGCTTATCTTTTTTAAAGAAAAAAAAATTGTCGCACCTACTTAACGGTTATTTGCCAATAACCATCAAATATTATATATATATATATATATATGGGTTTTTTTTAAATAACCGTCACATAAACCCCTTCCTCTAGACCAATACTTTACCGTTTATCATTTTAACTGTTAAATATTGTATACAATATATCAAGGTTCTTATTAAACAACCGTTAAATGTAGATTGCTATATTTAACAAACATTGTCTCACAACCATCAAATATAGTGCCATATACATAATGGTTGTCTTTAAACAACAGTGAAATATAGTGCCCAATATTTAACGGTTGCAAACTGTTATATATAAATATTTGACATTTAGATATTTAACGATTGAAAACCATTAAATCTCCACACACACACACACACACAAAAAGCCGTTATATATAAACAAATCTGTAATAGTGGTAAGAGCAAGAAAATCAGTGTGTGAACTCGCAAGTTTAACGTCCGAAAACAAGGTGACGTCTATGTGAGCGACATAGTAAAAAATGACAATAACGTCTATAAATAAAAGGACGCCTAAAGTCTAGACTTTAGACATCCCTATTTTAAAAAAGGACGTCTAAAGTGTCAGTGTAGCACTTTAGACGTCCCCAACTAGGGACATCTAAAATGCTTTTTTTAAAAAAAACAAATAGTTTATATTACAGATCTGGACTAAACAGTATTTAAAACTAGAAATTACAAATCATCGTCAATAAAATTACAAATCTAGTATCTAAACTCTAAATCCGGAATCTACACAATAATAACTCCAGAGCTGAAATCTCATAGGCAGATGATGATAACAATAAGAGGAATCAGTTGCAAAAAACTTATCTCCTATTATTGAAATTCAGTTTCCTGTAATAACGAATAGAGAAGAGCAACAGGGAGTGATGAACCTCGTTTTCTCAGCGGGAACGTGGCCATCAAGCATATTTCAGAGTCTCGATCTACAAACCATAACAACACAGGTTAAAAGATAAAATAGAAGGGAAACCCAAAGAAAAAAGAGAAAGAAAATAAAATAATAAAAAATAGTAAGAAAACATAACAGATCTAGAGGTGAAAAAAAGAGAGAGAAAGGAAGAAGCAAGTGTTAATTCATGGACTTGTAACAATTGAATAACTGGAAATTTCTCATTGATAAAATTCATCTTGTACATATATATATATATATAGCATAACTTGGCCCAACAGTGGCCTAATTGAATATGTCCAAATACAACTAACTAAATAACTAAATAAACTACCTATATTTTACACTCCCCCTCAAGTTGGGAATGCTATATTCATAAGTTCCCAATTTGCTGAGGATATATTCATGTTGAGCCCCACCTAAGGCCTTAGTTAAAATATCTGCAAGTTGTTCTTCTGACTTTACATGTTTAAAACTAATCATTCCAGCTAATAATTTTTCACGTACAAAACGACAATCCACTTCGATATGCTTTGTACACTCATGGAAAATAGGGTTTGTAGCTATATGAATAGCTAATCTACTGTCACAAAATACTTTTACTCGTTTAACCCCTTTGATGCAGAGCTCTTTCATCAAACCAACCACCCAAGTGAGTTCCGCGACTGCCATTCTGAGTGCTCTATATTCAGCCATGGCAGAAGAGATAGATACTACACTTTGTTTCTTGGATTTCCAGCATATAAGAGAACCACCAAACTTCACTAGGAAACCTGTTACTAAGTGCCTTGTATCAGCACACCCAGCATGGTCTGAATCACAAAAGCATTCAATGAGTGATGTACCTTTATTAGATAAGAAAATCCCCCTTCCTGGGCTATCCTTTAGGTACTTGGCTAATCTGAGTGCAGCTTTCATATGAGACTCCTTAGGCGTTTGTATAAATTGACACAAAACCTGAATGGTAAAGGAAATGTCAGGTCTAGTCAATGTTAAATATAATAACTTACCAATCAAGCATCTATAGACTCCTCCATCTTCAATAAAATGATTTGATTTCGTTTCTGCATTTGTGAGCTTAAGATTTTGTTCTATAGGAGTCAAGGTTGTCTCAGATTCATCCAGACCTATCTGATCTATGAGCTCAGTTGCATATTTCCTTTGGTTGAGAAGAATCCCATGTCTAGACCTTAGAACCTCTAGCCCAAGGAAATATTTCAATGTCCCAAGATCTTTGATCTTAAATTCACCATGTAAAAACCTTTTAACATCATTAATAACTCTAATATTACTTCCTGTAATCATCAAGTCATCAACATAAGCAAGAACAAACACCAAACCAATTTTCGATTGTTTATAAAATAATGCATAATCATGCTTGCTTTGTTGAAAACCTCCCTTTAACAAAGATTGAGTTAACTTCTCATTCCACTGTCTAGATGCTTGTTTTAATCCATGAAGAGATTTTTTCAACTTGTACACCTTCAAGTGATCTCCATCTTTCTTAAAACCTTGAGGAATGGTCATATAAACCTCCTCATGGAGATCACCTTGAAGGAATGCATTATCTACATCCATTTGGTGAATTTCCCAATCATTAATGGCTACAAGTTTAAGGATGATTCTAATAGTTATAATCTTAACAACTGGAGAGAATGTCTCATAGAAATCTATTCCCTCTTTTTGATTGTACCCCTTAGCAACTAATCTTGCCTTAAACTTATCAATTTCCCCATTAGCCTTATATTTAATTTTGAAGACCCATTTGCAACCTATAGGTTTTTTTCCTTTAGGCAAATTCACTATTTTCTAGGTGTTATTTGACTCCAAGGCCTTGATTTCATTTTTCATGGCCTTGACCCATCTTGGGTCCTTACAAGCTTGATAATAATTATCAGGTTCTATCTCTTTATCAATGCTAGAAAGAAAAGCTTTATATGAATCAGACAAGTTATCAATTGTAATAGAACGGAGTAAAGAAACATCATTTACCAAATCAGTTTATAACTCATAGTCCTTTGTCCAAGTGGGGGGTTGCCTGTTGCGAATTGGCCTCATATTAACCTGGTGTTGTGTGTGAGGTGTCACTATCCTATGATCATATATGGTAGACTCATGAATCGACTGTTGTGTGTGGGGTGACCCTACATTATGATCATTTAAGGCAGAATCTTGCTCTTCTACTTCCCTTTAATTTATGTTGCTATTCTGATTATGACATGTCTTGGTTATAGGGGTGAGTTGGTATGATGATCAATAGCAAAATAGTCCACCTTTGTCTTCTCAACTCCCCTTTGACCAATACCTTCATAATCATGAAAGGGAAACTTATTTTCTATGAAAGTGACATGCCTCGAGATAATGAGACTCTAAGTCTTTATATTATATAATATGTAGCCCTTCTGAGTGTTCGGATATCCCAAGAAAACACATGGTTCTACCCTAGCCTGCAATTTGTCATTACAATTAAGGTTCATAGCAAATGCTAGGCAACCAAACACCCTAAGGTGTTGTAATTTTGGTGGTGTCCCATATATCAATTCATAAGGCGTCATGTATGTCAAATTCTTTGATGGAGTTCTATTGATCAAATATGATGCAGCTCTAATCCCTTCCCCCCAAAATTTAACAGGTAAATTTGCATTCAACATTATACTCCTAGTGACATCTAAAAGGTGTCTGTGTTTTCTTTCAACAATTCCATTTGTTGAGGGGTAAAGGGACATGATCTATTATGAATGATGCCCAAGTTATCAAAGAAATCCCTTAACTCTTGATTTACAAACTCAGTGCCATTATCAGTTCTAACAGTTTTGATTTTAGCAGAAAATTGATTCATAGCATAATTGATAAATGTTTTCAGAAACTTTCCAGATTCAGATTTAAAATGCATAAGAAACGCCTAAGTCCCTCTAAAGTAATCATCGACTATTGTTAGGAAATAACGGTATCCCTGATATATGGGAGTTCTATATAGACCCCAAACATCAGCATGCAATAAATCAAAACAGGATTTGCTTTTAGAAGAACTAGAAGGAAAAGGCAATTTGGAATGTTTACTCTGAATGCAAATTTCACATTTATTATCAAACTTGGAAGAATCAGCAATTCTTACATCATGCAAATGTCTCAATATATCCATAAGGGCATGACCTAGTCTAGAATGCCACATAGAAACATTCACTGTGTTTATATTTTCATATTTAATTCTAAGACATGACAATGCAGGATCATGATCTTTGTTGAGTATGTAAAGGCCTCTAGAATTCCTACCAATCCCTTTGATCATCCCATTGGATTGTCCTGCAATACACAAAAATCAGGGAGAAAAGAAGCAATGCAGCTATTATCTAGGGTGAGTTTAGCGATAGAAACCAGATTATAGCAAAATTCCGTAGCATACCATACATTCGTCAACAGTAAATGTCTAGCTAATTTGATATCACCTAAATGAGTTATCCTTATTCTTTCTCCACTAAGTACTCTAACCCATTTAGGAGGTCCCATATATGCTCTACAATTGTCTAACCTATCCATGTTATTAACTATATGGCAACTAGCCCCTAAATCTAATATCCATTCAGTTTCAAGGTTAGAATGCAAACCTGGGGTCGTGGCTTGTACACTTACTGTTGCCTCATGTATATCCGAGCCCCTCTTTAGCATTTCTAAGATCCTTTTATACTGCTCGTGCATGAAGAGAGGTACTTGCTGACTTGACTGTTGATTTGGGGTATTGTCATGATCCTTAAGTAAGCCATTAGCATTAGAATCATTTATGGTATTAGTGTTTTGCTCCTCACATTCCTTTTGGATTCTATTTTGTGGAAAACCTAGGGGGAATCCAATGATGTGGTAACAGGACTCCCTTATATGTCCCTTCTTGCCACAAAATGAACATGGTTCTTGATTCTGGCCTCTCCCCCTTCCACGGCTTCGTCCACGTCCTTTTCCTCCTCTCATAGCAATAGAAGCCATGACAGAATTGTCACTAGAGGAAGAGGAAATTCTATAAGAAAGTTTCCTTTAAATTTCTTCTTGAGTAACCATTGAATATGCCCGATTAGGTGAGGGTAGAGGCGACATAAGGAGAATCTTACTACGAACATTACAAAAGGCCTCATTTAAACCCATTAAAAACTAGAATAGGCATTGTTCCTGTACAATCTTGCCATATTCAACCGAAGAATGACACTGGTAGCTGGGAATTGGGACTAAAGCAGCATACTCATCCCATAATTCCTTAAGTTTTGTGTAATAGCCAGAAACACTCATTGTCCCTTGAGTAAGTGAATTAATAGAGCGATGTAACGAGAAAATTCGGGCACTATCAACAACATCGAAATGCTCTTTAAGATCCATCTAGACCAAATGAGCATTAAGAGAGAAAACCATACCACTAGCTATCTCTTTGTCCACCGAATTGATCAGCCATGAAAGCACTACTGTATTGTTTCAATCCCACTGGTCCTTGTGGCGATCTTCTTGCTTCTCTCTTAGATAGGTACCTTCGACAAAGTCCAGTTTATTTTTCCCTAAAAGAGCCAGCCTCATGGCTCGACTCCATACTGGATAGTTCTGAGAACCTAGCAGAACCTGAGACACTAGAGTGACAGCTTGGGTGTCTGCAGGGTGGAGAAAGAGTGGGTGTTGAAAATCCAAAGCTTTCGAATCAACTGCTTCAGCCATATTTTTATGATGAGGATTCTTTAAGGTCACGTAATAAAGTTTCAGAGTGGAGCACCAACAGAAATTATTCTGGCAAACAAATTGATGTGTGACAGTCAGGAGAAGTTGATGGGACAAAGTGGAAATTGCAGAGGAGAGTCGTGTGAGCCCGAAACTTGTATACAGAACTACACGAACTTAAAGAATGTCCCAACGAAACTCAAAAATCTTGGAATTCCTTAGGTGCAGTTGATTATAGAGAGTTCAACACTTCCGAACACACCAATATCGAGACTGTGAAGGTTTGAATGGATAATCACGAATAAGGGAAGGATGAATCACAATCTTGGAGAGGAAGTGAGCGTGCCATCTTGAATCTGTCAAAAAACCGAGCAAGCATGAGAAAAATCTTGTTGATTTCTCATGGTGAAGGTGAGTCAAACTTCTATGGGTATTTGGTGTAGGAGAGACGAAATCAATCTGAGAGAATCAGGATTTAGTCACAAATCCTGAGTAATGGAACCAAGGGATGGATCGTCCAATCTTTACTGCAAACGCTGGTGATCTTTCAAAATATATTGGAACTTGCAATTGTGTAGACCCAGGGCAGAGATCTTGTAATGTGGCAATATGATCTTGCAATTGTGCAGCCCAATGGTGGAGATCTTGCAATGTGGCAATATTGGATGAATTGAAGAAAGATGACTCCCTGGATCAGACAGTGGGGTCCATGACCTCCCAACTATTATCGTTCATGATCTACAGGCTCTGGTACCATGTTAATTCATGGACTTGTAACAATTGAATAACTGGAAATTTCTCATTGATAAAATTCATCTTATACATATATATATAGCATAACTTGACCCAACAGTGGCCTAACTGAATATGTCCAAATACAACTAACTGAATAACTAAATAAATTACCTATATTTTACAGCAAGAGTAAAAAGAGCATATAAAGAAGAAGAAGCGAGAGTTAAAAGGCGTGATGGTAGTGATTCTTCTTGTGGTTGCGGTGATGGGAAGGGCCTTCTATTTAAATCAAGAAGAAGAGAAAAATGAGTGTAAGAGTATAAAGCTGACAAATAAAGACAATCAGTTTAAATTTGAATTGTTTTTTGTGTCCCCAATTTAATTTAGGGACGCCTAATATTGTTTAGTTTTTTTTTAACTTTAGACGTCCCCAATTTAAATAGGGACGTTTGAAGTCTCTAAAATCACACTTTAGACTTCCCCATTTGAATTGGGGATGTCTAAAGTTTTTTTTAATATATATTAGGGACGCCCTGATTAAAAAAAATAAAAAGAACAAAATTTAACTTTAGACATTCTCAATTCAAATAAGGACGTCTAAAGTGTGACTTTAGAGACTTTAGACGTCCCTCTTTGAATTGGGGACGTCTAAAGTTTAAAAAAAAAAAAAAGGTTATTTTTTTTGCTTTAGGAGTCCCTAATTCAAAGAGGGACGTCTATTCGAATTGGGGACGCCTAAAGCTATCCAATCTCACTCATAATTACAAAAATGTCACCGCCTTTATTTTTTACTTCCCCTTTTTAAATAGAAATGTCATTTAGGATCGTAAAATCAATATTCAGTAGTAGTGATGGTTATTATTTTTCGTTCTTTGTAGTCAATGTTATTTCTTGATAAAAAATCTAAATATCAATTTACCATGAATTCTTTCCATTTCAATGCACGTGTATGCACATGTCTCTCACAGTACATGAAGGAAGTAATCGCCATTGGTTTGTGAAAGAGTTGTTACTAACACAACACTCTTCTGATCCTATTTATAAAGTAGACAGAATGTATTTTTTTTATCCTATTTATAAGATAAGTTATTAAATTTGTTTATATGAATGTGCAATTTTATCCTACATTTGTTATTATGCAGAGATAGTTGTTTTTCTTGGAGAGCATGTAGTTAAATAAGAATAAAGTTAAACATTTGTTAAATTTTACCTAAAAATTAATATCAAGAGAAAAAATCAAAACAACCGTTACAAAATCAATAGAGAAATAACCAAAATATATAAATGATGACTTGGACCAATCATAAATCAAAAACAAAAGGCTTGGGCCAATGAACGTGCAACTACGATTTTGGTAAGCATATATTGATTGATTTATGATTGTCAATAAATCCCCCATTTCAAAATTCATTATCCAGAAGTATTTAACGACTCGTGTCTTTAAGTACATGCATTTTCTCTTCAGTGCGTGCAACTTCTCTTTAACTATATACAGCCTATCTTTAACTATGCAAAAAATAAAAGAAGAGTTATTCGCACTAAAGATAGGTTGTGCATGGGTCTTTAAATAAAGTTCAGTCCTTTTGGTAATTAATAAATTTTATAAGGAGGAATTTTTTTTAAAAAAAAATTATTTGCTAATTAAAGAGAAAAAAAAACGTAAAGCTATAAGAGATTAGCTAGGCAACATTGCATAATTCCAACACTACACTAGATACAGTTTATCGACTAATTTTAGCCACATCTTGTGGGGGTTCATTCAAAACATATGAGCACCCAAATACCATAGAAGAAGCGTAGCTATAGCCAGAAAATCTGCACTTGTCACTTCACAAAAAACATGCGTGATCTCAACAGCTATAACTACATATTTTTCTTGTTAAAAAAATATTTTTATATAATTCTGAAATTTTATTTTTTTAATTTATAAAAAAATAAAACATTCTTTGATTTTATGAAATTTTATCATTATTTAAAGTTGAAAAAGCATTTTTTTTATTATCTTACGAATATATTTTAATCATTTTATTAATATAATGGTAAACTAGAGAGGGGCGTAACAATATGAATATATATATATATATATATATATGAATAGGGTTCGGTCTAATAGAAGGCTACTCCTTTTTAACATGGCGAATTAATTAGATTTGGATCAACATTAAGAAAATTATTTTACATTTAATGATGCTTCTAATAAAAGAACACTTGTGCATAATAAAAAAAACATACACAAAGATATTATAAAATTATAAATTTTGAAAATAACTAAATAATACATTATTTTTATCAATGTATTTTCTCGTGTTCAAAATATAGGGCACCTATTTGTTAAAAAAAGAAAAAAGAAAAAAGAAAAATTGGTCCATAATCCAAGTCATCACTTCAGGAGTTGTTAGTTATTATTTTTCAATTTTCTACCTGTTTATTGGTGGTAAAAATTAGAACATCAAGACAAAAGAGTGAGGTAAGACAAATTTGGGAAAAAAAAAAAAAGTTTTAAAATTCTTTCAATTTGGGAAGGGTTATTCAACCGCTCTTCCTTGTATTTATAGCTCCTATGAGATGGTTGGAACTTGGAAGTGACTTATACTTTAAAAATAAATACACAAAAAATTATAAAATATGAAAAACCACTAATTAAATAATAATTACTTTTATAATTATAATCAAATTATTTTTTTTCTTTTTATAGAATCCCTTTATTACGATCACCTTTAATCTGTATAAAATTTATATATAAACTATCCCAAAATCAATATAGGTATAAAAAGAAAACAATTAAGTCGGATGATAACGCAAATCAAATGATCACCCACCGCTAACGGCTTATAAGCTAAGACGCAACATATATATCAGATATAAATATAGCATCATTTCCCTTCAGATCATATCCCATATGCCGCAGCAAGGTGATGATGATATTGAGAATTGAGAAATCGATCTCAACTTGTAGACAACAACACATGAGAACAAATACTGTTGTAAATGTTTAAGTATAAATAGTCGATTCTATCTTAACTGTATTGGTTAGCCTTGATAGTTATTATTAGACAGTAGCTTATTTGTTATCAGGTCGGTGTGGGCCTTGTCCACTTATGTCTATATATACTATGGTGCTTGTACATTTACAATGGTTGTTAATAATATGAATTATTCAGTCTATTGGGCTCTCTCTTTAACAAATACATACGTTGTTTTTCTTCTGAATCTGAAGCTTGTTCTTCTGCTGGTTTTTCACTCTTTCTCATGGTATTGCTAACACTACTACAAAAAATACAAGCTATGGCGCTTAATTTAGAGAACACTATGGCACTTAGAAAGCGCCGTAGCTTCCAACGCCATTAAAATAAACTACGGCGCTTCTTGAATATACGGAAGCGCCACAGCTTCAGTATTTTTTTTTTTTAATAAAAAGCTATGGCGCTTATTGAGAGAAGCGCCGGAGGAAGTATATTACTCCAACGGCGCTTCCCAGGGCAAGCGGCATTGGAGGTATATCACCTCTGATGGCGCTTCCCCTGGGAAGTGCCATTGGAGGTGAAAGACCTCCAATGGCGCTTTCCCTAACACCTCCAATGGCGCTTTCCCTCCCAGGGAAAGCGCCATTGGAGGTCTTTATCACCTCCGATGGGAAGCACCATTGGAGGTATATATACGTTTTTTTTATACACCTCCAATGGCACTTCCCCTGGGAAGCTCCATTAGAGGTATATATACATTTTTTAAAAAAAAAACGCATTCAATCCACAACAATTTATATTTTACAAATCCACAACAGTAAAAATCAAAGCCAGAATCACACCAAATCAGAATGATTAATAACTCAAATCAAAATGATTAATTCATAAAACCGGTACCAATGAAATTTAATTACAACGTAACAAACAAGAACAACTTATTGTAAGTACCTATGTATGTAGAATGTAGACAAGAAATAATTTTAATGTACAGCTAATTCATATACAACCAAGATGAATATGTAAGAAACAACCTACGTATGTACCTAAATATTAGCCAATTCCTTGACCATATATTCAAGCCATTCTTCAATGATTTCTCCTATTTGTTGCTCAATCAATTGGTCACAACGTTCATCTTCATAATACTACATAAAAAGCATGCACAAAAAAATTAAAATTACTAAAAATCAATTAACTTATACACTTATCAATTAAATTTGAAACATAGTAACTGCAAGTAAAAAGAACTTACTTGTGTGGGAACAAAAATGTTATCATGAGTAACTACATCTTTCATAAATTTCATAATATAATAACCGCAATCATTGTTGTTTGGTTGGAATGGGCACTGACAATAAAATGAAATAGTTAAGTAAACATTTGAAGAAACATTTTTGAATAACAGAATTGGAGTAATTAAATTCATATATATAAGTACCGCAATCTTCCTCTAGGGATAGCTACTGGCTAGGTCTTTGCGTGTAGAATAGCTCGATCCAACGTTGCTTCAGTAAGCGATGAATGCACTAACAAAACAAGCACTGACTGATTAATTTTGGTAATTAAATATAATAATGACAAATATTTACACATACACCCATGCACTTACTTATCGATTATAAGCTTAAAATCAGCCTGGTTGTCTGGATCACCGGTCTTTATAGGATCCAAATAGTAAATCCCGGGGACTCTAGGTGACGCTGGATGGACAACAATCAAAATCCAATGTCCCCTAAAATATTTTAAATATTTTACTTCAACAATCATGTTATAGTAAAAGTGGAAGAATAAAAAAAACAGACATTAAAATACTGTCACAAATAACTTACCCTGGATTGTATGGAAAGATGAAAAGCATATTAGGGGTTGCTCGTCGCTTGAAGTGTCCCTAACATCATTAGATAGTGCATCCACATCTAATCAATGCTGGGAAAAGAGGTGTGGGTTGACAAATACGAATTTATATGCCCTTGCCGTGTGCAATAACAGATCGTGGTGCAAGTGCCTTTATAGAAAATAAACAATGACATTAAAACCTAAAAAAATTAATGATGAATAATAATAATAACAGTGATAGACAATGATGATAAAGTGCCTAATCCTTATATTGATGGCTGATATGAAAAACTATTTGCATATTTATTTTCCCTTATATGATAATTTTATGGACAATATTTAAGCTTAATGTAATTAATTTGGGTGTAATTGATAAATATTTCCTTGCTTTTCTTTTGATAGCCACGTACATCATGTTAAGGAGAAAAGAGAAGAAATGAGACCTAAAAACAAACTGACAGGATTGAAACAAGACAAAGAAGCGCAACTGGAAAAAAATGATAGGGGACTATTGCAGTGACTATTCATGGGGGGTTACTATTCATGTTCACTATTCTTGACGGAATCACTGTAGCAGACAGTTACTGTAGCAGGCGGAGGTTTGCTGTAGCGGATGGAAGAACTATAGCCAAAATACTGTAGCAACCGCCAGATCATTGTAGCAGTCACTGTAGCACGCGTTTTTTCTCCTATAAATAGAGATCAAGGCCAAGCTCAAAAGCAGAGGATGAGAGGAGGAGAATAAAAGGTCTTTCTCTGACAAAGAGAAATCATTTCTCTAACAGTTCTTAATAAATTGTGTTGTTTTCCAGATTTAATTTCATACATTGTATCATATCTTGCATGCCTCCATCTTGGAAGGCTTAGGATCTTATTACTTTATGCATGCCTCCATCTTGGAAGGCTTAGGATTTTATTACTTCTAGCATGCCTCCATCTTGGAAGGCTTAGGACTGTAATACATTTTGCATGCCTCCTACATGGAAGGCTTAGGTAGTCCTCATACATGGATGGTATAGGTTGCCACCTACATGGAAGGTTTTACCTCCTAATGGATAGCTAGATTTCTCCATTTTTCATGCATCTATTGGTTGTATATTTATGTTTGAGAATTTAATATTCAAGTTTTATACAATGTTAATTTATTTTTGTTTTTTTTAATTTTATCATGAGCTAAATTTCCATTTTCTTAGGGTGATGATGTAGCTTATTAATGACGGATTGAATCTTAACTTATTAAATCTAGTTTGAATTTCTCCTTCATGATTGAGTTTTATTTATTATTCTTAATGCTTTTGATTGATTGGTCAACTTTTGAATGATTTCAATATGCATGTTGAGACCGGAAGGAGATGCATGTGTGTATACCCTATAATTAAAACCATGACTTGCATATGAAATAGGAATATATTCATATGAGTTGTGTAGTCTTACTGAATTCCATAAATCTTAATGCATAATTAATTGCTTAAATGATTAGCAATGAATTATAGAATTGCTTGACCTTGGAAGAGGCTAGTAATTAAATTAGGGAAATTCGACTATCAGTCATGTGGAATAAATTGGGCTAGAATAGATAAGTGATTCAATCCGAAATTTGTTAAGTGAAGTAAGATCCCTAGGACTTTTTCTCATAGTTGTTTCATATCATTTGCATTCATATTTAATAATCTTTTATTTCGTACTCTCAATCAGCAACTAATCGATCGACTGAATAGAGTTAAAATTACTCATTTTGGTACTTAGTGATCAATCCTCGAGGGAATGATACTCTACTTACTTCTATATTACTTGATTAAGACAATGTACACTTGCACTATTTCATACATCATTTACACTTGTAACAATGGCCGTCAAACTAACCCAATCACGAGTAAGCACATCATTTAGCACACGATCATCGACATGATCATCTATAACTATATGATAGATCTCAATATCGAATTGTATTGTCTGAGCTCCTGGGCTGATCAAAGCTGGTACCATTGACGCTAATTGTTGGTGATTGTTTGCCGTTTAGCTTCCGCAAGCGCACGGGTCGCAAGTAACAAAGTGATAAATAAAGATCGTTCCCACGAGGACTATGACGAAAGTGAGCTAACTAATGTAACCATATGTTTAATTAGGTTGAATGAAATCATTTGAAATTGAGTATGTTAATTAAGAGAATTTGTGAAAAACAATAAGGTAAAACAAAGGTGATTGTAAAATTGATTCTACTTCAAGGTTTAAAAGCTTAGGATTACTTCTTCCTCATTGCATTTCATAAAACTATGCAATTGATTCACTTATGCTAGTTGTGTGAGTCCATATGCTAGTCAAAGATTCTAAGATCATCAATCAAGCTCTCTCAAGTCAAGATTGATTTTTAATCTTCATTAACAATATTCAATCTCTTGTCTATCATTAATGAAAATCATCTTTCCCAAAGCAATTCTTCATTAGACTATGTTAGGTTATTAGATATATCTCTATTCTAACAACAAACCATCCATTTAATCCATAAATTAAATTTCAAGTCTAACATGATTTTTCTCAAGTTCTACAACCAAAATAGCTCTCTCAAGCATCATTCAATTGAACCAAACTAATCATGTGGTGATCAAGTACAAGATAGTAATTAAGCATGGAGAAAAATGAGCATATATTCTCAACAACTAGCAAAAGCAAGAAAATATAGTAGTTTTAATCCATATAATGAGTAGAAGTAATCCTAAATGAGAGCTTTAGCCACTCATAGTCAATACAAACCAACAACTCAACATAAAACTCATAACCATATCAGCAAATGGGAAGAGAAGGGGGGGAACCAGAAAAAGAGAAGAAAATCTTGAATTTCTCCAAGAATCTCCTCCAAGAAGCACCAAAATCCTCCTCAAGCTCTCTAAGAAGCCTTCTTGTGGTTCTTGAGCTCTTCCTTGTGCAGAATATGTCAATTTCGGAGCCCCCCTTAGGTTAAAAACATAGCTAAAGCTTTACTTTTTCAAAACGCACAGTTGCAGTATCGCAACTTTGCTTTCTCTTCGCTATAGCGAACCCACAGCGTACGCGGTCAGAATGGCCTATTTTTTATGTGTTTTCGCTTTTGCTTCGCTATGGCGTAGCAAAAGCAACCGGGGGAACCTTCAAGCTACTTTGATCTTCCTTTTTGGCTTTTGTTCTTCTTTTCTCCACCTCCAAGGATCCATGTAAGCTTCCATTTCTTGTCATCATCCTCCTACAAAGAGAAGGATTTTATGAGCTTTCCAAATTTTCTTCAATTTAATCTAAAACCCCATACATCTAGCTCAAAATTTGCACTTTTTCAAGTATTTTCAACACATCACATTTTCCTTCATTTGTATAAAGTTTATGCACAATTTTAGTTTAAAACCACAAATATATAAGAAAAATGTGATGAAATACAAGAATTTCCAAAGAATAATACTCCCCCAAACTTAAGCTTTTGCTTGTCCTCAAGCAAATTCACACATGTAATATGAATTCATAAATTGCTTATCTAAATTGCAGATATGTTCATGCCCTCATTCATTGCTTTAAAGATCACACGAAACAGGAACTTGAGAGAATATGCCAAGATGAATGCTTTATAATCTTTGAGCAAGTTTTTCAAGAGTCCTTTAAATGTGGGTATGTGTTTAGAATCAAAAGACATATCTCCGGATTCTATCTCAGTCACACATAATACTCCAACTCATATACAAATTTTCAACTCTACCACTTCACTATCCTCTTTTCATCCTTCTTTACTTACAAGTTACCTCATATGGTATCAAAATCAAAAGGACTTTTAGGCTTGTAACGTGGCCATAGGTTTAGGGTGTTTGAATGGAAGGGAAAAAGGAATAAATACAAAAACTTTAAGATAAATGAACTAACTTCCTTTCTTCTTCTTCTTTTTTTTTCTTCTTCTTTTTTTAACAAAATTGAACTAACTTGGCTTCTGTACACTTTGTTTAGCCCTCAACACTTTATACATTTCATATTCACAACTTGCCCTTTCACACATCAAACTATTTTTTTTATCTCAAAGCAGGGTGTATCATGGTTTTTTAGGTTAGGGGTTAAGGAAGTGAATTGGTTTTCAATAAGAATATTTATATTGGTTTTTCTATAAAGGCTCAAAATTGGGTTCAAAATGGAAGAATCACAGTGCAAGATAGCTTGAAAGGCTCAAACGCTTTTTAACGAAATGCCTAGATCATTTTTCAAAACCATATGAGATGCACCATAAACTTCAAGAAATTCTAAAGTAGATTTGGAAATTGTATCTTTGAAAATAGGTATATAAGCTAGTTTACCAAGAGTTTCTTCAACAAAAGCTTTCAAAACATCCCTGACTCCAAAAGTGCAAGATTATGCTCAAGAGAATTCCTTAGAAACTCACTCCAACATTATAACTCATTCAACAAGGCATATCAATCACAATTTCCTGTCAAGCATAATGCTAAATAGCTATCCAATCATAGGACCCTTTATGCAATCCTAAACAAACAATTTAACCAATTCAAAAGATATTTTCTCTAAAATTTTCCAGGCAAAGGCTTAAGTTTGTGAAATTTCATATATTTCACCCCTTTTTTCAATCAAACTATACATCAAAACTGCTTGTATATCCCTGTGCACTCACTGTTCACATTCAAAATTTTCACATTTCAAAACTTTCACAATTTCCCTCCCCCAATCTTGAAATCAACAGTGTCCTCACTGTCAACTTAGGTTGAAGGAAAGATCAACATTCACAAACCTGTACGCAAACAGCACTCAAACCTGTACACATTTACAAGTAATAATCACAGCAGTCTTAGGTGCATCAAACAGTACATGCACAACGGCAACTACTCATCCAGTCAAATAAAGGGCATCAACACCCACATTCAAGCCTATCATAGGAACAGCCAGTGATAATGACAGTTAGCACACAAAACAACTGTTAGCCATCAGTAGCTAACATCACACAAGAACAGACTATGCACATGAACCCAAATGGAATTGCACAAAAATGCTAACTCTAATTCCAACATTTAAAAGATGTCAGAAAACACAGGGAAGCAAAAAGAACAAGCATCAAAAAAATTCAACATTCAGAGGGGTCTCGTCAATCATCAGAATTATTTGCAGGATCATACTCTGACTCAGAGGTATCAGCATCAGCAGCTCTACTAGAAACAGGATCCTCATCCTCCCTAACAGAAACTACCTCATCATCATCTGCACTCTAAGACGCAATAGACTCAGAATCTTCAACAATTTCTTCCTCAGCTGGACCCCAAAAAACAACAATTTCTTTCCCTTAGTGATGTGTGGATGGGTCCTTCTCCTCATCACTCTCAACCCTCGGTGGCACCTTGACACCCATCTTGCTTGCGAGTCCTTCCAGCATAGTCTCCACGCGCTGTCCCTGAAGGCGTTCCTTTGCTCGTTCCTTTTTAGTCAGCAAAAGCTCATCATGGAGACTACGTAATGTGAGTGGGGGTTGGTCACCATCCAAGTCAGCCAGTCCCTTATGGTCTAACTTAGTTTGATCATACCGGTAAGGGGAAAAGGGCTGAAAGTAAATATCATCAGAGGATGCTGGAATATGAGCCTTGGTAAAGAGGTCAGAAATCAGATGTGGTAGAACCAAATAAGTTCCCTTCCTCTTTGCGTGAGCACAATTGTACAGGGTGTCATGAAGGATGTTTTCTAATTTCACATGCTAACCCGTCATGAACAGGAATATAAGCAAAGTAGTTAACTTTGGCACAGTGCTGCTATTGCCTTCAGGGGTGACATTAAAAGTAATAAAGTTCAACCATATTCTGGCCTCTTCATTTAGGCTTGTTTGCTTGAGATATATTTGCTTGCCTCTTGGTCGATACCATTGAGGTTCACCGGGTTTGACCAAGGTATCAATAATTGCCTTTAAGGGAAAATTCCCAGCCTCTTTCTTCAGAAGATGATATTGACATTGGGGATAGAAAGGCAGATTATAGAATTGGCGAATGAATTCTGGACTGATGAAGTTCTTTCCACAAGGTGGGACACCTCTCAACTGCATTGACGAAATTCCGTGACAATGGGCATAGTAATAGAAATGTCAGAAAAACGTTTCATTTCCAGTATCCCGTGATGCCAACAGATTCCCTAAACCAAGTTTTTCCGTTGCCAACTTGTAGAACTTAAACTGAGTATTAGGAGGGAATTCTTGCTCTTGACGTAAAGGTCGTGAGTTCATGAGATCTTTGACAACGTCTAGCAAATCTGGTGCAGAAGTGGAGGGAGGTGGTTGAGTTGGTGGAGGCACTGGACGTGAAGGGGCAGCAGCGGCCTTTTTCCGTTTAGGTGCTGGCTTTTTAGGAGCAGCTCGGCGCTTGGTCATTATCTGTAAAAATCAAAACCAAAGAGAAAACACACAAAAACAATGAACAATCCACAAATAACAAAAGAAAAGAAAAAGAGAAACACTGGTCCTAAAAGAAAAAGTTCCCCCAAACTTGTGGCTGGCTAAGAACCTCAACAAGGCAATCCATAATTCCACTCCTAAACCTATCCTCGCTTCCTCATATCACTACAAATGATCTCAAAGTGACTCGCCAACTCAAATGATCCCAAAGGGGCTCTCCAACTCAGTTGAACAACATAAGCGCTGGTAACAAATGGTTATATAATGGAGTCAAGTGAAATAATAGCTGAAACACCTGATTTGTCAAGAAAACAAGCTCCACAAAACAGAAAACCCATTTCTTTGCAGTGGTAATGCCTTAGAAAGAACATCAAAATTTTCAAAATAGCAGATTAATGTCGTTGCCTTTAAGTATGTCGAGAGGTGTTTCACTGTTACCAGATAAACTCAAACTTTCCCAAGTAGCAACAACTCAATCAAAAAATTCTTAAACATCCACTTGAGAAAGTATTTCTTAGTTCAAAATGAAGTTCAAGAGTTGGAGAGATTTCTAAACAATTGGCACATGCAGGCTAATTCAAGAACTTGTAGGTGCATTTTCAAAATTGAAAATGGACTTTGGTAAAGATGATGTCAAAGCCATTGTCATGGCAGTAGAAAAATGAATATGAAAGCAGTGCAAACCAGATTTTCAAAATGAAGCACCTCTTGAACAAGTAAACAAGGAACAAGGGTGCAAGCACCTAATCTTATGCAGCAGTTCTCAAATTAGCCATTCATGTGCCTATATGCAAGGAAACAAGAGACATTCACATGGACCTTTCAGAGGTTATCCAAACCACTAATGCTCAGTACACTAATCACCAAATTAAACCACATCAATGCAAGCCTAAGTGTAGAATGCTTCATAGACTAGCTCAGATGACCGAATCACTGAAGTGCACTTAGGCATCTACAAGGATTGACAAGGAAGTAAACAGTATTCAGAGAACAACAATGCTAGACCTAAAACGAGTTACAGTTGTTCAATCCTAAGCTCATAAATTAGAAGACTATCCACATAAGTAGCTCATGTAGCCTAGTCAGAGAATTGACAAAAATAGTAAAAATGGTTCCCTTTGTGACAAAATGGCCTCTAAAAATCAAATAATTGTGAAAAGCAGTTAAGACTTCGAGGCTCCCAATTCCATTTTCTAAAGCATATGACACAGCACAATTATTTTGCAAAGCTGTAATTTTCATGAATTTAATTGTTTTTATTTTTTTTATATGTATGTAGATATATATATGTTTCAATTCTCAAAATAACTAAGCATGTGCAGCTACGGTGGGATCTCAACTAATTTAAATATGAAACTATCTAACTAGTCAGGCATACTGATAATCCTCAAGCAACCCAAATCAGTTCAAGCTTAAAGTTAACATGCTTCCCTTATTAATCATAACCACAAAGTCTTCATATTGCTGCCCTAATCACAATCTCAACCTTAATCTACAAAATCCCAATAAAAACTGGATGAAGGATATGCAAATTACCTTAGCCAAGAATAATAGCAACACTGAACAGAGAAGCCAAAGACAAGATCACAGCGAACCAGGGCAGAATACCTAGTGAGGAATTTGAAGATTATGGCCTGAAGTCACCCAAACGCAGCTAGACCGAACTCGTTGCAGGAATGGACAAGTGTGAAATTAGGAGGTAAAGGTGAATGAGGGCTCGGCTTCAACCACCGTAAGCGTGACTGGAAGAGATGAGAGAGAAGGAAAGGAGGGGTCTTCGGTTGTGAGGGGCGGTGGGTGGTGAGATGTGAAGACGTTGAGACGATAATCGGTGGGGGAAAGGGAATGCTGGAGATGGAGCTGAGAGGAATGAGGAAGGGAACGACGGGAGGAGGAGCTTGGCCGGAAATGGTGGGTCGAGGGTGAGCTATAGTGAAGATCGGGGCTTTAGGTTTTTGATGGTGGGGTCGGTGGTTGCTGGGTCGATGAGGTGGCGCTGGTGGTAGAGGATCTGGGCCACAGTGGAGGTTAGATCGATGGTGAGAGAAGAGGGATATGGTGGTTAGAGAGAGAGTGAGGTTAGGAGGCGGAAGCGTTAGGATTAATGGGGGGCTAGGTCGACGGTACTGTGTGTGAAGAACGGAGATGGTGAGCAGTGGTAGTCAACGGTGGAGGAGCTGGGAAAAGCGGTGAGCTGTGGTGAGGTGTGTGAAGGCCGAGAGAGGGCGGTGGAGATCGGAGATCTGCGACGGATCTGGGGGTGGAGTGATAGAGAGAGTGGTGAGAGTTGCGGAACAAGCTGAGGGAAATATGAGAGAGTCAGAGCTGAAGGATGGAGCTGAAGGCTGGAGCTGAAGGGAAATATGAGAGTAGGAGACGATGAAGTTGAAAGGGAAAATGTTTGGGATGAAATTAGGATGTGAGTTAGGAGGGAATTTACAAAAGAGGAAAAAATTTTGAATTGGAAAAATGAATATGGGCCATATGTGGGATAGGTGCATAAGGGTAAAGAAGGCAAAGAATAGAAAAATAAGGGTGAAATGGTAAAATTTATTTATTAATGATAATAATAATATTTTTAATTAATATTTATGTTTATTTTTTTATTTTTTATTTTATTTTTGTTTTTTTGGTGTGGCTATCGGGATGCAGAGAAGGGGTGTAAAATGGCATATGTTCACCCTGGACTTGATATAGCGAAGCAGGGGCGAACCCAAGGAAAACCGCACAGAAGGGGCAAAAATTGGCATGTGTTTGCCTTGACCTTGCTATAGCGAAGCAAGGGCGAACCCAAGGAAAACTGCACAAAAGCATTGAAAAATGGGTTGCTTTTGCCTTCAGTATGCCATAGCAAAGCAACAGCAAGCATAGATGCACAGCAAATCACAGAAAAATCAAACATTTGCTGCAGCTTTGCCACAGTAAAGTAACAGCAAAGGATGACAGCAAACAAACAAAAATTCTGACAGCAAAATGAGATTCTCAAATCATCCTAACTCACCCAATTTCCACAAATGGTACCTTAATCTTATCACACACCATTCAATCACATCAAAACATTATGACAACACCACACAACAATAAAAATGCATAAAATGATTCCCAAATCACCCCAAATTCCACAAACAGCACCCAACTCAATTCACAAACCATTGATCCACATCAAAAGGCATAAGGGCAGCATGATGTACTCAAATTCCATCTCAAGTTACATTCACCTTTTAGACAAACATTCAAGCAACAGCAATGATATTCAAGCAAGTAGTTTCAAATGCAAAATTTGAGGTGTACTTCCCTTTATAGTTCCAACTCCTTGTATCAAAACGCACATTGTAGCTCTAATGCAATGCAATTCGTTCAGCCATGGGAAAACCTTTCTTATCTACAAAAAGGTAAAACCAAACATAAATCCACTAAAACACACAAAAATTAAAGGAAAATGAATAGAAAAAGTGTTGAGATCTTGGGTTGCCTCCCAAGAAGCGCTTGAATTATAGTCTTCAACCTGACTCTTCTCTTTGTCAAGTGGAATCAGTGAGCGATAGAGTGATGGTTTGCCTCTCTACCGTGCCACCCCAATAGTGCTTTAACCGTTGTCCATTGACCTTGAATCTCTCACCATCTTGTCCTTCTAGCTCCACAACACCCTTGTCAAAGACTTGAACCACAGTGAAAGGTCCAGACCATCTAGACTTTAACTTTCCCGGAAAGATTTTCAGCTTAGAGTTATAGAGGAGAACTTGTTGACTTGACTCAAAAGACTTAGAGACAATCTTCTTGTCGTGCCACCGCTTTGTTTTCTCCTTGTAAAGCCTTGAACTCTCATAAGCATGGAAATGAAATTCTTCAAGCTCATTAAGCTGCAAGAGCCTCTTGTCACCCACTTCTTTTTCATCAAAATTCAACTTTTTAATAGCCCAATAGGCATTGTGTTCCAACTCCACAGGGAGATGACAAACTTTCCCAAAAACCAACCGGTAAAGAGACATACCGATAGGTGTTTTGTAAGCGGTGCAATAGGCCCATAATGCATCATCTAACTTCATGGACCAATCCTTTCGAGTGATACCCACAGTTTTCTCAAGGATTTTCTTGATTTCTCTATTGGAAATCTCAGCTTGACCATTTATTTGATGATGGTAGGCTAAAGACACCTTGTGCTTCACTCCATACTTCTTCAAAAGGGATTTAAATTGATGGTTACAAAAGTGGGTGCCTCCATCACTAATAACAGCCCTTGGAGCACCGAAACGAGTGAAGATATGCTTTTTTATGAATTTGACCACTACTTTAGCATCATTTGTTGGAGAAGCAATGGCCTCAACCTATTTGGACACATAATCCACCGCTACAAGAATGTATTAATTGTTAAGGACTTGGGAAACGGTCCCATGAAGTCAATTCCCCATACATCAAATAATTCCACTTCCAATATGCTGTTGAGTGGCATTTCATTCCTCCTAGAGATATTGCCAACCCTTTGACACCGATCACAAGATAGAGCGAATTCATAAGCATCCTTGAACAAGGATGGCCAAAAAAACCCAGATTGTAAGACTTTTGCAGCCGTCTTGTTACCTCCAAAGTGGCCTCCACATTTAGAGGAATGGCAACACTTCAATACATCTTGTTGCTCACCTTCTAGAACACATCTTCTAATCAACTGATCAGCACAATAGTGAAATAGGAAGGGTTCTTCCCAATGATAGAACTTGACATCATGTAAGAACTTCTTCCGTTGGTGATAGCTCAAGTCCTTAGAAACAATTCCACTCACAAGGTAATTTACTATGTCGGCATACCAAGGAGTTGTAGAAAGACTCAGTAAAAAGAGTTGTTCATCTGGAAAAGTTTCATGAATAGGAAGATCTCCATCATGTTAAGCTTCAATACTCAACCTAGACAAGTAGTCGGCAACCTGATTTTCGGAGCCTTTTCTATCCACAATCTCAAGATCAAATTCTTGTAAGAGCAAAACCCATCTAATCAACCTTGCTTTAGAGTCCTTCTTACTAAAGAGGTACCGTAGTGCAGAATGGTCAGTATGAACAACCACTTTGGCACCAATCAGGTAAGGCCAGAATTTAGCAAATGCATATACTATAGCCAAAAGCTCTTTCTCAGTGGTAGTGTAGTTTTCTTGAGCATCATCGAGTGTCTTACTTGCATAGTAAATAGGATGGAAGATTTTATCCCTTTTCTACCCAAGTACAGCTCCAACAGCATAATCGCTAGCATCACACATCACCATAAAGGGCAAACTCCAATTCAGAGCCGTAATGATAGGAGCGGTTACAAGTCTTCTTTTCAACTCTTCAAATGCTTTCAAACATGCATCATCAAACTTGAAGTTAGCATCCTTCTCAAGTAAAGCACAGAGTGGCTTAGTGATTTTGGAAAAATCCTTTATGAACCTTCGATAGAACCCAGCATGGCCCAAAAAGCTTCTCACACCCTTAACATTGATAGGTGGAGGAAGTTGTTCAATCACCTCTAACTTGTACGTCTTTGGCACTGGATCTGTGCCACGAATTAGCAACAAGTGTTACCCCACTATTCTACATCATACCCTTCTATCATGTTCTTGTATGTAGAATGTGTAACCATTAATTGCATAACTATTGTAAGACAATACATGTAAGCTTGGTCCATTCGATAGCCATCTTAACTTTTCAGAAACTAAATCAGAATTCCTCTCTACCTCATCATTAATGAGCCTTTTTAACTAAGTTGGAAAATGTCAATTGTGCTCTTTTGTTATCAAATTTTCATTCCTCTCACCATATACTAATCGAAGAGCATCCTTATGTTCTTCAATATACGGTTCAATCTCATCGGTGTTATGTAGCACATACAAGTGAGATTTCTCCCATTTAGTCACTGATACCCTGGTTACATCATTCCTACTTGTTCTTTTCCCTAATATTTGCCGATCATGCCGAGACTTCACGATCCCTACAAGGTCAACATCTGATAAAAAATCAGCACATAAGTCACTTGCTTCTTCAACCATATAATGCTCAGCTATACACCCCTCTGGTCGATATCTATTTTTCACATACCCTTTTAAAATTTTCATAAATTGCTCATTCGGGTACATCCATCTCAGGTACACTGGACCTCACAATTGAACCTCTTTCACTAAGTGTACAGTTAGATAGATCATAATGTCAAAAAATAAGGGTAGAAAATACATTTCAAGTTCACACAGAGTACAAACAATCAGCCTTTGCAAATCTTGTAACTTTGTTGAATCAACCACTTTACTACAAATCAACTTGAAGAACAAGCACAGTTTAGTTATAGAATTCCTTACTTTTTTGGGTAAGATTGACCGTATACCAACAGGTACAAAATTCTGCATAGGCACATGACAATCATGAGATTTAAGGTTCTTTAGCTTCAACTCTTTCACTGAAAAAAGATTCTTTATATTTGAAGAATAGCCCTCTGGAACTTGATTCCTTCGAGAAACTCACAAAATAACTTTTTCTCTTTCCTCGACAAAGTGTAAGCCTCTGGAGGATAGTAAGTGTGGTGCCCTTGCTCAACCGGAGCCAACTCTTCTCTGATCCCAGGTTAACCAAATCCAACCTAGCATTTACATTGTCCTTACTTTTCCCTTGCATATTGAGCAGCGTGCCAATTAGATTATCACAGACATTTTTTCTATGTGCATCACATCAAGAAAATGTGTCACATATAAGGACTTCCAATATGGAAGTTCAAAGAAAATAGACTTCTGTTAGATTTCATGTTTTGATGATAACAAAGAATATTATGAAAAAGATTTGGTTAATAATAAAGTTTAAACAAAGTAATAACAGGGAAAATCATCACTTGAAGTAAGCATTGGAGTAATGAAGAAAGGACAAGAGAAAAAACTAAGAAACTTGATCAGAAGCAAGTTTTCTAAGGCATTACTCGAGTAAGTACTCGAGTAAAGAGACAGAAACTTGAAGTAACCAGAGACACCTTTGAGTAACCTGCCAATAATACTCGAGTACGTACTCGAGTAACAAGGTAAAAGTTTCCAAGTTGCTCTTGGCCTGCCAACGTTACTCGAGTAGCTACTCGAGTAACCAGGTAATTCACTTGGAGTTGCTCTCGGCCTGCCAACGTTACTCGAGTATGTACTCGAGTAACCATATAAAAGACATCCAGTTGCTCTCGGCCTGCCAATGATACTCGAGTATGTACTCGAGTTACTCTGTTTCAAGAAATGTGTTGCTCTCGGCATTTTCAACCCTACCAATGTTACTCGATGAGCTACTCAAGTAACTCACTGTGGTAAGCAAAACCTGAAGGTAGTACTCGAATAACATGAAATGTTTTTCTCACACTTCACTTCAAGTTACTACTTGAGTATGCAGAATTATTTTAAAAGAAAAACTTCAAGTCACTACTCGAGTATACAGATTTAGTTGGAAGAGAACTTCAAGTCATTACCCGAGTAACCTATGCAGAAAATTTATGCTTACTCGAGTATGTACTCGAGTAACAAGGTAATCAAACTTGAAGTGCTCTCGGCCTTGAAATCCTGCCAACATTACTGGAGTAGGGCATCGAGTAACCTAGAGTTTATTTAAAGGATTACTCGAGTTGGTACCCGAGTAACCTTTGAAGAAAAGAGTGCAATACCCGAGTAGGTACCCGAGTAAACAAGTATTTCCAAAGGTTTGATATTTTGTTTATTCCATGCACTACCCAAGTAATGTTATGTTTACTTATTGACTTGTAGTTTATGAAAGTTTTCCCGATGATACTCGAGTATGTACTCGAGTAAACTTAGTGAATACTCGAGTATGCAAGTCCAAAAATTTATAAATCATTCCAATGTTCTTTGATTTGTCTCCTACATAATTAACCTTTCATTGTATTAGTATTCTTAGCATATCCACAGATAAACAATGAAGAGACCTTACCAAATAAGGAAAGTCAAAAGCAACGTTCAAATGCCACCTACCACCACCGACCGCAAACGTATGTCTTTCAAATACTGGAAAAGTCAACAGTGGTTGTGCACGCTCCAACGGGCATGAAGAAATATGTTCCAACAATCATTACCAACGTATCTATATATATGGGAACATCCGAACAGAGAAAAACAATAAGAACACACACACGAACGCATTGTCAAGTTCATTACTCTGTTTTTCATTATACTTGGAAATCTGTGCTTCAGTGATTCTTATTCACTCTGTGAGAGAGATATTTCATTCAAACTCAATATTTTTTATTGAGATAACTTAAGGTTGTGGAACCTTGAGTTGGGATTGGATTACAACTTGTAAGGGGGAGCGAGTGTCCAGGCGAAGGAACTTGCTTGTACTGAGGTGCCAAGAACCCACTAAATCTTGAAAGTTATAGTGAAACTCTCAGAGAAGCTCTGAGGACTGGACGTAGGTCAAAATGGTTGTGATCGAACCAGTATAACTCTCGGTGTACACTTCGGTGATATTTCTCCTTACTCTTTATTGCTTTATATTCACAGTCAAGTTTTTATATTTGCAACAAAATTTTAGTATCACCCAATTCACCCCCCCCCCCTCTTGGGTGAAACGCTTGCTCTAACAACTTCTTCTTCCAACCGCTTGTCCCGATTTGTTTTGCAAATGGCTTGCCAAAATTGTTATCCAAGTATTTGACCTTCTCAAAAACCTGAGCACCGGTCAACATCTTCGGTGGGCTGCCTTCTTCTAACTCACCATTAAAAACCTTTTTCTACTTCCTCCAATGATGTTTCGATAGTAAGAATCTTCGATGTCCAATGTAGACATTTTTCTTACAATGATCTAGTCATAATGAATGAGTGTCATCTTCACATATAGGGCACGCATAATATCCTTTGATGTTATATCTGGACAAATTACCATAAGCAGGAAAATCATTTATTGTTCCAAACAACATGGCTTTCAGAGTGAAACTTTCTTCCATGTACACATCATACACACTGACGCCTTCCTCTAAAAGTAGCTTCAAGTCATCAACTAAAGGAGCCAAGTATATATCTATATCGTTCCCAGGTTGCCTTGGCCCATATATTAACATGGACAGCATCATATACTTACGTTTTATGATTAAGTATGGAGGAAGGTTATAAATCATCAATATTACCGGCCATGTATTGTGTGTACTACTCTAAGCCCCGTGGGGATTAATTCCATCAGTTAAAAGTGCAAGACGTAGATTCCTTGCTTCATTCACGAAGTCATGGTAGTTATGATCAACTTTTTTCCATTGAGGGTCATCTGCAGGGTGCCTAAGGTTCGTGTCTTCTACCCTTTTATCTGTATGCCACGTCAACAGCTTAGCAAACTCTACATTACTGTACAATCGCTTGAATCTCAGAACAATGAGAAAATACCATACGACCTTTGATAAACTCTTTCCTTTCTTCTTCCCATATCGAGATACATTGCATTTAGGGCACTTTTCTAATGTTGCATACTGATTTTGAAATAAAATGCAATCGTTAGGGCATGCTTGTATCTTCTCATAACCCATGCCAGTTGTAGAGCAAAGTATTCGCTTTTCCTCATATGTCTTGGTAGGCAGGATATTTTCTTCTAGGAGCATATCTTGCACAAGTTCAAGCAGTGCAGTGAAATCCAAATCACTCAATCCATATCGCGCTTTAAAGTTGTATAATTTCAACACTGCTAGCAACCTTGTATATTTAGTACTACCGGCATATAATGGTTTCTCTGCATCACCTTTCAACGCCTCAAATTCTTGAGGATAGTCATGAAGCACACTTTCGACTGCATTTAGCATTTCTTGAAGACCATCGTCCTCATCATCACACATGCTTTGATTAAACTCATTCGAAGGACCGCTCGTGGTATTCACCCAATCACTACGTGCATCATCCATCTCACTGTGCCTTGTCCATCGTGTATATGATTGATCAATAACATGGCACACTAAATGACCTAGCGAATCAAGTGGACTAATCCGTTTTCCATAACAACAAGATAAGTAAGGACACAAGATTTTGTGAGGATCTTTTATATGCTCGCTTGCAAATCTAATAAACTCTTTCACCCCATCTATATATTCCTTTGAGCATCGATCAGATGACATCCATTTTTTATCAATCTTTACCTTTTAACATTGTTTAAAAGTAGTTAGTTGTTTGACTCCTATAGTTACTAATTACTTTTATCTTCTGCCATTTATTTTTTTTAAAAAATCAGTAGGACACATAAGAAATCTCTTACAATCAACATGTATCATACTAATTTTGCACAACTCACAATAGCATGTATCATACTAATTTTTCACAACTCACAACAAAAATAAATCAAAAGAATATTACATAGTTGAATGATATTTAACGCAATGACTAGCTAGTTCAATACTCCTTTAATTTAATGATTGGCATTACATATAAGAAATCTCTGGCAATCAACATTTCTAAATTGATGACAAATCTTCAGATACCCAACATTTAAAAAGGTGCATGGAAATATACGAACTAAAGTTCTATACAAAATATATAGTTCAAGACTTACAAGCTAGCAAAAACTTCTGTAAGAGGCTGAGACAAAGGAAAAAAACAATCGGTAAATCAAGCTTTAAGAAGATAGCGGAAACTTCAAATAAATACCTGGAAAAAAAATTCATGAGCACACATATACTATACATGATAGCTTTTACCTAAAATAACAAGAAGAAGAAAACGTACCTAAAGAAAACTTAGGAGCTGGGAAGCTTCTTGTACGAGGCTGAGACAAAGCAAATCATGTAGGTAACTAAGCTTTGTACTGTAATGGTAGTGTGTGACCAAAATTTTTTGAAGAAATACACACACTGAGACAAGAAAAAACAAAAAGTGGGACTAACGAAGCTTCCAATAGCAGTCATCAAAGAGAGGAGGCCGTGGGGACAATGGATAAAGAAAGGTATAGTGGGAACCAATTAGATCTAAAAAATGGAATGCGGGAGGACACACGAGAAAGACGATGTGGGGACCAATTAGATATGAAAAATGGAGTGAAGGAGGACGCGCGAGAAAGACAGAAAGACGATGATAATGGCGGGAGCGGCAAATTTGTACACTTTGTATGGCGCTTTTTAGCTTAAGTGGCATAGAAGGTATATAAAAGCTACGGTGCTTGGACATCAAGCGCCATAGCATCCATTCAGTATATAAAATAAAAAAAATAATTAATTAATTAAATGGTCAAGGGAGCTATAGCGCTTTCTATAAAAGGGCCATTACATCCCAAATATTTGTTTTAATTTACCTACGTCTTATTATTATTAGCCATTATTAGCCTTCAAACATAACCTTAATTGATATAAAGACAAATGAATATGAATAGTAATTACCGTTATTATTATTAAGTCAAACAAATGAGAAGTAAGACTAGAAAGTATAGTATATATTATTGTCTCTATTATTCACATGAAAGCTAAGTGATAAAGAAATGAATGGTGATAGTGAAACTATGTACCAACTTCTTAGCTTGTAATTAAATGAAAAAAAATTAAATAAGTTAAAATACAAAAAATATAATCTAATTCCCCCTATTGAAATAACTCTAATCATTGGAAAATTAAATAGAAGTAAAGGATAATAAGATAATTAATGCCAAAATCATATAAATTAAATAACGAAAGAAGGATATTGGCAAAATAAATAAATAATAAATAAGGAAAGAAGGTGTTGAAGCTTACCATAATTAATAGGGTGCCTTAACTGATAATCAACTTGCATGTCCTTAGCATATGAAGGAGGAATGAAGGTGATGATCCAAGCTCGATCGCCTTCTGTGATCTCTACGCTATGGTGGTAGTAACTCTTAACTCTCACCCTTAGTCTCTATGCGTGTGGTATCTGTTCTCTGGCTTTCTCATTAGTTTAGATAATATATAAATCGATAAAGAAGACAACTTTTGCGCATACGACAAGGCTGTGCAGCTTTTCAGAATTTAAAGAAAATTAAAAAAACAAAAAAAATAGAATTGGGCAAGCGCCGGCCAAGGGCTGCCATCTTGGTGAGCAAGCGCCGAAGGAGGCGCTGAAATGAAAAAAAAAATATTCAAGTGCCCAAATGCAAAAAAAAAATCCTCCTCCGGCGCTTGTGGAGCAAGTGCCGTCCAAGGCCGCGCCACCTTGGTCGGCGCTTGCCGAAGGAGGCCCGAAAACGAAAAAAAATCCTCAGGCGCCCAAACAAAAAGAAAATCCTCCTCTGGCGCTTGCTGGGGAAAGCACCGGCTAAGGGGGCGCCTCCTTGGCCGACGTTTTCCCCAAGAAGCACTGGAGGAGGAGCCACCTTGGCCAGCACTTTCCCCAGCAAGTACCGGAGGAGGGGCCTTAAAGCAAATAAAAAAAGAAGTGGCTACAAGTTAAACCAAAAAAAACAAGAAAGAACAAGATTGGCCTTAGCCGGCGCTTGGTGTGCCAAGTGCCAGCCAAGGCGGCACTGCTTCCTCCGGCGCTTTCTAGTGGAAGCATCGGCCAAGGTTGGTTAGGCAAAAAAAAACCAGTTTGCTATGGCGCTTCTTTAAAAAAGGGCCATAGGAGGTGCGCCACCAATTCGTTATTTTGTAGTAGTGCAAGTTCTCCCCCTCTATGTTTTTTTTTGTTTGAAATTGTTTCTAGCTTGAACATTAATAAATACATGTACTTGCTTTGTTAATTGTTATGTTTTAATCTTCTAAAATCTGATTGAGTATTGAAGTTTAAGTAATATCACCCCATATAAATTGCTTTATGGAAACCCCCTGAGTAGTCACATTTACAAACATTTGGTTGTTTATGTTTTGCTGCAAACTTAAATTCTAGTGATAAATTTGCAAATAAGGCTGACCCTTGTATATTTTTTGGCTATCCATCAAATCAAAAGGGCTATATACTGTATAACATTGTCACTAGAACCTTGATTGTGAGTAGGCATGTAACATTTGTAGAGAACAGGTTCCCTTTCAAAGATAAAGAAACCAGCACTTCCAATGAGATGTACAATCTGCCTCTGATCCCTTCATGATGATATATGATCATCAGCCATTACATTTGGGAAACCGAGAGCATAACTAGGTAATTAGAAATAATCTTGAGCATGATCAAACAAGGAGAAACACTTGTGAACAAGTTGAAGATGAAATAAGGGATATTGAAACTCATCTTACACAACACCTACTTCACGAACAGCGTCAATTAAGGCCTACAAGTGAAAGACACCCCCTTCCCATCTTAAAGATTACCATTGTGATTATTTACCTACTTCAAGTAATGAAGGAGAGTACCAATTTGACCTACTAAATTCAAATGCTTTATTTGACACTATATGTTTAAATGATTTGTCTTCTCATTATCAAAACTATATTGCCTCTATTGATAAAGTAGTAGAACCGGATAGTTACATAGAGGCAGCCAAAGACCCTCGATGGGTCAAGGCTATAGAGAATGAGATGGAAACTTTGGAAAGAAACAAAACTTGGACAATAGTCTCCTTACCAAAAGGAAAGAGGCCTATAGGTTGTAAGTGGGCATTTAAAACCAAATATAAGGCCAATGGTACCTTACATAAGTTTAAAACCTGGCTTATTGCTAAAGGATATAGCCAAAGAGAAGGCATATATTTTTTATGAAATATTTTCCCCTGTTGTGAAAATAGTGACAATTAGAATTATTTTTTCCCTTACAGCTATTAATAATTGGTCATTACGGCAAATGGATGTAGATAATGTTTTCTTACAGGGAGATCTCCATGAGGAGGTCTATATGACTATACCACAGGGCTATCCCTGAAAAGGGGAGCAAACTTACAAAGTGTGTAGGTTAGAAAAGTCTCTCTATGGTCTTAAGCAGGCTTCGAGACAATGGAATGAAAAATTGACACATGCCTTGATTCAAGGCGGGTTTTCTCAAAGCAAATATGATTATGGTTTATTTCAAAAGAGGACAGGTTCTGATATTGTGTTTATTCTTGCTTATGTGGATGATTTGCTAATCAATGGAAACAATATTCATGCTGTAAATATAGTTAAACTCTACTTGCATAGTAGATTTCAAATTAAGGATTTAGGTACTTTGAAATATTTTTTGGGTATTGAAGTTTTAAGATCCAACCAAGGCATATATTCCTTAATCAAAGAAAATATGCAAATAAGATGATTGAGCAGGTACAACTTGATGATTCAGAAGCCTATATATCACTCCTTATGAGCAACATCTGAAGCTCACAGCAGAGGAGACTAAGCATGATCACTTCCTTCGTGATCTAGGACCATATAGAAAGTTGGTTGGTAAGTTATTATATTTAACTTTGACTAGACCTGACATTTCTCTCACTGTGCAGGTTCTGAGTCAATTTATGCAATTTCCAAAAGATTCACATATACGAGCTATTTTAAGATTAGTTACTAACTTAAAGAACTGTCCAGGCCATGGTATTTTCCTTTCAGCAGCAAGTTCTATGTCTATGGAATGTTATTGTGATTCAGATCACGCTGGTTGCCCAGACACACGGAGATCGGTTACTAGATACTTGGTGAAATTAGGGGACTCCTTGATTTGTTGGAAATCAAATAAACAAAACACAATATCCACCTCTTCTGCAGAGGCTGAATATAGAGCCCTCGGAAAGGCTCTTTCTGAATTGGTCTGGATTGTTGGACTGATGAAGGAATTACATGTATATGATATTGAACCAGTACAGGTGCATTGTGACAATAAGACAGCAATTCATATTGCTACCAAACTAGTCTTCTACGAGCGCATAATGCATATCGAGGTTGATTGCCATTTTGTACGTGAGAAGCTGATGCGGAAAGTTATTGTTTTTAGTTATTTGAGGTCTTCAAAAAACTTTGCAGACATATTAACAAAGGGGCTTGGAGGTCCCCAACATTAGTATATTTTAGGTAAGTTAGGAACTTGTGATTATACTGTTCCTAACTTGAGGGGTAGTGTTGTAAATGTTTCAGTATAAATAGTTTATTCTATTATAACTGTATTGGTTAGGCTTGATAGTTATTATTAGACAGTAGCTTATTTGTTATCAGGTCGGTGTGGGCCTTGTCCACTTATGGCTATATATACTATGGTGCTTGTACATTTACATTGGTTGTTAATAATATGCATTATCCAGTCTATTGGGCTCTCTCTTTAACAAATACATACGTTGTTTTTCTTCTGAATCTGAAACTTGTTCTTCTTCTGGTTTTTCACTCTTTCTCATGGTATTGCCAAGTTCTCCCCCTCTGTGTTTTTTTTTTTTTTTGAAATTGTTTCTGGCTTGAACATTAATAAACCCATGTACTTGCTTTGTTAATTGTTATGTTTTAATCTTCTAAAATCTGATTGCGTAATGATGAGCCTGTTTTGTTTTTGTTTTCTGTTTTTTGCCTAAAATTGTTTTTAAAAACAAGTTTTGAAAACAAAGCAAAAAAAAATCTGTGTATATGGTTGTTTTAATTTGAAGTGTCGTAGTGGTAGATGTCACCGATAGTGACATGACAGTGTTCGGCTCTAGGTGTGGTATCAATAATGGATAGGTGGCGGCCTTAAAAATTAAGAAATAGAAAAATAAAAATAAGAAAATAACTAAAAAGCTGTTTTTGTTTTTTAGATTTTAAATCAACTTATTGAAAACAGTTTACTAAACAAGTTTTTTTTTAATTTCTGAAAACAAAAAAAAAAACTATTTTTAAAAACAAAATCAAACTAGTCCAATATTTTCCATATTTAGCTTCTTAATTACTAAGCCATTCTTTTTTGTTTTGGTTATTCTACCTACGCTAGTCATGACATTTTCCATGTTTAGTCATGACTTAGTCTTGACTCTGCTCTTCTTGCATGAACCCATTCATTCATTATTACAACTCTTATCTTCTTTATATTTTCAACTGTTTCAATTAAAATTAATTTGGTGACCTTCTCATGCTATTACTTAAAAGAACACCGGAGCATTTGGAAACTTCGACGATATTATTACGTACTGAACTGTCTCATCTTTACTGATAGCACTTTATTTTTTTTTTTTTGGGTAATTTTACTGATAGCACTTTATGAAAATCCATATGTTGTCATGATAGAATATTTTTAAATTTCATATTATGCAAATGAGGCAGGAGTATATAAATACACTCATCAAAACTTCATAGGAATGACAAAGCCAACAAAAATTTCAACTCATCTTCTTGATTTAGAAACATCATTGGATGATTTGATAGACAAGGGTCTAGAAAACTTTTTGGGAGGACACAACTCCTACAATCCCTACTCGTGGTTCTTTGATGCACAACAATCATTCATCAGTGTTTACACTGATGGCCACCCACCATGGCATTGCACAAGTAACAATCATCACACCAAATATTATTGTAGCTTAGAAGATTCTGATGATATTTGAAAACTTCCAAGATCTGCTTGGTCTTGGAATGGACCTTCCTTGACGACAATCATATCTCAGTGGGGTCTTGAATGTGTTAGCCCATTCATTATAGGCTTACCTCAATCTTCCTTCTTCATGGGATGCTTTGTTGCTGGGTTTCTTATTGCCACATTTGTTGATTCATCTCTTGGACGAAAAAACATGCTCTTTCTCTCATGTTTAACAATGTAAATTGCTTCAATCATAATTATCTTCTCAACCAACATTTGGGTGTAATTTGCTTTAAAGTTTGTGATTGGGTTTTGTCGCTCGTCGGTTGGCACTTGTTCTATGGTTTTGCTAACAGAGAGAGTGAGTAAAGAGTGGCGGTTTCGAGTGGGAGTCCTTCAGTACATTTGGTACACATTAGGGTTTCTATCCTTGCCTGGCATTACTTATATGAACAGAGATTCTCCATGGAAGTCTCTTTACCTTTGGATCTCGATTCCTAGAATTTGGCACTCCATTTTTGCTTATATTTATGTTACTGAGTCTCGTAGGTGGCTTCTCATGCAAGGAAAAGAAAAGGAAGCCATGGTTTTACTTAAAGCAGGTGGTGCAACTTTGACTTTAGGCCAACTAACTAAACTTGCTAAACAAGGCACTTCAACTTCCAACCTCTACTCATCATCAATCAAACAACTTTTTGTGAACGTTGGGCTTTCAAACGACTAATATCAATTCTCATGCTTGGTTTTGGCATTGGAATGGTGTATTATGGTGTTCCTTTGAATGTTGGAATTGGGATTCAACCTATACTTGAGTGTTCTTTTTTATGCTTTACTTGAGACACCATCTTTTATGACCACATACTTCTTGTATAATTGTAGAAGAAAACCTTCACTCCTTGCCTTCTCTATAGCAAGTGGGATTTGTTGTTTGATTTGTGCTGTGGTAGGAAATAAGCGACACATAGTGAAACTAGTCCTTGCTCTAGTTTCGTTCTTAAATATAGCTACATCTTTCGATGTCTTTTTCATATACGTAGTAGAGTTGTTTCCCACGAGTGTGAGGAACACTACAACATCAATGGCGAGGCAAGCCGTGGTTTTTGGTGCCATATTCAGCCCATTTTTGATATCTGCAGGGAGGAAAAATGACCTTTTCTCTTTTGGTATATTTGGGGTCATCATTTTATGCACTGCTTCTTCTTTGCTGTTTTTGACTTTTTGTCAGAGACTAAAGGCCGGAATTGCTCTCTGTGATACAATGGATGAACAAGAGAGGAAGGAAATAATAAATGTGTAATGCAAAAAAAAAAAAAAACTGATATTAATGATAATCAGATAGTTTCTCAGATAGTTTCTTGTATGTTGGTGTTGAATGTTTAGGTTTGTTTCAAGGTGTTATATTAATCACATCTAATGTCTAAATGTACCTCGAACATCAATGCTTCTAATAAAAGGGAACTTGTACATAACAAAAAAAAAAAAAAAAGAAGATATATATATATATATATATATATAAACTACAAGATTTGAAAATAACTTAATATTAATTTTTGTTATTAGCGCACTTCTTTTGGTTCAAAATATAAGGCAATTTTCTTGATGAAATACTTGCTCGGTAGTTGTTGCTCCATAATATAAGTCATTTGACAGTTAATTAGAGAGTTATTACAATAATTGACAACAATATCATTTGAATATATTTCAAATCAAATTATTAAAATTAAATCCATCAACATAATTTTTCATGCTCAAAATAGGAACATCTATGAAGTTTAAATATGAAATTGGTAAACATAATAAAATAAAAAATAATTATAAATTCAAAAAATTATCAAAGGTTGAATTAACCAAGGTTCATTAACCCGAACTAGATACTGAACCGGTTTGGGTACTAGATTAAGGGTCAGTGGGTCATACCGGGGCCAAACAGGTGAAAAAGTGAAGATTTTAGGCTTATTAATATGAAATTCTAAAGAAAATTTAAAAAAGAATTTAAATAGGAACCCAGACCAGACCGGTCTGCCGGCCGGTTCGCCGGTTTCCGAGCCGGACCGGCCGGTCCGATCCGGGTTCTGAACCTGGGAATTAACATAATCTCTATCATCTTCAAATTCTTTACCTTCATTATTTATAATCACTTGTCTCAACCTGTCATATATCATTATCCCAGACTTATAATAGTTTACTTTAAAAATAAATTAATACTATATATACGTGTGTGATTACATTTTTATAATAAAAAATATACGAGCAAGTTAATTCTAAATATAACCCAAATTATGATAATTGATACATACTCTTGTGATCTTAATGCAAAATCTATTTATCTAATTTAGGGAGATTATGAAAACTAAATAAAGGACTTATATGAGTATCAATTTAAAAACTATGTAAATTAGTTTGAAGAAAAATAATAAAAATAAGAGACACAATGTAAAAAAGGACTTATATCCATTTAGGACTAAAATACACTTATGTACTACCTCTGATCCTTAATATAAAGTGTCAAAAACTAATTTCAGAAATCAATAAAAACAATTAAAAATATTAAATTTGTCCTAAAATTCAAGTAATTTTCAATGTTACCCTTAACAACTACATTAAACTCTCATATCATATTAATTATTACTCCCTCCCACCACCTTATTAAATATGGGTATACATAGAAAAAAATGATTAATGCTCTTTGAAAACTAACAAATGTCTTATAAAAAGGATCAAGAAGAACTAATCTAACACTAAATTAAATAGTCCATAAAAATAATAAGATAAAAAATATATTTATAAGAAACACATTTTTTAATTAGATATCCTAATTATATGAATCCAATTTCACGTGTTGGATTAGTAAACTTTCGCTAACATATTCCCAATATGTTTAATTAGAGCCGTGCTCGGGCAAAAATAAAAAAGAAAAGAAAAGAAAAACAAAAAAGAAAAAAAGAAATAGACTCCGTGCACATGCCATTATATTCGCGTTAGTACCGCGAGCCGGCGATTCCGTTTAAGCTCGTTACGATTTTTTAGGGTGTATTTAAATTAATAGTGATGGAAGTGGCTTTTATTTTATTTGAAGTTAGAATAAAAGTTAGATGGTGTAATGTGATGTATATTTAAACATACTTTTATAAAAAAAAAGTCAGTTTAGTAAACTGAAACTTGTTTAATTTAGATGATATAATTGAAAAACATGTCTAGATGCAAAATGACATAAAAAGGTATTCCCTCCGGTCCTATTTATAAACAATTTTTCTCTTAATTGTGTAAAACGAACTGGTGGTTAAAAGCAATAAGTGTGTTAAAACTGTCATATTTTTTCTATATATGCCCTTATTTATAAAAAGAGTGTAGGAGAGAGAATAGATAAAAAGTATGAGAGATAATGAATATAAGCTATGAAAGAGAATGAGTATTTAATAAAGGTAAAATAGAAAAAAGAAGCTTACATTTTCAAACAAAAAGTAAAAGTTGCTTATAAAAGAGACCAGCCTATGAGAGAGAAAGTTACTTATAAATAGAACAGGAGAGAGTATGATTTGTACCAGGTTGTGGAACCCAGACCGAACCTATCGATCCAGCCCGGAAACCGTGAACCGGGCGGTAGATTGGTTCGGATTCCTATTTTAAAAACAAAATTATTAAATTTTCCTTAGAATTTCATACTAGCAAGCCTAAAATCTTCAATTTCTCACCAATTTGGCCCCAGTCTGACCCACTAACCCTTAACCCAGTACCCTGACCGGTTCAGTACCCGGTCTGGGTTAATGAACCTTGGATTTATGTGATTTATCTCTCTTTTAATAAAAAAAAAAAAAAAAAAGGTGAACGCCTCTCCCTCCCCCCCCCCCCCTCTCTCTCTCTCTCTCTCTCTCTCTCTCTCTCTCTCACGCGCACACAATAATTAGCCTATTTTTTTTCCTGAAGTAGCTATTAAGGATGGAAATAGGCCTAGTTAAAGCTTTGTAAGGCCTGATGAGTTTAATAAAGAGGTCGGGCTTCATGCCTGTTTAAAAGCCTGCTTATTAAAAATAGGCTAGATTTTTTTTCTTTAAGGGTCTTGCCTACAAACATGTAGACTTGGTATGTTTAATACATTATATAGCTTATATTCAAAATCAGGATTAGGCCTAGACTCATGCTTTATGCCTTCATTATAGGATTTAGGCCTATTTGGCTAAAGCTTGACCTAGCTTCGTTTATTTTCAACCCTAGCAGCCATAAAGGTGGTCCAATGTTAAGGCACGTATGGGACCCAAAAGTTCATGTAAAACTACGCTATCCCAAATACTTCGAAATAGGCATGCCGGAGTTAACCATCCAGAAAGTTATGTTTTGGGATGGTTGAAATGTGGTTCCAAACATACACTTAATTTTATGATTTTGTAACTGATTGAACATAAAAGGAGGGGTGAGATTGTAGATGTATACGGTTTTATGTGGAGTTAAGGTTCATTTTTATCCTAGAAGTTTTCATATTAATGAGCAATAGGTATCTAAAAGTTTTTTTAGAAGCAATTTTGCCCCAAAATTATCGAAAACATAGTAATTTTGCCCTGTCGTCTTCCAATGTTAAGTTTAACCATTAAATCGGTCAAACATCCCACATGGTACACCGCCTCATCATCCACGTCACTAAGCCCAATATGACACCTCATCATCTCTTTATTTCTCTCTTCCCCATTCACTCTTTTCCTGGAAAAAGAAAACCCTTCCCACATGATTGAGAAAGAAAACCATGAGCTGGTTTCAATTTGATGTGAGAGGTCCTTTGAAATGTACATATATTTGGTGTTCGACCACCTACACAATGAACCCAATAAATTCAAAGGAACAAGCAGTTGTCACTCAAAGATCCAAGTCCATGGCTTTAAGAAGGCCCACACATTCTTCTTCCTCTAGTCTTTCACTGGAACTATCATTGTTGCACCAGATTCAGTGTACGCCAAAGTGAAATCCACATAGTTGGACATGTTTGCTATGATCGTCACATCTCCCACCACCACATCAAAGTACTGTAAATCAAAACATGTTGTCAAGATTATTTGAAGTAAATTTTAAGGAAGAGAAAATATCAAACTAGAATTAATTACCCAAAAATATACTTGCCTGATAAGGATGTCCTATATTGATTGGAGTTGTGCTAATCACAGCTTCCACCTAAGGAAACGGGATGAATTCATAAGGCAGGGCATAAGACAATGCTTGCACCACAACCTTGAACATGATGCAGAACCTTGTGATTTCTGGTTGATTTGTGGTTGGATTAAGTTTTAGGCTTTTAGCTTTCATGGACTTCGTGTAACCCACTTTTATTGGTAATGGGATGAATTTATAAGGGTTTTCTTTTTCCAGGAAAAGAGTAAATGGGGAAGAGAGAAAGAAAGAGATGTAATATTGGGCTTAATGAGTGAATGATGAGGCGGCATGCCATATGAGATGTTTGACCGATTTAACAGTCAAATTTAACATTGGAAAATGATAGGACAACAAATTGTTCCTAAAAACGCTTCCAGATAACTATTGCTCCTCAGAGAAAACTTCTGAAACAAAAATAAACCTTAACCTGTTTTACGTGTCAATTAGACATGTTTGAATAGATTTTATGCCTTTAAACTATTTTTATTTAAATTACTAAGAAATAAAAAATATATTTATAGAATATTAATTTGATTAAATAATAATAATAATAATAATAATCAATAACTGAGGGATGAAAATCGATAAATTTTCCTATGGAATCCCACCTTAACGAAAACCATAAGAACCAAAAATATATTTATAGGATATTAATTTGATTAAATAAAATAAATAATAATATTAATATCAACTAATGTATATATATAATCAATAAGACAATAACTGAGGAATGAAAATCGATACATTTTCCTATGGAATCCCACCTTAACGAAAACCATAAGAACCAATTCATGAAATAAAAAAAAAAACAAAAAGAAAAACTTCCTCTATTTCATCATACTTTGAGCACCCCTCAGTTTGAAGATTCAAGTATCCAGTCCTTAATATGAATCACTTTTAATTACCTTACTGCAGTAAAATCAAGAAAAGTTAGTTGTATCATTAGAATGGTCTAGGAATCATTTTTTCAGTTTTCTTGAAACTGAGAGAGTAATCCACATCAGGGCTACTTTGAGAATCCTTCTTGCGTTTTCTATTTCAGATTTTTAGGTTATTTTAAATATATATATATATGTATATATATAAATACTTGGGAAAAATAGAACAAAACACTTAGAGCAGATGATGATATCTATTGGGAAGAATCATAAAAATTGTAAATTTTCAACAAAGGTTAGTCTAGTTGATAAAGAGATTGACTCATGATCATAAGGTTGTGAGTTCAAATCCTACCGATGTAAAGACCTTATTAATCTGTAAGTACCTTTGTAAGGACTCTTTGAGTGCAAAGGTATGCCCGAAGTTTTTGTAATTCAAATGGTATTTTTATGTTATTTTCCCATTTTTATAATCTATAAAATCTATAATATAAACTAATAATAATAATTTTTCTTATTTTTTTGGGATAAAGCTTTTTTAACAACTAATATATTATATAAAAAATTTAAAATCTTATAAATTGGTCTATTTTATTTAGATTTTATTTTATATAAGATTATATAAATCAGAAAAAAAAAACTAATGACATAAATGGGTCAATATCTATGTTAATGTTAATAGTTAAATGGTATATTGATGATATGATTATGTAGATGTTAGTTAGAGTGTAAAAACGATAATTTTAGTGGTCGTATATTTCGTGACAATAAAATTCAAATTACTTTTAAAATAGAAGGTGAGATTTTGAGAGAGAGAAAAAAAAAAGGAGAATTAGGGAGAAGGACAAAGAAAAAAATATTTATTAATAAGGATCTTAAAATTTGTAATTATTTTCAAGAACCAAAAATATAAAACATAAAGTTTTAGTTATAAAATTAACCCTAACCATTTCTCTACATTTTTTCTAACCCTATTTCAACTATTTGATCATTAATTATTAATTGATGTTCTCTCATTTCTCCTTGGTCACAAGTAGAGCTTCCTTCCCTCCCTCAAAAGCAATAATTAGTTTTAAGCGAATCCAAACGACGAGTGCATCTTGAAAATGAATTGGCTTTTATTTAGGAACTGAGAATCTTATGATAATGATGTCTATTTAGGAATTTATTTTTTAAGAATTTTTATATTTTTTTTATATTTTTCATATTTATAATAACATTTTTTTAGGGTGCATCCCATTTGTTTATGTTTTTTCATGGAAAATCACATATTTTCCCGAAATCTATTATAAGATTTTTTTTTTTGGCTTTTTAGATTTTATTTTAATTTGGGTAACTTTTAAAGATAATCTGATGTGTATGAGAGATAATATTATAAAAATATTGAGTTGCATATAGATGATTGTTTAATCAAAATATCAAAGTAATTAAACCCGAACCGATCAATGAACGGGGCGGGATAGTAGTTTAAAGGTCAGGGGGTCATACCAAAGTCAAACCAGGGCTAACCCGAGATCAAACTTATGAGAAATTAAAAATTTTAGACCTATTAATATGAAATTTAAAAAAATGTAAAAAAATCGATATATTAAAAAAAAAAGAAAAAAAAAAACAGGACCGGGCCAGTATGCAAATCTGTTTTCGGTTCGGGTTCTATTACCATGCAAATTACATAGAGACATATAATCAAATTTGATAACTAACACTTTGATGATATTAGAGAAATTGTAGGCGTTAATTATGCAATTAAAAATTTATGTTTCAATTTTTTATCCTTAAAAATAATTACAATTTTCAAGATCCGCATTAATAAATAATTTTTTTTCTTGGCCCATCCCTAATTCTCCCTTTTTTCCTTCGCTCTCCTCTCGCTTCTCTAACTCCCTCCTCTCTCTTTTGGTCTTCTTGGCAGCTCTCACCTAAACCTCTTCTTTTTCTTTTCCCCAGTCTCTTGGTGTGTCCTTCCTTTCATAGCTCTCAATCCATCCTTAAGCATTTGGCCTTCAACTTGTGCCTTCACATGGCAACTCCATATGAATGACTTCTTCCACCTTGTGCATGATTGATTTAGAACATAGGAATCTCATAATCCAAATCTGATCCTTTTGGCTGTTTGACCCAATGAGGGCCGAGTAAATTAAGTTATACAGAATATACTGTTTAGCAACTGTTAAGGATAGAGGAAAGTAAATATACATACATATATATATCAGTAAGAGACCTATGAACACATTCTATTGCTTTGCCTCAACCATCCTTCAAACACCGTCTTCTAAAACAATAGTGCTTCAAATACTGTATCCTATCTCCAATAAGAATCCTCATCACAGTCAGCAACATACACATTTATTGCCACCATTTCTTCTCAGATAAAGATATGAGCTGCAAAACAAAAAATTATGAAAACTATTAGCTTCTCTCTTGTTTTAAGTAACCACAAGCATCCATGTTTTTACCGTTTTACAACTGCTGCATAAAGATGCATGCATATTCATGACTGAAATATTTAAACAAAACCAGTTTCTAATAAAGGATTTCATAGTTCAGAAAAACTTCAATCTGAAATTACTCAACTGATTTCTAGAGTTTCAACTCAATTTTCAATTAAGTCCCTAGGAATTACTATTTAGTCGCTGTCATTAAAGCTCTTCATTGAGTCATTAACTTTTATCTTAAAATATTGACTATGCAAGGTTTGTGCCAATGAAAGGGTTTATACTACCGTTAAGATATGCTATCACCAAGGTGAGGTGACTCGGATGAATTGTCAAGCATAAAAAATGGACGTTTAGAGTCTCAAAATGACAAGGAAATCTACTTATACACTGATAAGGAAATTCAAATTTCCTTTAAGACAATAAGGACTTACTTACAAACTCCTAAAGCAAAGGAATCAAATTAATAACCAAGTGAAACATTGGGATCAATGGAGTAATTTGCGTTTTCCATGCTTATTTCCTTTTCTTGATTTAGGAGATAATAAAGTAATGAACTATTTTATTGTCAAAGAGAAGCAAGCCTCCACATTATGGAAGGAATCCATCTTAAGATTCTCAACAATCGCAATGTTGGAATTAAGAACAGATGTTGATACTTACATAAATGATGTAAAAGTAAAGTAATTACTTTGTTAATCATTTTGGGTGCATACTTTTGCCAGTAAAAGTAAAGTAATTACTTTGTTAATCAAGAGAGAATGATTGTGTTAAAGTGTTTTTTGCTCCAAAAGTATTCCCAAAGGAGATATGGCACCTTAAAGAAAATTGTGAAGTAATACAACATAATCAAGCAAAACAAGTGGATCATGGCCCTTTTTCCCAAAAAAACTAAATCTCTAGAGTTGCTTGTAAGATTTTTAAGGCTAAAAGGCTACCAAGGTATTCCAACTAGATCAAAGATCAGTGCTTAAGTCAATCTCATCAATTGTTTTGGTCACTAATTGGCCACTAGGCCTTCCATATCTTCCATCGAGTTTCCAGCCATATCCCAAAACCCAAATAGAGCGATACAAAATCACATACGCTGTACATGCGCCGACAGATTATCACAAAATGGAATACCTAAAAGAACGAGGTGAAAATTTTTTAAAATAGATTACCAACCTGACGAGCAACCTGTGCTAGCCGCCGGCTGTCACGGGTTGATTCTGTTATTGAGCATGATTTCCGAGGCTTGACATGTCCATTCTGCTTCTCTTCGCACTTTTTCTTTAAACTGCTCTCTTCAAAAGAGCAATCCACATCAGGGCTACTTCGAGAATCTTTCTTGCGTTTTCTTTGGAATGTGTACTTGAGAAACCTATTATTTACTGGTTGACAAGAAACCTTATCATCTAAATCAGATGCTTTAACATCCAGTTTGTCTGACAACCCATTAGCTGCCTCAACATTGGCTCTGCAAGCTGGAATCTTCAATCTTTCTATGGACAAACTCTCTCGTCCCATTGAATAAGATTCGTGCAACGGTTCCTTATCATCTTTCATTTCATCCCAAGAACAGCCAGATTTTATGAGCCCTTTTTCTTTTTCAGCATAATTCTGAGATCCTGATTGCTTACTCATCAAAGTTGCTTCAGTGGGTACTTCAGCAGAAGGAGACATCATATCCTTTTGAGCCTCATTTTCACATACCTTAGAAGAATTTTCATTAGATGGATCATTGGTAACAGATGCACATAGAGAGCTATTTGTGCAAGAAAAGTAAGACGCTTTAGTTTTCTTGACTTGGTCAGATTCAGAAAATCCAGATTGCGGATGCTTCCTTCTCTTAATTCTCCTCTTTTTTCTACAAATCAGCACTTTAGCTAATACTTCCTCTTTTAAAGTGCCTTTTTGAATTCCAAAATGCTTTGATCTTCTCTTTTTCTTACAAAATCGCAGCTTCACAAGGTTCGCATCAGCTCTTGCCACTTTAAGTTCATCTAGTTTCTCTGCTTCAGAAATAACATCATTTTTCGTATCAGTTGTTAAAGCCCCTTTACCTTCTCCACTATCTTCATTACCTATCATTAATGTTTCATTCTGCACATCATCTGTATTTCCAGAAGGAGATATATTTCCACCAAACAGGCTCCTTTCAAAAGCATGCATTCTTTGAGTGCATCCGTTTCGGTATAGCTCAGGTGCTTTTCTTCTAATGACTATAGAAGCAAAATCAGGGTTATGAATGTAGCAATTACTATTTATATGATCATGTGACAGACAACTCTTACAACTCTCATTTGAACCATTTCCAATTGAATCCTTAGTGTCATCAGTTGAGACCGATTCAAACTGTGAATCGGGCACATGATACAAGGATCCATGAGGATCAAGTTGGTTGTTTATTACAATTCTTTCCTGAGCTGTAGCTTCATCTTCTACGTTTCGTTTAGCCGGGGGATGCATTGTGTTGTTTTTCGCTTTCTCCAATGCAGCATGCACTTCTCTCAACTCTTCTCTTAGGTCTCTAACTATTTCCTCAGCTTCTTGGAGCTGTGCTTCAAGTTCCTCAATCTTTGTCTTTTGACTACAAGATGTAGTCTCGGCCTCCCTAAACTGTAAAATAGCCACAAATCGGGCAAAACAACGGTTAAAGAAAATCTCTTAGAATTGAATTGAGTTAACTCAAAGGGCCCCACATCTAAAATTCAAATATGGCTTGGATAATTGTAAACTTGGTCAATAAGTGCTAAAATGGTCAGTTGAAATTAGGGCCAAAACTTAATCAACACACAACACAACAGCAGAAATATATTTCTTTACATAGTTCCTAAATCTAAAACTAGCCTAATTTGTAAGACAATTGAAAACATATGAACATGAAATGTATGCTAGAAGGTCTCACAAAGATATGTTCACGCCAAGTTCCTTCCTTACTAACCCAAACTGGCAACAGGTAAAGGTTAACAAGAGTGCCCAGATTGTTCTCATATAACTCATATTCAGGTCATAGCCAAAAATTATCTATCTGGTTTCCAAGTTATCTATCTTTCATATCCTAAACTCAGTCAAACTGGTTTCCAAGTAATTAGCCAAAAATCCGTTCCAAAATATTCCAATGAAGTGAAATGATCGAAATTTTCCTGATCGACTAGAATCTCAAACTAAACCCAAGACACAACAAACAAACACATGCTAGAGTGATCAACCAAAACTAAAGAAAACAAAGAAAAAGAGACGCAAGCAAAAACATTTGAGAATAAAGATCATACCTTTGAATCCAACATTTGTTTAAGCCTAAGTAGCATCCTAAGTGACTCTTCTTTAGTCGAAATAAGCTCCCTTTGGAACCTCACAGCTTTTCTCTCCGACGCCATTACACGAGCCGCCGCCTCCTTCGCCGTGTTGAGGATTACATCGGCGTAAGCCTTCTTCAACGCCGTCAATTTCTGCTAATAACATTAAAAAAACACCATACAAAATCAAACCCATAACTCAAAACCAAGTAAAACAGACGAATACTAAAACCGTTCCCTGGAAAACCCAAAATTTTCAAGAGCAGAAAACATATGAATAAAAAAAGAAAGAGGCAGCCGGTGATGGAAGAATAAATGGTGGTCGGAGTTGGAAAACAAGGTACGAGGTTGCTGACCTCGGAATTCTCCATTATAGTCTAATGCAACAGAAAATAAAGGGTTGATGCTTGGGACAAAGTTGCGAAGTGTTTCCGTTTTTCCTCTTCGCAACTCTTCGCAGGCGCAGCTTAAGAAGTCTGTTAGGAACTGAAAATCCCCACTATGATAACTAAACTACCCCATTCACGTCCACATAATTACGAAACTGCCACGCCATCTGACCAACCGCAAGGAACACTAACGTGGGTTTCGTGCGGCAGCGGAGGAGGGAGGAGGGCTCCACGGGGCCGTCGGGAGTGGGTGACGTGGAGTGAGCATTTCAGGCGCACGGCGTCGTTTCTTGGAGTAAAGGTAAAGAAAGCATCATTGTTTCGGGGAAAGGGACAAAAACGTTCGACAGTGGGACACAAGTCAACCCGTTTCAACTTTCAATCCCCGGTCAAACATCTTTAACCCGTCCCCATGTAATACATTGATTTGTGGGCTAAGGGGTAATTTTATCTGAAAGTTTTTTAGTGGGCAATTTTGTCCCAAAAATTTTAAAAAGGGGGTAATTTTACCCTAAACATTATCTCAGTTAATTTTAACTATTAATTGATTAAATATGCTAAGTTGAAGGTCTACATGTCATACACATCATTTTTGTTAAGGTGCAAATTTGTCCTAAAAATTTTAAATCTAACTTTGAGAAAAAATAAAATAAATGACACATGGATTTTCGGAGCAAATTTGCACATTAACAAAAATGACATGGGTGATATATGGGCCGTCAGCTTAACTTATTTGGTCAACCAACAGTCAAAATTAACTAAGATAACGGGGCAAAATTACTTCTATTTTAAAACTTCTGGGGCATAATTGCCCCCTAAAATTTTCAGAACAAAATTACCCCTCAATGAAAACTTTCAGGATAAAGTTGCCCGTAACCCTACTATTATTATGGATTATTGATGACAACCACGATTTAAACCTCACGGAATTGCTTTAAGTGCTTATTATAGTGATGAGCATCCAACACTCATCCTTATGATAAAATTTAAACCATTCAAATTTAATTTTAATAGTTTAAATTTAAAATTTAAAATTTTTATATAATAAATTCATTTTTTAGAACTGATGGTTATCTTATCCTTATTCTAAATTTTACATATATTAAAATAAAAATTTATTTAAAATATTAAAATTAAATTAAATTAAATCTACATCATTCAAAATTGACTTAGATTGGATGAGCATGCATGAGCACAAATGTGCTCCATACAAGGGATCTAATTGCCGCTTGCTCATCACACCAGAATATCTTACTGAAGCTTGAAAATCAATAGTAAGAGCCCAAAGGATACAGTCGTGAGGTGTATCCAACACATTTAAATATTTTGTCAATGTATTTAATATTTTAAAGTATTTTATGATGTATTTAACAAATATTTTTTTTAATGTGTTCAGCACTTTAAAATAATAAATATAAATAGTTTAATGTAAATTTTTTTTAATGAAATATAACTACATTTATAATGAGAAAACATAAGCTATAAAGTATCGTAATAATATACATACATCCTTTATAAGGTAGGATAAACCCCAAAAGGCATTCTTGGTCTTAGTAATGTAATTCATTTAACTTCTTTAATCTTTCTAAATAAAATTAATTGACTCTTATATTAAAAATCGAGATAGTAGGGCGGATTGTCCAAATCTCCTTGTGATGATAAGGACACATTTTTGGCCATGTTGTCATTCTCTTTTCCTGCGTTTTCTAACCAAGTCATATAATTTATAAATCATTATATATATAAATATATATATTTTCAAAAACAGATTTTTTTTTGCCAAAAAAAAAGACGAATGAGTCAGTATAGAGGAGGAATCTGAGATTTTGAAATCTCGGTGAAAAGACGAATGTGCCCTTCAGCTGTCCCCCCAGCTTGGAATAACAATACCTCTCTCTTTATTAACAATACCGCATTCTATATTATCAACTCATCTTTTTATTTTCACAATAACAACACCGGTCTCTTTATTAATAACACCGTATTGTACAATAACAACTCAACTTTCTTGTTCACAATAACAATACCGGTCTTTATATTAACAACACCGTATTCTACATTAATAACTTTACTTTCTTGTTTTATAACTTCATAATTTAAGTTTCAGGATTAAGAACAACACATCTCTCTTTATTAACAACACTGTATTTTTAATTAACAACACCATATTTTGAGATACGAAGATGTGAAAGAAGAAAGGGGAGTTGTTAATGTAGAATGCGGTGTTGTTAATAAAGAGAGATGTGTTTTTATTCTGAGTTGAGAGGGGGGACAGATAAATGGCACATTTGTCTTTTCACCGAGAATTCAAAATTCCAGATTCCTCCTCCGTACTAACATAGTATTGACATGAGATTTCTGACTTTCATCGCACTAATTTGACCTTTTGCATATTCCAAGATATTTTTTTTGAAATTTTCCCTTTAGTTATTGATATATAAAATAGGAAAAATGACGGGAAAAAATATTACTTAAATTATAAAAACTCCAAAATGTCAAAAAAATCTCACTAGAACTCCGGCCAGCGAGGGTTCTTGCCCTTTTTTTAAAAAAAATGTAAGGGGCATTTGATATAAGCACTTAAACTCCAATCACAGATTTATACTTGATTATTTATTTATCCTTTTGTTAATTTAGAAGATATTTTGGGGTTCTTGTAATTCAATTAGATAGAAACAATCCAACCAAACGAACAAAAATAGCAAATATTTGTATTAAAACAACCGTTACTAAATCATAAAAGAGACACATACTTAAGCCAAGTAGGACACAACATTCTAGGCAGTATCCATCACACAAGGAAGCAAAATTCAAGAATTCAAAGAATTTGCTCAGTTTCAAAGTTGATTGCTGAAGCATTGGAGACTACAGTAGCCAAGGTCCTCTGCCAACATGATTCAGATCTCAAAATCCAATCCAACATAAGCTTATTTAACCCCTTCGTATAAAACTTAAATGATGAACTGAAGATAAATTTGTTTTCAAAGTCCAAATCCGCAACCTACACCATTGTTACTCTCTCTAACCCTTCAGATATGAAATCCATAACCAAAAGTACAGAGTTATCCCACCAAATCATCTCTAACTCTGCAGATAATAGTATATGTAAACAGAAACATTCTGCAGGTTGTCAACCATCCTCCAGCTCACCCAAAAGAAACAGAGAGAAATTTTACTGTCTAAGTTGAACTAGAAGCAACCGAGGGCAGAGAGAAAGTTTGTTTTAAGAAATGTATAAGAGCAAAAGGAAACAAGAGGACAGGCCAAAATAAAGGGAAGTGAAGGAAGGTTTATGATGTTGTCAACCAATAGCTCTCAGATTGGCAGAAATGAAATATGAACTCTGGAGAAGACTTTACACCCTTTCTAATTCCATAGATCAATTAGAAGAAATAGGAAGGTTTCAATGTAATTACCTTGCAATTAATCTCTCTTCAAATCTCTGGTCACTACAATTTAGCATCCAATTTATTGAAAACCTAATCCCCTTGCGTTTCATGTTCTGGTATATGGGTTTGATCCGGGATTCCAAGCTATATGTAAAGTATTCTGGATATTCCACAAGCTCTTTAATGGGTCTCCCCGGCCATCTCACTCTTGAAAAAGTAATTAAAAAATGTTTTTCATAAGGTCAACCCTCGCTGCTATTAATTGAGGATATTTGATCACTATATTGGTCACATCATGTAATGTATCCCTATTTTAACATATATTTTCAGATTTTTATGGGATTATATCTTCATTATCGAGCTTACATATGATTATTTTTCGATTGAAAGGTGTTACACAAAAATATGTCATATAATGGCTTATTTTTCAATTGATTTTATGATTCCTCTTTATTGGATTAAAAGGTGTGTGTATATATATTTATTTATTTATTTCAGGATGATGCATAGGAGTTTGTAATTGTAGGCTAAGGCTGAAGAGATTTATAGAAGCCCAAAGGATGAAGAAATAAGCTTTGAAGCCTAGAATGAGTGAAAATTCGCAGGTGCTGGAGGATTCATAAAAAACAAGGCCATAAGACTAGTTTTAGGCCAATTTACAGCATTCTTGGGGCCTACACATGCCAACCTATCAGCTATACCGTTTAAAGGGGCCCTATTACCATCAATTAAGCCGGAATGACATGTCTTCCCTGACCCTAAAGAGCAAAGTGTTAGTGTCAATGGTTTCACCCAAAAGGAAGTGAATTGGGTGAAAAAAATATTTAACTATCGTAGTTTAAAACACTTAATTAAAAGTTAAGAGTTGGAAAATATCACCGAAGTGTACACCAGAGTTTATACTGGTTCGGTCTTAACCTTTTGACCTACGTTCTATCCTCAGAGCGCCTCTAAGATTTCTATTATACTTTCAAGATTTGATAGGTTCTTAGCACAACAGTACAAGTAAGTTCCTCAATAAGACACTTACTCCCCCTTATACTTTGTAAACTGATCCCCACACAAGGTTCCACTATCTTAAGATTCTCTTTACATGAATAGTGAATAAAGGTATTAAAATCTATCTCAAAGAGCTGATAAATGAATACTGAAGAATAATAAGTATTTCAGAGAATAACAAACAGAATAACAAAGCACTTAATGAACATAATTGATTTTGTTGTTGGTTGGTTGCTCCGTCTTCAATGCTTCTGTATTTATAGATAGAATATCTCTAATGACCGTTGTGAGCAATCAAATTTGTTCATTAGAGAGTAATTGTAGCTTTTGATGAAAGAGAGTGTTTCCGTTGGTTTTCTCTACTATGTATTTAATGCTTCTTTTAGAATTTTGCTTTTAGAGTGTTTGAGTTTGATCTGTTGATTAAGCACCTGAAACTTACACATAAATGGTATTAGTAATATTTAGAAGTAATATAAGGATTCAGGAAGTACATAAAGATAAGAAGCATGTGTATTAAGAACATCAAGATGATGTTTACAAGTTTCTGAAAAACACACTCGAGTGGGATTAATAATTACTTCAAGTGATTTCAAATCACTCAAGTGTTCATCTCTGTCGCTTGAGTGCTCTTGGTGATCTTGTGCTGATAATCATATCTCAAGGAACTTGGTAGTGATAATTTAAAAAATGAATATCACTTGAGTGCCCAAAACATCACTTAAGTGATCTTTGCAACACTTTGAAACTTTTGCTAGATCACTACCAAGTGCCTTCCAAAGAAATGGCATCACTCGAGTGCTCAAATAGGTCACTCAAGTGAATTCCTCTTAGACGCACCGGCACTTCCAAGTCACTTGCAAAAGTCTTGCAAGTGATTACGGATCGCTCGAGTGATTTGAATAATCACTCAAGTGATCTTTCAAAAAGGTCACAACGCTTCAAGTTCTTCTGCAAGTGACTTTCAAGAATTGATATCACTTCGAGTGAATTCCATTTCGCTCGAGTGATCTAGTCTTTGATCACGAATGACTAGCTTTTTCACTCGAGTGATCTATTTTGTCACTTGAGTGTTTACCCAATCACTCGAGTGATTTTGCCTTTAAGAATTTTCACACCCTTTGATTACCATTGAGTGACTTGGTAGAGATCTGGAAATGCCTATTTGGTAACATTACACTCTTATTTGACCATCACTCGAGTGATTATGTCAAACTTGAATAATTCACTATACAGTTGCACTTTCTGCTTTTCAAAGAGTTTAATTATCACTCAATATTTATATTACCAATAAATCAAGGTCTTTTATCATCAAAACATTATGATAGCTAACACAAAGAACGCCACCAAAAATCAATGAAGGGGAAATGAGTGATTTCACAAAGCCTTCTTCATAGCGATGTCAAAAAAGGTGTCATGTCAATTAATGAAGGGTACAATGGCCATGTGCATGGTTTTCTATCCAACAAACACCTAAATGGTGTCAACCAACAAGTCAAAAGAAAAATTGAGCATCAAGGAACAAGGTATTTAGGCATAGGAGTTTGTAAGCTATGGCTGAAGACATTTATAAACGGGACTGATGGCCGGATAATTCAGAAAATACTGATAAGACATGTATGATGATAGGCGTTGGAAGTTGATACATTACGTATTTAGATCGGTCGTATTTGAAAAGACGGTCTAAATAATAGTCAGAATACCAGATGCTCTATTTATCCGGTGTAGATAAAAATGTAACGTTAGAAATTAATAAATGACATTTAGATGTTAAAGACTTAAACAATGCTTCAGATTAAAATATTTTGATCCTTGCCACTACAACCAGTCTGAATATAATTAAAATAATATTATAATGTAATTTACTAATAGTGCGCGCGCGCGCTCTATTATTCTGTAGGAAAATTAACTTCTCAACTCAAAGATAAAACACAACAACAGAACAAATTAAAGATGCAAAAAACCTGAACAAGATCAAGAAAAAGATTAGAAATAAAATATTTTCCATTACTAATAATATTTTTTATGCTACCAAAGGCAGCGTTAGTACATTAATTTTAAAAAAACATAAATTTTCATAATAAAAAAACCTTCATTCTTCCTCCTCATTGCCAGAGGAAGAGGAGGTGGAGAAGGATTTGGGGGGGGGGTCAACCGACAAGTTGTAGTTGAGGTCATTGACGTCGAGTAGAAGGTTGAGCTTGCTGTTGATATTGCCGAGCATCATCAGGAGTCTTCCGATGCATTAGTGGATACGATCCACCCTCTCATGGAGGTTCTGCAAAAGCTTCTTCGCTGTAGGTGGCGAAGGAGAGGATGGAGGCTGTACGAGAGGAGGAGGAAGAAGATGAACAAAACTAGCCCTAAAGCGTACGATATTGATATTTTAGAGAGGAGAGGAAGAGCAGCTAAACATAAAGAAATGAAAGCAATGAAGAGTTTAAATAGACAAGACAAATGAAAAATTTGAGGAGATAAGTAGTTAGGAAGTTTACTTTAGAAGATGAAGAAACTTTGAAACATTTAACACAATGTATAAAGAAAGAATAGTATCTAAAACAATATTCATATAGGATGTATTAGCGTTCGGTCTAATAAGAATTTAAATTTTAAAATTTTCTTAATATTTAATATTTATGGACATCGCATTAAATTACAGCCATTTTATAAAATATTATTTAAATTGCATGAACTCGTAACCGGTGTTAAGTTGTATCAATATTTAAAAAATGTCATTGGTCATACTCTTTAAACTGTCTCCGCTTATAGAGATCTAGATGTGACAGTTTTATAAACCCTTTTACCTAGTAGTGTTTGGGTCAATTTAACAAAATCACTAAAATTGCACCATTTTAAATAATCATGCCTATTTTTATACCTTTTAAAATTTAATTGTACCAGACGTGGATGGTAAAAAATTTTATTGTTAAAATTACACTTTAATCCTTGATGATTTGTATGTATGGATTTTCTTAGTCAAGTAATTATGTTATCCATTTTTGCAGATCTTGGACATATCTTTAAATACTTTATTCGCCAACATTTGAATGATCCAATCCTAGAAACCTAACAATCATGAGGCGGCGGCGTTGCTGAACCGTGATAAAAAGGAGTTTGAACGAAAAGTTAAGGGTGAGGGTTCATTGTTTTCCTTTTCCAACGAACCGAATAGATACGTTATAATTTTAATTACTGTGTGCGAAAGTAAATGTGAAATAGTAGGGAAAATCAAAATATTAAAAAAACCCCACAACTTGTTAATAAAAAGTCAAAGAGTAACGATTAACAAGTGAAAGAACTACCATTAATCAATTATAAAATTTTTTTAATATTATTTTTCTTAATCGGAACTATTATGCCATTTTCTCAATAGTATTGTTTCTTTTTGAGACCCAGAATATTGTGCAAAGTATGCAAAGAAGGAAGACATCATAGGAGCTAAAGAGAGGGCAAGTGAAGAAGGAAGCGGATTAAGTAACGATCAAAGTCCTTAATTGAAAAAACTTTTGCTGGTTTTAGCTTTAAAGCTTTCAACTGTCCATATATAGCTCTAGTCTTCATTTAGTTCTGATTCAATTCATGAGTTTCAGTCATCATTTTAAGCATAAGTTTTGTTATATAATATTAGGCATTGTAAAGTAGAAGATAGGAGTAGGTATGGGCAGGGCTGGGCTAGACTGGTTTAGACCCTTGCCCGAAATCTAGCCTGAAGGATGAACGTGTTGTATTTTGTAGGATGTAGTCCGGCTTATCTAATAGAAGCCCTAATTATTTTGAGCATGGTAAGGGTGGGCTAGACTGGGCAAGCTGGGTCGAGTGGATTCCTTGCCCAAGTAGTAACTCCCTAACCTATATCATATGTACAAAAACTACAATTATACCTAGTAAATACCATTAAAAACTTCAAATACATTCTATAATGTCACACTTTGAGATATCTCAAAATAAATTGATAACTTGAGTCTTGAAATTAAATCTTGAAATTAAAAAAACTACCATATGTCTTAACAATTACATAACAAATTATGAAGTAATGTGTGTTTGTGTATGAATATTATTTGATATGAATAGGTGCAATTATGATAAAGACTTCAAAGAAACTAAATTTCTTGTTTTTTATCTCAATTTTTTAATGTTTTGTATCATTAATCCAAATCAAAAAATTATGCCTATCTTAAAAACAATGACTTATATATAAATTGAGGCAGATGGATAATAAATAATAATATAAAAAAATTCATAGGAATGAAATAATATATATATGTCTATATAATACAATAATACGTATAAAATACTATTTATTTTATATAAAATAATATATATTAAATAATATATATTTTAAATAAATTGTATATAATTTTTTGGACAAGGTCAAATGAGTAGGGCGGCACCGTCCGGCCTAAAGATACCCAAATTGTTTTAGGCAAAATTTTTTTGGTTAGGCAGAATAATTTTTAAATGAACTCGAGTGGGTATACCGGATTCCTCGGCACCATGCTCACCCACCCTTATTAGAACACTTTTTTAATTTATCAAAAAATAGAAAGGTGAGACTTTTATTTAATTATTAAAAATAATTTGAATGTGAAATATAACTATTTCGCTCAAAAAAGTTGAAAAAAAGTGGGGTTTTTAATTATTGAGAAAATATGAAACAGATTCACATGGGACGATAAAAGTCACATCCCACGATGCACTCTTTATATTCATTGGTTGGTGGATAATTAAAGGGAAAATTTCAGAAAAATATTCTAAAAATTACAAAAAGACAAATAAGTGATTCCGATATGCCAAATCCAATGTCAATACATGTGAAAGAATATGAAATTATAAAATCTTGACAAGAATATTCCCCCCGCCCTTGAGTCGGTACAAATGCAAGGGTGAAGGGGAGAGTGATGAGAATGGGATTTGAGAAAACTTGTATGGTATGAGTGGAGGGGAGGGAAAATGTGTGTGGAAAAAATTTTTTTGAATTGAATTTAGGGTAAAGATGTAAATTTGGTAATGAACAATTTCGCCTGGAGCATCTGTAAGACTTATCTATTTTTGGGTACAAAAATGGCAATAAACTATTTTTTTGGGAGCAAATTTGGCAACGCCATTAAATCTACTTAACCGCTGTTACTTTTTGAAATGTGTGGATCCCAACAGGCTTCTCTATCTGTATTATTTTAATATTTTTTTAATGGAAAAATATCACTTAGGCCACATGAAAACAATTTCATTTCAATTAAGGCCCAAAAGATTCTGAAATCTTACTACAAAACTTAATTTATTTTTACTGACAGTGATATTTCAGTGATATTTTAGAATCTTTTTGAGGTTATCTGAAATGAAATTTTTTCTATGTGGCATAAGTGATATTTTTTCATTAAAAAAATATTAAAATAATACAAAGCGAGAAGCCTGTTGGGACTCACATTTCAAAAAGTAACGGCCGTTAAGTGTTTTTTAACGGCGTTGCCAAATTTGCTCCCTAAAAAATAGTTTATGGCCATTTTTGCACCCGAAAATAGATAAGTCTTACAAATGCTCCAGGCGAAATTGTTCATTGCCAAATTTACACATTCGCCCTTGAATTTAAAAAAAATTAGAGAAGTGGGGTTAAAAATTTTAATTAATTTTTCTTACTCTTTTATCTTATATATTCTCTTTATTAAAATTTTATTACCCTACTTCTTCAATCTTTTAAAATTCAACTTATAAGAATTTTCCCTCCCTCCCTTCCCCTCTAAATCCCCCACACTAAATAGACCCTCAGGGTGTGTTTGGTTTAAAGAGAGGGGAAGGTGGTGAAATTACAATTTTAGATAAAAAAAATCTAAAATTTATCCTATCATTTTTTTAAATTTTATATTCCCACCCAACATTTAAATACATTTAACCCAAAAAGATAATTTAACCACCCCCAACAAAACAAACACAGCCTATCGATGAGGTACAAAAGACGCTTATGACGGATAAGAAGCACTTTCAAACTTCATTACCAAAACACAATTCAATTACCCGTAGTAGGATCAAAACGAGACCATAACTTACTCTAGAACGTAGAATCAGCAGAGAAGATCTGAACCCAAACCCTTTCTTCTTTACCATTCTCATCATCCACGGCCTTAAGAATCGAACTAGCAATACCAGCCACCAACAGAACATTGGGATTCACGTAAGGCTGGGGCTTCTTGATGATCTTCAACCACAGTTCCACAGATTGCAATCGAATTCAAAATTGTCTCGAATGGATGAATGATTTTGAAACCGAATTGCAGAATCAACAGGCAATGGGTGGAAGAAAAGGGAAAGTGATCGAATTAGGGTTTGGATTTGGGGAAAATGCTACGTGAGATGATGAAAGTGAGAGTGAAGCTGACAGAAAAACCATTTGATTCTAAGCTGAGAGAGAGAGAGGGAGAAGATGGCGTGGAAGAAACTCAAGGGCAATGACGTCTTTTTGGCAAGATTTCACAATGCCAAATTCGTCCGGCTGTGATGACATGAGATTTGATATATTCAAGGGTTATGATACAAAAATACCTATGAACTTTTTTTAAAAATACATTTTATATCATAAATTTTTTTTATGTGTAAAAATACTCATGACCTTCTCAAAATAGGGATAAAAATGCCCACACTGTTAATTGGTACAAATGTCTGTTTTATGGAACCCACATTATTATTTTTTGAGATGCAAAAATACCTATGAATTTTTCTCAATAGTATACCCAACATCATAAACTTTTTTAGATACAAAAGTGCCTATAAACTTCTCAAAATGGGGCAAAAATACACCCATCGTTAACTGGTACAAACTTATATTTTATGGGACCTACATTATTGTTTTTTAATGATTATTTAATTTTTGTTTTTAAAAAATCCACCCCCTCTCTCTTCCCCAACCCTCTTCCTCTAATCTCCTGTGAAATCCTCTCACTCTGACGATTCACTCTTCGTTGCTCTCAATCTCTCCATGGAGCGTCATCTTTCTTCACCTCACGCTTTTTTGCCAATTTAGGCCTAGTCCTCTAGAGAATAACCTTGCTTCTTCATTTAGTCAAGCTAATAGAACATTAAAAGAAAGAAGCCCCAGAGTCACTGATTGCAAATCACCCATCAGTGTCTCGTCACTTATCCCCAATATCTTAAAGAGTTTGATTATTTGAATTCAAATGAAAAAAATTGTTGCATGGTGTTATGAGTCCCACATCGAGAAAGCTCACAAGAAAAGTGAGGTTTATAGTTCAATGAGCTCTCCTTTCCAATAGGCTAGTCTTTTGATATAAGCTCTTCTTTGAGCTTGTGATCATCACATTGATGCTTTTATTAAATGCACACTAGAAGTCTAAAACTTGGTGGAGAGTTTGAGAGCGATGAGGGTCTTACGGGAGATCAGATGAAGAGGGTGGGGAAGAGAGGGGGGCGAAGAGTTTTTTAAAAAAATTAAATAATCATTAAAAAATAATAATGTGGGTCCTACAAAATAGAAGTTTGTACCAGTTAACCGTGTATGCATTTTTGCCCAATTTTGAGAAGTTCATAGGTACTTTTACACCTAAAAAAAGGTTTATGGTATTGGGGTGCTCTTTTAAGAAAAGTTTATGGTTATTTTTGCACCTTAAAAAATAATAATGTGGGTCCCACAAAATAGACGTTTATACCAATTAACAGTGTAGACATTTTTTGCCCCATTTTAAGAAGTTCATGAGCATTTTTTCACCTAAAAAATGTTTATGGTGTTGGGTGCACTTTTAAAAAAAGTTCATGGGTATTTTTACACTTTAACCTAAGGGTGTTTACGGGACGGGATCAAGAAATGTCATTCCCGATCCCGAAAAGTCATTGGGAACCAAATTGCTTCCCAATCCCAATCTCGAGAACAGGATAGGAATTCCCGAGCTCGGGATCAGAAATTTCCCGAATTCCCAATCCCATGTACACTAAAAATCCCATCATCATCTTCTAGCCCCATATACCGCACATACTCCAACCCATAAGCTATATATTTCCACAAAAATCAGTAACAAAAATAAGGCACAATACCAACGGAAAAATCAGTGAATTCAATAACATAAATTTGTGCTTTGCATCAATGAATGTAGGCAAAATCAGTGAATTCATATGAAAATAAACAGAAAAATAGGGATATAGGTTACAAACTGGAAAACATCAGTGAATTCGATAAGCTATTTGGTTGCATATTTTAGGCTTTGCACATATAGAGTAGTTCCTAATGGCAATTAGATACCTTACAGAGCTTGAGTGCTTGACGATGAGATTTGGAAGACTGACCAGAGCAAGGGCAGTACCGTCGTGAGCAAGGAGGGGAAGACTGACCAGAGCAAGGCAATACCGTCGTGAGTCGTCCGTAAAGCAACAAGAGTGAGGACACCGATGAGGGGAAGACCGTGATGCAAAGCAGACAGGGGAAGACCATCACAGAGAGAGCGAGGACACCAACGAGAGAAGGGGTTCGAATTTAGGAGTTGAGACTGTGTCGATAATCAATTTGTGGTTGAGACTTGAGGGCGAGACTGAGACTCTGAGAGAGCGAGAGTAACGAGAGACTTGAGTGCGAGATCTACTCATCTACCTGAGAGCTGAGAGTTGAGACATTGATCAGACAATCAGACTTGAGTGTTTTTTTTTGGGGCGAAAAACTTGATTGCTTCGTGGTTGGCTTGGGCTGAATGGGCTTTACCTACAACTAAAAAATAATAATAATAAACATAGTCCATTATATCGGGATCGGGAAAAATTTGAGATTAGGAAATACCATTCTCGATCCCGAAAATTTCGGGACAGGATAATCTCATCCCAATTTACTCAGGATCAGGAAAGGAAGACCGGGATGGGAATTTGTTGAACACCCTTACCTTAACCCCATATTTAGATCACTGGTTTGTCCTTTTGTAATTTTCAGAGTATTGTTCTGAGATTTTCCCATAATTAAATGCCTCTTAATCCTACTTTCGTCTTTATTGTTCAGGTTTTCTCTGTTGAAAAATAAAAACCCAGCCACAACGTTCTGTTTGTTTCTCTGTTGTGAAGCTGAGGTTAGATTCTTCATATTTCTTTCTCTGTATTTTTCTGTACATTGACTTCTCGTCTCGTCGGAGTCTATTTTTCTGCTAAAAGATGATGGCTCTCAACAAGTCCTTAGACCGTGCGGTTATTGAATCCGGCTCAAAAGCAAACCCCGGCCAAAAAGTGGCCGAACGACGGCTCATTCCAGTCCCCGGGTCCGGCCGAGGGTCCGGCTCAATGTTGACGAGAGTCACAACCGTACTAACGGATTCAAGAAAGACAACCAACTTCAAGAAACCATTGTTCATTCTTGAGCCTCTCCAATCCAACCCAGTCTCAGCCTAACCCCTTCTATATATAATCAGACTTGTGCTCATTCCTTTCAGCACAAAGTTCGGAAAAGCAATATAATCGTCAAACGTCACAAGCTTCCTCTCATTCTCTCTTTTCAAGATCATAGTGTTTGGTACTAGCGCACAATCAGATTGATCCATCCAGGTTAGTTTGGTTCTAACACTACTATTTTCCTTCTATCTATTTTCTTTTATTACAATTCTTCTTTTCGGAAGTATATAACCATTATGAAGTAACTTGTGTTTTTGAACCTTTAATCGTGATGACAGAGATAAGTAGAATTATGTTTATAAATTTCTACGTTTGGCTGAGCAAGAAACTTCTTTAATGTTCTTGCAGTGATTTACTCGAATCAGAATGTCGTCGTCGTCTTCAGAAAGAGACAGAAGAATACAAACGGATATGAGTGAATTGTAAGTGCATTAATTGTTTTTATTTTGCGTTGATAGATAGATATATACTTATAATATTAAATGTATTCTTACTGATCCATATTTCATAGTTGGTAAAACTGGTTGAATATCAATTACAGAAAAAAGAAATGCAAGGTTATATGTATTAAACATATATAGAAGTCAAGAAAGCAGCTTATGCAACAAGTAGTAATTAATATGCAGGCAAAAGATCAAATATGTTTCATGTGTCTGATTAAATTAAATGTACATATTTTCCTTGTTTCCCAGGATGACGAAGGATTTTCAGGTGAAGCTGGTAAACGACAGTAAGCTTGATCAGTTGGAAGTGGTGTTTCATGGTCCAAAAGAGAGTACTGTCCACCTTCTCTATCTCTCTAATTAGCTCTTGGCTTCATCATATAAGAATTGGTCACAACCTCATGTTTGTATTTTGCAGGCCCTTATGAAGATGGAGTCTGGAAAATTCATGTTGACATTCCAACTGAATATCCATCAAAACCCCCCAAATTGAAATTTGTGAAACCCATATTTCACCCAAATATTAGTCAGTGAGCACCCTATTTGCTGTTAACTAACCTTTATCCGTTTTAATGGCTACAAATTGCTATCTTTCAAAAAGGCTGACTATGGCTGTCTCTACTTATTCTGCAGATGTGGTTTTGTATGCGTGAATCTTCTTTCCGATGGTTGGGATCCATCATATGGTAATTAATTGCTACTTTTAGGATCTTAATATCAAAAGTTTCAAGTATTTTTGCTTTTGATGATTTTTATGAATTTTCATGCATGCATTTTTTTTGTTTTTCTTTTCTTACAGATCTTGTAAAGATTTTTAAAGAAATTATTCCACAACTCTTGCTTAATCCAAATCCTGAAGATCCTAACAATGTTGATGCGGCAGAATTGCTGGACGAAAGTAAAGAGATGTTCGAACAAAGAGTTAGAGGTGAGGAAACTGTAGTTTACGAGTTACATTACATGGCTTTCCAACAGAAAAAACGTTCTTTAATTCCTTAAACTAACTAACTAGCTTATAATCTTCATTACTACTGTGCGAGAAGCTAAATGTGAAATAATAATGTTACTGTTTGGGACAGAACATTGTGCACAGTATGCAAAGAAGGAAGACATACAATCTGAAAGCACGTCAGGTGAAGAAGGAAGCAGATCAAGTCAAGATCAAACTCCTGGACATGCTAATCCTTGAAAAAGCGTTTGGTGGTCTTAGCTTTAAACTCTACAGACTGTCCATATATGTAAAATAGTGCAACTCATGTATAGTTCTGATCCATGTCCTGTATTCATTCTCATATAGGCATTAGTCATATTCTGGTTTACTGATAAACAATAGGTTCTGATGTTATTGTGTGGCGTTTTCTTCTCTTTTATCTTCTCTGTGGTAATGACATTGATTGAAGGACAAGTGCTTTAAGTTTCAGTTCACAATTTTGATAGTAACTTCACATGAATGACTTCTTGCACCTTGTGTATGATTGATTTAGAACATGGGAATCTCAGAATCCAAATCTGATCTTTTTGGCTTCTAGCCAGTTTGACCCAATGAGGGCCCAGTAAATTATGTTATACAGAGTATACTGTGTAGCAACAGTTAAGGATAGAGGAAAGTACATGTGTGTGTGTATTAGTGAGTTACCTATGAACCCATTCTACAGCTCTGCCTCAACCATCCTTCAAACACGATGTTCTGAAAAAATAGTGCTTCAAATTCTCTCCCCTATCTCCTTTAAGAATCCTCATTACAGTAAGTAACATACACATTTATTGCCACCATTTCTTCTCAGATAATGATATGATCTGCAAAACAAAAAAATTATGAAAATTATTAGCTTCTCTCTTGTTGCAAGTAACCACAAGCATGTGCTTTTACAACTGCTGCATAAAGATGCACATTCACGGATGAAATGTTTGAAGTAAGAGAAGTTTCTAATAAAGGATTTCATAGTTCAGAAAAACTTCAACATTATATTACTCTGCTGATTTCTAGAGTTTCAACTTAATTTTCAATTTAACTATCATAATTTTGTAATCAAGTCCTTAGAAATCACAATTCGGCCCCCGTCATTGAAGCTCTTTTTTGAGTCATTAATTTTTGTTATCTTAACATATTGACTATGATAGGGTTTATAATGCTAGTGTAGGATATGATACCATCAACGTCAGGTGACTTGGATGAGTTGTCTTGCACAAATAAAGAATGTTTAGAGTGTCAAAATGACAAGGAAATTTATTTGCATACTGATAAGGAAATTTATTTGCATACTGATAAGGAAATTCAAATACTACCTCCGGTCCTAATTATAAGATAAAATTTATTTTTTTTTTGGAGAAATTAAGGAACCTAAATAGGTTACTTAATCATATCATATATTATGTATCCTTAAATTATATATTAATTTATTAGTCAAACTAATTAGTTTGAAGAAAAAAATAAAAATACTCTAAAGTAATTTAATTAGCTTCCTTAATTTCTCCAAAAAATTCAACTTTATCTTATAATTAGGACCGGAGAGAGTATCTTTAAAGACAGTAAGAACTCCTAAAACATGGGAAACAAATTACTCCCTCCGATCCTAATTATAAGATAAAGTTGAATTTTTTTTTGGAGAAATTAAGGAAGCTAATTAAATTACTTTAGAGTATTTATATTTATATTTTTTCTTCAAACTAATTAGTTTAACTAATAAATTAATATATAATCTAAGGATTCATAATATATGATATGATTAAGTAATTTATTTAGCTTCCTTAATCTCTCTAAAAAAAGTCAACTTTGTGTTATATTTAGGATGGGGGTAGTAATAAATAAGTGAATCGTTGGGACCAATTTTCCATGCTTATTTCCTTTTCTTGTTTCAGGAGTTAATAAAGCACTGAACTATTTTAATGTCATAGAAACAAGCTTCCACATTATGGATGGAATCCACCATAAGATTCTCTGCAATGGCAATGTTGGAAATAAGAACAGATGTTGATTAGATACAGTTTCTTTAAAGGTAAAAACAGAGGTTTTTTCTTTTGCTGCGTAGAAAAGGCAGAGATATTTAAATACAAATAGTTATGAAACTAATTCAGATTTGAAGACAGATATAAACAATTTTTATTTTTTTTTTAAAAAACCTTTGCGGCGTCCATTTTTTAAAAAAGTTGTAACCCGCTTACGGAGTCCCCCTTTTCAAAAAGGGACGTCGTAAGTGGATCACCTACGGCGTCCCTTTTTTAACAGACGCCATATCCTGATTTTTCTACATTTTGGTATAGGTGTCCCCATATTTTTAGACGTTAAAAGGGTTAAAAAAAAAGATATTAAAAGCGTTGTCTGTAGTAGGGGTGAGCATGGTGCCCAGGAGCCCGGTATGCCCACCCGAGCCCGGTCAAAAATTGCCCTGCCCAGCCCAAAAAAAGTGGCCCGATAAAAATTTAGGCATCTTTGGGCAGAGCGAACTATCGGGCAGGGCCGGGCATTGGGCAGGGAATACTGCCCGGCCCATTTGGCCCTGCCCTGAAAATTATATACAATTTATTTAAAATATATATTATTTTATATAAAACAAATAGTATTTTATACATATTATTTTATTTAATATGTGTATATATTATTTCATGTTTATGAAATATTTTATATTATTATTTAATATCCATCCACCACAGTTTACATATAACTTATTGTTTTTTTATGGACGTGGTTTTTTGATCTGGATAGATGATACAAAGCACCTATTCATATCAATCAATATTCATATACAAACACATATTACTTCATAATTTGTCATGTAATTATTAAGACGTGTTAGTTTTTTTTTAATTTCAACACTTAAGTTATAGATTAATTTTGAGATATCTCAATGTGTGAAATTATGGAATGTATTTGAAGTTTTTAATAGTATTTATTAAGTGTAATTAGAGGTTTTGTACAGTGGTATTGGTTAGGAAGTTACCACTTGGGCAAGGAAGCCCGCCCTACCCAGCCCACCTTTACCCTGCCCAAAATAGTTAGGACTTCTATTGGGCAGGGTCGGGCATCGGGCTGCAAAATGTAGCCCGTTCATCTTTTGGGCTGGGCATCGGGTAGGGGTCTCGCCCTGCCCAGCCATGCCTAACCATGCCCATGCCCACCCCTAGTCTGTAGTAGTGTTGATGGATTCGGGCCATGTAGTTCTCATGATTTCTGGCCAATTAATTTTAAATTGAGAAATTAGAATCATATGGCTTCTAGCCTTTTATCTTCAACATAAAATTATGTGGCTTTGGTCTTTTATCTTTAGGATAAAATTATATGGCTTCTAGCTTTTTATTTTTAAGATAAATAAAAATTGTATATGGTTTTTAGCCATTCAATAAAATAGAAAATGAAAAGTATATGACTCCTGGCCATATAAAAAGGAATCAAATGAATATGACTTCTAGTCATATTGTAAGATAGAAAAAGGTATATGGCTTCTGGTCATAATATATCAAAATAAGAAATCAAAGTGATATGACTTCTTATCATGTAATCTCAAAATAGAAATAAGAGGAATATGTCTTATGGCCATATAATAGGAAATCAAAGCAATGTGACTTTTGGTCATATAATTTCAAAATATAAAATCAAAGGTGTATGGCTTCTGGCCATACTAAAATAACAATAATAATATAAAAGAATTGTAAAGGTGATATAAGATATAAAAACAATAACAATCTCCAATATTAGCCATGTAACTTGATGTTTATAATAATCGGTAAAAGTATTTCTTTAATTCCATATAGTGGCTCAGATTATTTCAAATAGATAAAATAAAATAAAGTAAAAGAAGGTAGATGAAATTGTCAAGGAAGTGATGAGAAAATCATAACTTTGTTGGAGCTTTTGTGCTGATAACGTGTTATGAAAATAAAAATATATCTGAGATAAGAGATAGAGAACAAGAACAAAAGTAGAGAGAATTTAAGAGAGAAAGATGAGAGTAATTTTTATTCACTTGTGTGTGTCAACAATGCTTGTACATAACTTCTATTTATATGCAAACTTGTAGGACAAGTAAAACCTGTGGGACAATAAGAAAAGGAAACTTGTACAACAAGTTTTAAATGTAATCAAGTAGATGATGACTAGAATATGAGTCAATATATATCCACATAATTAATATTTATAGCAACTAATTAATAATTCTTATTACCACTTTTAACTTATGTTCTAATTTAAAATCTATTATTTTAAATTGATTGAAATTAAAAAAAAAGGGAACCCTAATTCATTATAATTAAGAACCTAATTTTGTTCGCATAATCATATTCATGAATAGTTTGATATAGATAATAAAAAATAGTAAAAATATCAACTAATAAATAATTTTTGGGATAATTACATTCAAGTCCCACACAAGAGAAAAAATGAAGAAATGATCCATGAAGTTGTTAATAACAAGTCGAGGGGTGTTCATTGACAATTTCAAGGAAAATTTCTTTATTTTTTCTCTTGTGTGGGACTGGAATGTAATTGTCCTATAATTTTTTTACCCAATAATAAAGATACATTATTAAATAAAAACAACAAAAATAAGTATCATCTAATCAAACTGGACGTCATATCCCTATATCTCCATCGATACAAGAGAATCCGAGGCATTGGACAAAGATACCTCACTTCATGAGATTAATTAGCAGATACAATGTCCATACACTAATATTCCCTTTTTTCTTTCTAAAAACCAACACTAATATTCCAAATTACAATATTTCACAAGACACTTCAAATGATTGTCGTCAATTTTTGTTATAGAGAATATTATTTAGATTGGGTTAGACTGGCTTTGGACCTCGGATAATATAGGTTTCCATCACTTCAACAATAACTTTCTTTATTTACCAAAACTATGTGTTTTCCAACATATTACATTTTTTTTTTTACCAGAAACTTGAACACATGAAATTCAGGTTTCATGCCTTATAAAATGTCTGGACTTATTATAAATTAACGTTATATATTGATATTAATATATCAAATCTTAAAATATCTTTAAAGGACTAGGAAAATATGGTTCAAAGTTTTTTTCCGGACGCCAAAAAATGCTCAGATTTTTAGCGGAAGAGGCAAGATTAGCTTCCACTATTATCCACAAGACAAGACAGGATAATTATGTTTTCCTGTTACATTAAAATTTTTTGAACTCTATATCTCTCTATTTAATTATACATTATTTCATTCTTACCATCTAAATAAGTCTAACGTAATTATACGTTAATGCTGGCCCAAGGAAAATTATACATTAATGCATCTCACTTTATGAATAAAACAAGGATTAGTATGCAAATCTATCTATAAAGTTTTCTTCCATACAAACCTGACACCAAAATTTTATTGGATGCAAAAATGCAACATCCGTTAAACCAATCAATGTTGATCATGTAGCAAACATATCAGTTTAGAAAATGGGGTAAAAATATATATGAAGTTTCAAAAATGATACAAAAATGCCATGACCGTTAAGTTAACAAACATCAACCGTTTAACAAACATTTCCCACACACGATGCACAACATTTTCACTCTCAGTGACCTTGTTTGTCACTGCAGGGATTTCCACATGACGCAATAATGGCTGTATCAATACAACCCTATAATTTTTTTGGTTTCTTCACTTACCCAACCTCCTTTTCTTTGGTCTTTTTATCGTCGATGGTTTTGCCTTGGAGCTAACAACTTGTAAATGATGGCATTGTCGTTATAAATTAGCCATGTGCTTGAAAAGGAATGCATCCAAATCCTTTGATAATATTCATAGATGACCCGAAAAAAAAAACAAAAGAGGATCGAGTTGTATAGGTATTATGTCATGCAGAAGACCCTGCAATGGTAGGCAAAGCCACCAGGAGTGAAAATGTTAGGTAACACATGTGGAGATTGTTTGTTAAATGGTTAATCACTATTATAAAAAATGCCTTTTATGACGGTTATTATCTGCCATATATCACGATTCCGAACCGTCATCTATACGGCGCTATATATGTTCCAGGCAGATAAATTACGGTACCAAACCGTTATTTATTCTAGACCTATTATAACAGTTATAATGTAATACCCGTTATGCATTGAGGTTTGGTGAGGCCATGATATGTGCATTGTTATGATAACAATTAACAGGCACACATAAACAACCGTCATAATATATGATAATGCTTGAATAATCCATAACTGTTCCGCTTTAACAACCGTTATATATGTACTTACATGCAAATAAGTATCTTTAACGGTTCTTTTAGAACTAATGTTATATATTGATAGTAATGCTAACGGATTTGTTTAAACAACCGTTATATAAAGTTAATATAAATAATGGTTGTTAGGTAACAACCGTGATTAATCGAAGTTAATTTTTTTTAAAAGGGGGGGTGCTTTTGTTTTTGATATCCCCCTGCATATACATTTGTATAGAATGAATTAAAATATATATTTGCATTCATTCATATATAAAACAATACAATAAATCAGAATATATTTATAGTCATTCATGTACATGTATACACTATTAAACCAAAACTTTAAAACAAACAAATTAGTATCTAGAAATTTACATTCATTCGAAGGTTTCCCTCTCCCACTTATTTGTAGAGATCTCGCTAACTCTTCAGCCACTTTTTCCATTTGTGATTTGTTAAACATTGTACAGGATGCATTAAAATACATTACGCAAAAGGAAACAATATATGGATGTTAGATATTGTAATATATAGGTGACCGAATGTATATATGAACAAGTTGAGCATATAATATACCTTATTTGGATCAATATTTTTAGGACCGAGCGTGATTATGTCATTCATGTACTGCATCACGCAATACTCACAATCATTGCTCTTGTTTAGTTGCCTGAGGCACTATAAATAAATGAGAAAAAAATATGTTAGTCAGTCATATATATATAAATTATGTGTGTGCTTCAATTTAATATCATAGTCATTGGTGAATAATATATATACCTTCAGACTCAGCCATTGGAACGCGCATATGTAGTGGCCATCAGTGAGGTTGTTTTTAGTGTAGTCGAGACCATTTTGCGTGCAGTAATTGTACATTGCTCTGAGAAGATACAATAAAAAAAATTATATATATATATATATAGAAACATGCAAGATGAACTGAATCATAAGAGATGATGAATCAATAACTTACTAGTTGAATGTCTCCTGCATGTATGGTCTAGTGTTTAGAACCCCGCTCATAGAGTCATATAACTGAATCTTTTTGCGCAATGGGTTTACCACTATTAGCAGCCAGTGTCCCCTAAGTACAATAATAGATCACAATTAAAGAAATGCCTCATAAATAAGTTGATAGAGCTTGTACTTTCCATCTCCTTATTCAGGATCTCAAAAACAAGCTCTTGGCTTACAATTTCTTATTGGTCTAGTAGGTCGAAGACCTTTCTCTCAAATATAACCATTACAAATGGATTTGAAGCACAAAACTTGTCAGCGAACACCTGGAGGGACTTCTGGTCAGATTGACCAATAGGCTTATTATTTGAGAACGACTTCTTTCTGGATTGACCATTGGGGTGGGATGCTTCCTCTTCTTAGGGGTCTTGGGTCTTGGACTGAGTAGGGGGCTTGGAATAAATGGGAGACTTGGATTAATTGGAGGGGCTTGGATTGATTGATGATCTTAGACTTGGTGGGCAGCTTCTTTTAAGCGGTGGACTTCTTGGTCAACTTGCATACTATAAGTAGACAATGAGGCCATGCAATGAAGTTACCTATAACCCCTCTCATTGTATCTGTGTCTTTGTTGGCCACAGGGAGCAAATAGCTAGGGTTAAAATTAGTGTTGATTTGTACCTTCACATACTCAAGAGGAATATGCTTGTTAAGAAGCATGTTATCCTCTGGGTGGTTGAACATATGGACCATTGCAACTCTATAGTGTCCAGGGCAATCAGTATAGCATTTAACTTCTGCCAATCCCTCGCAGTAGATCATGGCTTGAAAATGTGCAGCTGCTTATAGTATTTAGGCTGCCATTTCCCCCTTGTTGTTTCGTACAATGGTTCTTCATCAGCTCTTGTGTGAGAAACAATATTTGTTTCTGCATTTCATTGCATTGTTTCTGGAGCTTTTCATACTTTTCATCCCTATAATTTCTTCAAGGTTGCCAATGACCATAATATTTTATCTTGGTCAATCCACAGTCAGCACCCCTAAGAAGATCGGGATGGTCAGGCCCCAATGTCAGGGCTAATATGTCCTCATCTACAGAAAGACAACCCTGTGTTGTAACTTCTTGGGACATGGCTTGTTGTTAATTTAACAATAATGTTAATATTGATAGTTAATTGAAGACATTACTTCTATGAATCGGAAACTAATATTAATATTTACCATTTTATTGATGACCTCCTTAACCTAAGGATCGTCATAAGAGCCATCTTTATTTTGCCTCACTACTGACCAAAGTTCATGACATGAAGGTCTACTACCATCCTCACTCTCAACAGACAACTTTTGAGCAATGTGAGCATACCCTGTACGCCCTACCCGATAGGGATACTTATTATTCTTCACCCTCTCCTTATTTTCCCGGCTTAATTCCTATGAACATGCACAATACTCTACTTAATATTAAACATATACATGCAGGTCTTATGAATTGAGAATAATTATTACCTAGAATGACGGGTCGCGATGTGAGATGAAAAATTCTCTCCGCTCATATTATTTGATCGTGGAATGAAGATCCTGAGGAACTTTTGTCTCATCAGCCTCTTCAAGATTCTGTAAATACGCCTTCGTAATATACATGACAGAAGATGCATAGTGCTTGCCCAACCTTCTTGAGGACAAGTTTCTTGTAAGTTTCATCTATATCATATGCAGATTACAAAGCACACATTATAAGTTAACATTTTTTTATAAATACTTAGCAAGTAATTAGCAAGCATATATATCTTTTCTTGATATTGTTCCAAATAACGTCTGTTTTATACCCAATACCAGTTACTTGACGTGATAGCAACGTTGGTCCTTACTGTAAAATCTTTTCCTTATACACAATAATTCACTATAGATTTGATATAATTGTAAAATCTTTTCCTTATACACAGTAATTAACTATAGATTTGATAAAACCATTTTTTTAAAATATATTATTATAATCATTTGAAAACTCTACCATAGTAATAAAAAGATTACTACTCATCTTTCATAATATTATCATGATAGAAAATAGATAAACTAACCATTTAAAAAAAATTTAATTGAATAATATCTCATCATATATTAAAATATCCGTATGAGACAAATTATGGTTCTACCTATTCAAAACACATCATAAGGCTTGTAGGTCATCCACATCATCAAGAGTAATTAAAAATATATAGTTAAAATATCAAATCTCCAAAGTAAAACAAGGTATGCAAAATGAGCCTTAACGTGACAATATACAATAATCCAACATATACTAAAAAGATAGAAGCACTACTGTTAGCATAAGTAGTTTAAGCTTCCGGAATCTTCCTTAATGGACCCGCACGACAACTATCACCTGGAAAAATGTTAAATCAACGGAGTGAGACAAAGCCTTAGCAACCAACAATCCATCTCATCGGGCATATGAGTAAGTGCCCTTGAGGTGACAAGTATGACAGTTATAAAATCATAGCATTATTAAAATGTCACATTTTCACATGTGTATATACATATTAATTCACAATATCATAATCACATTCTCATATTTATCACATAAGTACATAAGAATCAATACACAATAATTTATTCTTTGTCCTCCCTTATTTCGTCTTACTGAACCCATGGGCTAGCACTCACCCATATGACTGGTAGTTTAACTCAACAAGCTCACCGATCAAGTGATATGGACCGGCCAAAATCCACAGAGCACAAGACAAGACCATGGGTTCCCCCTCTAAATACATTAGTGGGGTGTCAAACTCTTTTCTACCATGGTAATTTTCTGAAAGATGAGTGGTAATCTTTTTAGTACCATGGTAGAGTTTTCAAATGATTATAATAATATATTTAAAAAATGGTTTTATCAAATCCATAGTTAATTACTATGTATAAGAAAAAGATTTTACAATCATATCAAATCCATAGTGAATTTATGTGTATAAGGAAAAGATTTTACACTTGCCATTAAGCCGATGTTGCTGACAAAGTGTGACAGCTCAAGAGCTTGACTCTCATTATTCCATGTCACATCAAATTTTCTCCCCAAAGACTTCGCTTGATTCATAAAAGTCAAGGTGCAGTGGCCCTTCCTTACATTATCCCAGACCTGTTCTAACACCTGCTCTGGGGTTAAGTTCCTAGTTTGACTAGGGGTAATACCAATACTAGGGGAACACCAGTACTGGGGGCATTATCTTAACAAGTCAACAGGAGTTGTGGGGTTCCGATGAGGGTAGGCAACGTTCGACCAAAGGCTTGGCAAACTTGCTTACGATTATAAGTTTAGAACATTTATGAAAGGTATCATTTTCTTATGGTTCTTAATTTACAACCATAATGAACCTTTGAACGTAATTTCACGGTTTTACATTACAATTATTAGGTTTTATAAATGTTTATGGTTTTTTTCCTTAATAACCATTAGGTTTTTTACATGGTATTCTAAAAGGTGACAGATTTTACTTAATAATCGTTATTTATTTGACTTTTTTTTAAATAATTTTTGAAGTTGATTATTCAACCCCATAATACAAAAAAAAAAACTAAAAAAGAAAATGAGGGGTGAATAAACAAAAAAAAAGTTATGAGGATGAAGGATCTGCTGCATCATCATATTCATCTTTCCCTAGTAATTTGTCTACCTTCTCAATCAGAGAATGAATGAGAGAGGTCAATTCCTTCAAGCACTTGTTCATGCGTCCTTGCTCTCCCATGTAATCATTGAGCGTATGTTGGAGATCATAGTTTACATGGATTAACCCTTCAATGCTTGTCAGTGGATGGTGATCATCTTTTCATTTTACCCCAGGGAGATCAAAAGATGATGAACCAGAAGAGCTCTTGCGTTTGTCTATAATATCGATTAAGAACAAAAGTCAAAAGTTGGATGTGAGAAGTTGAAATAGAAGTGGATAAGTAGAGTTCATTTTTTGGACATTTAAATATAAAAGGTTTCATGGATTATCTTACTGTCGAATGCATCCTTTAATATTAAAGATCATTTCTTATTAATTAAATAGAAGTGGAATGAAAAGGGTTTCGTTTTAGAACCAAACATGTCCTTATAATTGCCACGGTTACTAACATAAGTAACGGTTATTTACAAATAACCGTGAACGTCCCTTAACATTAGTAATATTTTTTTATTAATAACCATAAACATCCCTTTACATTAGTAACATTTGTTTATTAATAACTGTAAATAAACAATTATTTTTTTTACATATTTTTGGGCCACTTTGTCTTAATGGTTTTTAGTCATCACCACTACTGATGTCTTCCTCCTCCTGCCCCTCCCCCTCGCTGAGCACATCATCAATGTCTAAGGAAGGAGATGAAGGGGCTGACTAGAAGTGATCACATACAACCTGATTGTGATGAAGGATGAGGTCCAACTTCCTATTCAAACCGCGGGCGTGTGCAACAAGACGCCTTGTGGAGTGGTCAAGGCTGGCCAATGCCTGCAGCAGAGGCTCCATTTGAGGATGAGGACGAAGAGGAGGAGGAGGAAGGGGTGGAGGAGAAGGGGGAGGGGGAGGGGGAGGAGCTTGTGGATGTGGTAGAGGGGGAGGAGGAGGAGGGCATATGGAAAGAGCTTTCTAGCGTCTGATCATAATGAAGGAGAGAAAGACGAGGTTATGAGAAGGTGCTTTTTAGAAAAGTACTATGAACAAAAAAAATAGGTCAGTATAAATAGAGTTGAATACTTCGCTCTAAAGTATTTAACTTAGGAAAACTGGTACTTGGTATCGGACCAAATGAGGTTATGAAAAGGTGCTGTTTAGATAGATTTGTTCTTTACATGACATTGTTTATTATGAAAATTCGTTTTGTCATTCATACTTTAAGGTCAATTGATATAACCGTTATGTTTGCATTTTTGCTTATATACAATTGGAAAAGGAATCGTTTGTAAGTGTTAAATTACAGTTTTGTTATAAGAACTGTTATTTTTGTAACTAAATAAATTATGGTTATTAACCACAACCATTATTTTTTTTGTTTTATCAAATTTCGCCTCGCAATACATGACGACACACATAAATAACCGTTACTTTTAAGCGTTATATATTCTTGTGTGACCTCTGCCTCAATATACATGACATTTATTTGATGTAACCATTATTTATTAAGTGTTATATATGCCCGAATCTGTAGTAGTGAATGTTAATTGATTTAATGACCGTGACATTTTTTGCATCAATTTAAAAATTTCATGTATATTTTTATATCATTTTCTTAACTGATATGTTTGCTAAATAGTCAACGTTGATTGGCTTAATAACCATAACATTTTTGCATCATTTTGGAAATTTCATAGCTACTTTTACATCTAATAAAACATTATTATGTTAGGTGTGTATGGCAGAAAACTGAGTATATTTGCACGATAACCAATAACATAATAAATTAATCTATGTCTCTGTGTGTGTGTGTGTGTGTGTGTGTGTGTGTGTAATTTGTAGGATGTTATAATTAATAGTTGGGTTGGTTAAAATAGTTTCAATTCTCATCAAGTCGTATATATAATTTGTAGGATGTTATAATTAACAGTTGGGTTGGTTAACATAGTTTCAATTCTCATCAAGTCCTTGGCAAGAAAAAAAATCTAATTAAGATCGATATTTCAAACCTTGTAAATACAGGGAAAAAAATCATTTCAAAGAGGTTATTACAACTAGATTTTAGGGTTTAGGGTCACAGAGCAAGAAAGGAAGGTGCTATACTTTGATGCCATTATTATTAGCACTTACAAATTAATACTTGGCGTAGGCTACTTGCAAGAAGCAATTATACGAGGTCTCATTTACCTCCCAATTACACTTTTAGGGATATGCCGTTTGGGAGATATTAAAATCTTCTAACAAAAAGTTGAAAAATTATACGTGTGAAGATAAATTCTCAGTTGAATGCACAATATCCATTAAAATTATATACATTTCATATGGATATTTTTTATTTAGCGTCACCAAACTTTCTATCATTGTTTAATATTCATAGTGAATAGAGATGGATAGATAAATAAATAACAAAGTCGACGAATTGAATTCAAATCTCACCTTATTAAAAAAGGCCTTAGGTAAAGGCACTTTGATCGTTGAGTGTCAATTCAAATTAGTCAGTTATTCGGATAGCTGGTAGTAGGATCTAAAAAAAGTGTTGGCTACTACTAAAAAGGCCAACGGGTTATAAAAAACCATGAGCTTTTCTCTCCCCCTCCTCTCGACTTATTGGGTGGTGGGAGCTCTGTTAGATCTCATATGTTTGATGATAACAAAAATTGGATTAATCATACAAAAAGTTTTGATAATAAACAAAATGATTTGAACAAAGTAATTAGGTTGTTGGTGACAGGGAAATGCATTACTCGAGTGATTACTCAAGTAATGAAGAAAAAATGCAAGACAGAGATCAGGAGAAAACATCACCAGCTGAATTCTGAAGGCATTACTCGAGTAAGCCCTTGGATAATGATCTTCATTACTCGATAGATCACTCGAGTAATATGGGAAGAATTGCTCTCTATCAAAATTGCATAGGATTACTCAAAGGGTTCATTCAAGTAATCTACAAAGTTATTTGAAAGCTTACTCGAGTAACCAGAGCAGAAATATCCAATAGCTCTCGACAAAGAAATGACAGACATTATTCGAGGGATTACTCGAGTAATCTAATGTGAAAAAGCTACCTTACTCAAGTAATCACTCGAGTAAGTTGAAATGAAATGAAACCATTACTCGAGAGATTACTCGAGTAATCAGGTAAGTCTAACATAATTTGCTCTCAACCTAGATTTTAATGCCATTACTCGAGGGATCACTCTTGTAATATCCTGAATTATAAGTAAGGGCTAATGACTTCATAAGGAATATAATTATTAATGAATAAACACTTTTGAAGTATATGATGTGCATTGTGATATAAAGATGTGCTTGGTGACGATTTAGTAAGCATTGTGATAATTAGGGGCAAAATGGTAATGTTATCGACCAATTGGTCAGTTGCAGAAGATGAAACTCATAGGTAACTTGAGATCAATGGCCAGGATTGAAAGAGCAAATGGATCCTACGTGTGTGAGTCTATGTGAATCCATGGTAGGGAGAATGAGATGGAGTCACGTGGCGCTATATGGACTATGGAATCAAGTCAAAGAGTCAAAAGTTTTCCCTCTCTCCTCTCCTCTTTCAAGTCAGCTAGGAGCTTGGGAAAAAGGGAAAAATATGTGATCATCTTCTTCATTATCATCTCCTCTCTCCTCTCCTCCATTTTCGCTAAAACTAAGCAAGAAAGAGAAAAACAAAGGTGCGTGTTTGACCTTGAAAATGACTTTGAATGTTCACTTCATTAATTTTGATCATGGTAACAAGGGTTACATTCCTATGGTTTCAGATTTTTGAATAGTAGTGTTTGAGAGTTGGTGAAGATTTGAAAATTGGAAGAATCAAGAATTTGGTCTTGGCAAGTTAAAGAGGTAAGTATTTAGTGCATTTTGGTGTAATTGTTGTAGTTATTGGCCAAGTTTTGAGAACTTTGGATTTTTCCCTGATTTTATAAGATTTTGGAATGAATGAATTGGGTGTTGTGTTAGGTGGGAAATGGTCTAAGATTGTGCCCTTGTGCCATTAGAGTTGGATAGGAATTGAATTAGGTAATTTGGTAATCTTGGTAGTTGTGAAGCAATTTGAGCCAAAACTGAATGTATATGGATAGGAGGTGATTTTGGTTATTTTGAGGTTTCCAATAGGTTCTTTATGGAATTTTGTATGGAAATGAGTTTAGGTGGAAGATATGGAACCATTGGAATCAGTTTTGGCAAGTCTGGGAAATTCTGTCAGCTGCTGTGGTTTTGGCTTCTGATGAGCCTCACTCGAGTGAGGTGGGGTCTCACTCGAGTATAGCATGATATTTTCCCATTCTGGTTAAGTCCTCAGGCAAAGATCATGAGTGAACTTCCTCACTTGTAAGTGATATAAGTACTCACTCGAGTGACCCACGTCTCACTCGAGTGCAAGGGTGTTTTGAATTGCGAAGCCGCGTCTCGGGTTATCACTCGTAGGCCATTTCTCAAGAGTGCGTGTGTTCACTCACAGGTGTTGGGTAGTCACTCGAGTGTTAGGGCTAGTGCTTGAGTACGCTTGTCACTTTAGGGTTTTAGTTGCTCGCAGGTTGTCACTTCCTGCACCTCACTGATGGGACTCGGGTGAATATGTGTCATCACTCGAGTGTCAAGGATAGTGCTCGAGTGAACTGGCCACTCCAAGGTGTGTTGGTGCCCTCGGGTACACACCTTCTGCGTCTTACTTGCTGGGACTCAAGTGCGGTTAGGGGCATCACTCGAGTGACTCAGCCAAAAAGCAATGCTTTAGCTTCCAAAAAGGGATCTTCAGATTAGTTTTCCCCAACCCTTTAGGTGTGTGTTTAGACTTCTAATAGCCACCCAAGAAGTTCAAATGATAACTAACTTGAAGTGTTATGGAATTAAGAACTTGGAAAAGAGATTGATTCGTTGTCCTTAATCTTGATTATAGGGTTCGACATTTGCCCTGGTCGTGAACGAATTGTGCCGGAGCAAGTCAGGAAAGAACAAGGTAGTGACTTTTTCTCTTATATTGTGTGTAAAAAATTGTATGTATGTTGTCATGCATTGAGATGCTTTGAGATACTGCTGCCATTACTGCGTAAGCTGTCGCATTGAGCATAGTGATTACAGCATAAGTTGTCGCATTAAGTATAGAGATTACAGCAAAAGCTGTCGCATTGTGTATACAGCTATGAGTGTTGTCATATGTGGCGTGAGCCATGTATCATTGTGTTGCTGCTATTCGTGACCTTACATACTGTGTGTTTATATACTGTATGAGTGATTTGTTACTACTGGGATTCTTTCGAATCTCATTCTTTCCAACGACTAACCTTTAGACAGGACAAGTGGCTCCAAGGAGAAACGGACGACCAGGAGCGGCTAGGACCTTGTAGGGATATTATTTTTGGGTTGTTGGTTATCCATTTGGATCTGGGGTTACTGTATATTATTTTAGGATGTAAATACTATTTTGGAATGGTATTGTAATCCCTATATGGGAAACTTTAAACCCTTAGTGAATGAACCCCGGGAGTTGTCAGAACTTTATTATACACTCTGATATATTTGAATGTGACTAACTGCACAGGTAATTATATTCGAAACATGAAAATTGAGACCAGGGAAGGGATGAAGTTTTGAAAGAATTTGTGAAAACCCTACCATCAGGAAAGGATTGAAATGAGTTTAATTATCCATTGGTCTCTATTTCCTTCTAATTCAGCATTTTTGAATCATAATTACGCTTATTAAGGTAGGGGGTTACAACTCTAGTAATCTCCAAAGTTATTTGAAGCATTACTCGAGGGACCACTCGAGTAATCAGAAGAAAAGGAACACTTACTCGAGGGATTACTTGAGTAAGCAAAACTGCCAAGTTGTAATCTGGTTAGATGACGTTGACTTACTCTCTAACTTATTTTTAATGAAGTTACTCGAGGGACTACTCGAGTAATGAAGCATGATCACTCGAGTAGCCACTCGAGTAATGTAATACAGAAAGCATGATTTTAATCCAACGTTCATTGATTTGTTATCTACATGATTAACCTTTCATTGTATTAGTTTCCTAAGTATATTTGCAGAGAAACAATGAAGAGATCATGCATTAAAAGAGAAGTCAAATATATTGTCTGCAACGTCCGAAACACCTACCTACCGCAAACGGCTAGTTTTCAAAATTGAAGAATGGTCAAATGAAGCTGCGCGACTCTAAGGGACATATTTGAAATGCTTCCAATGGACATCACAATTCATCTATATATATATGGAGCATTTAACGAAGAACAGAACACAATCAATATATTCTTAGTGCTCTGTTTTCTTATACTTACTCTTTATACTTCAGTGATTATACATTTGCTCTGTGAGAGAATTTTTCATTACAAATTCAATATTTGTTATTGAGACAACTTAAGGTTGTGGAACCTTGAGTTAGGGATTTGATTAAAACATGTAAGGGGGGCGAGTGTCCAGTGAAGGAACTTGCTATGTACTAAGGTGCCAAGAACCTACTGAATCTTGGAAGATATAGTGAAACTCTCAGATAAGCTCTGAGGACTGGACGTAGGTCAAAGTGGTTGTGGCCGAATCAGTATAACTCCCGGTGTACACTTCGGTGATATTTCTTCTAGCTCTTAATTGCTTTAAATTTTCAGTCAATTTTTATATAAGCAACGATATTTCTGGTATCACCTAATTCAGCCCCCTCTTGGGTGAAACGCTTGCACTAACAAGCTCTTCTCTCATCGTTAGACGAGTGTTTTCCATGGCGTCTCCCTCCCCGATTTCGGCCAAGGGTAGAGATGTCTGTATTTTCTGTTGGTTTCCATTTATTTTCATGTTTCTTTGGGCTTTTTATGGTGGTGTTGATTTTCTTTGTGTCAATAAATCAAGTTGAGAGTTTCAATGGCAACAAAACCTCATCTGGTGGCTACGTTTCGCGATTTTGGGGGTTGGGATTTGGTAACTCTAGTCTTATATATTGTAGGCTCCATATTTCAAAAAAAAAAAAAACTCTTATGGGTTGTTGGCAACGGTGAATCCAAACCGTATGTCATGGTCGAGGCCTTGTGATTCATTGTGCAGTTGACGACATCTCTATCTTCATATTTTTTATAAGTGTTTATGGGAGTTTTTCCGTATATGATATCTTCTCATAGAGTTTCTTCAACAACCAATTTAGTTACTTTATTGTCAATAAAAGCGATGGATCCTTTAGGATGGTTCTTCGAACAACCACTTCTTACAATGACTTTGTTGCCAGAGACGGCATTTTTCCACCCACAAATTCTGGTTAAGGAATTACAAAGACGGTAGGGTTTTATTGTCAATAAAAGCGATGGATCCTTTAGGATGGTTCTTCGAACAACCACTTCTTATAATGACTTTGTTGCCAGAGACGGCATTTTTCCACCCACAAATTCTGGTTAAGGAATTACAAAGACGGTAGGGTTCTTGGTTGTGGCGGCGGCTCCTTCTCATCTAGTTTAGTGTTAAGTTATTTTTAGAGTTTCTTTGCATTTTATGTATTTGGGTTTTCTTTTTGCAAACATTTTATTTTAAGCTTGTCTCTCTGGTTGAGTTAATTTTGATGACATACTATTTTCTGACAAAAAGGGGTTATAAAAAATATATTGAATATGAATCATTATCATTTAACTCATTTACACACACACATATTAAGAAAACGGTTAATAATATTTAGACTTCTTAATTTGTCACTAATTGAAATTATTTCTGCAAAACGTCCCAATTTCTAAGGAGGTATTATTAAATTAGTTGTTTTTTATTTGAAACAACCATATCGTTGATGAGTCTTCACTCTTTTCTGTTTTACATATTTATATGTTTAAATAGGAGTATGATTAAGTGCTCGTTTTTTTTTTTTTTTTTTTTGCGCAATAAATGCTTATAAATCGTGATTTACGGTATATGAGGTAAGTATGTGAGAAGAGTTTTATCTCGACTTACTTAATAAGTGTTTATTCTTAAACAACTAAGCTATTCCAAACATATTTAATAGATTCCAGTGTTACCGAACTTTATATTTTTATGTGGCTTCTTTCAATAAAGATTTTCGAAAAGTAAAAAAAAAAAAAAAAGTGTTTAAAGCGTTAGCCACACTAAATAGATTTGGTGTGGCAATTAAAGATCAAAATTCTTTAGTTTGGGGAATGGCTAGTGGTCCCATGGGCAATTGTCACAAATGCCTTCTGTACCTTGCACGGATTCATTAATCGTGATAAATAGCTCGTATTTCTTTTAACTTATTAATAAACGTTAATCTAATTAATTAAATGCTATACTATTCTTAAATAGCGATTATATTAATCTAAGACGTACCTTGCACGGATTCATTAATTGTGACAAATAGCTCGTATTTCTTTTAATTTATTAATAAACGTTAATCTAATTAATTAAATGCTATACTATTCTTAAATAGCGATTGTATTAATCTAAGACTCTTCAATCTATGGTCCTGAATTTTTACATGCCCCTACTTTTCCTTTTCCTGTCTCAAGTGCTTTGCTTAGTGATGCAAGGCATTCATCAACCATGGACCATGGAAAGAGATACCAGAAAAACAAACATACCACTTAGGAGCACAGCATCAGAAGGAAACAAAAACTAGCTGCAGGTAAGTTAATCTTTTTGCACCCCAAAAATATCTACAATAAATAATTAGCTAACGCAGAAAGTATAGGAGTAATATATAGCTCCCTTCAAATTGAGAAACAAAAACTGATGCCAGCCTGCCAGGTAAGTTATCATGTTATTTTATTGTTTGTGTTTTTGTTTGAGAGACTTACTCAATGTTACTATTTTGTTTTATATAATGCATGATTGATTCGGCATCAGAAACTACTTTGCATGTTCTGATGGTTTTCCGCATAAAATCAAACATACCCTTAAATGTTAAAGGTCTAATGGAAGTGTTTATGATGATAGAGTGGGGGATGGGAATTAGCACGGTTTTTCACTTTTTTCTTTTTAATCTCTCTTGAGAGAAAATTATATTGTTTGATTTGATTTATTTCATGTCACTAAACAATGTAATCTAGTTTCAAGTCCAAAATGGCATAGTTTTACTTATTATAGCAGATGGCATGGTTTTGTAATACATAACATATCAAAATAGGATTTGATTTGGCGACCAACAAATATTAGCGTGAGTGATAAGGTCTCTCGTGAATTAAGTAGTAAGGGGTTTATATCCCAAGCCTAGCAGGTATAGCAATCTAGTTGGAAGGAGTCTACCCTTTGTCTTTAGTACTTGAAGATAAGTCAGTCTCTGCTATTGACAAAGTCAACTGCTTATGCATGATCACAAGGATTACTTGTCGGTTGTATCAAAGGAGGATCATTTGTCTATTGAGTAAGTAGTTAAAAATACGGGTGGCATAACCACTTATGTTAAATAATAACTGAAGAGATTAAGAGGGAGGATCAATTATAAATACCCCAATTGTACTAGCACATGATTTCATTAGTGATTTGAATACAAGTATTACTGTTTTCTTCTTGTCAACAATTGTGCAAAGAGTTTGGTATATGTATGAATCCAAAGTCATCCAATGTACTTGATGTTGGGTACATGTGAACCGTCCATTTTAGATTATAGAAAATTGATACATAATTGCATTCTGAAAAAGGAAACACTGTTCAAAACTTGTAAATAATACCTCTAGTTATACATTTTATATTTTATACGGTAAGTGATTAAACATTCATTAACTCGCATGATTAAGTTTATCATAGACAAATAATTAGTCTTGAGTCCTGTAAGTTTGTTATAGGCATACAAAATCTAAAACAGAACCAATTCAAATATTTTTTTAAAAAAAAAAAACAGAGCCAAATGGGGTTCAATCTCCTATTTGTTGAAGCCACAATTACGTGAAAATAGCATACTCCTTTCAAGCTTTAATTAAAGTAACTTAAACGTCACAAGGATGGCCTCATTTCCACTATAAATACCAATTGGGTATGCGAGTGGAGAGATCATATAGAACAATCAATCAGTTCATATATATTTAAAAATTCTCTGAAGCTTTCAGATATATTCTCTCTGTTTTAGTAGTGTCCATGGCTCCAGTTCTCATTTCTCCTCCCAACGTTGGGCACATTGATGATGTCCAAGAACTCACGAAGGCAAAGTCAACAAGCATTCCTGAGAGATTTGTGAGAGATGTCACTGAAAGACCGGAACTTTCCGCTACAAAAACAACAATACCTTCACAGAGTAATGACATGCCCATCATTGATTTCTCCAAGTTTCTCAAAGGAAACACACAGGATTTCCAAGTTGAAATCTTGAGGCTTGCTTCTGCTTGTGAGGAACGGGGATTTTTTCAGGTACAAGAACAAATCTGCTTTCTTTCCTTTTTTTTTTCCCATGATTCCACTTTGTCCTTTCTTATTTAGGAGCTTAAAGATTGAAACTTTGATGGTTAATTTAGGTAAAGAATCATGGGGTTGATCAGAAACTGCTGGATAGTATAGAAGAGATAAGCAAGGACTTTTTCATGCTACCTTTGGAAGAGAAGAAGAAATACCCAATGGCTCCTGGGACAGTACAAGGATATGGTCAAGCTTTTGTTTTCTCAGAGGATCAGAAGCTAGATTGGTGCAACATGTTTGCTCTTGGAATTGAATCTCACTGGATGAGGAATCCAAATCTATGGCCAAACAGGCCAGAATGATTCAGGTAACTAACTTCAACATAATGATGCCATATATTATATTATACTCATTTTCTGAGTTCAACTGTTTGGTAAATTAAGAAACTTGATTAAAGAATGATTATATTATGCAGTGAAACTTTGGAAGAGTACTCAAGAGAAGTGAGGAAGCTATGTCAGAAGATTCCGGAATTCATAGCTTTAGGGCTTGGATTAAAAGAAGAAGCTTTTAGTGAGATGTTTGGTGAGGCAGTCCATTTGTCCAAACCATCATTATTCGCAAAGAAAGCTTTTTTTTTTTTTAATAAATATATAAGTAGGCGGTGCTTACATGAGAAAACCAATGAATGAGTGCCATCATGATGATGGGGTCTTCATAACATTAAAGTTGTATATTTTATATTGACTCTTATTTCTCACCGTAGTTTTTGGATGCTAAGGTAAGCACTAAATTACCTAAGCAAAACAGGATCCTTTCATATATTTGTGTTTTTTCTCTTGAACAACATGAGTTTGAGGCTGCTACGCAATCAACTTCTCATTACCGTTCATATCACCAGATTTTTCTGCAAAATCTGGTTCTGATTTGAATCAAAATTATATACATGCAGGTGCCTACAAATGGAAAATACAAGAGTGTGGAGCACAGAGCTGTGGCAAATGAAGAGAAAGATAGACTGACCATTGTGACATTCTATGCACCAAGTTATGAAGTAGAGCTTGGTCCAATGCCAGAATTTGTGAGGGAGGAAATCCCAGCAAATACAAAAGTACAATCATGGAGAGTACAGTAAGCACTACACGACAAACAAGTTGCAAGGCAAAAGGACCCTAGACTTCGCCAAGATTCAAAGGGATGAAAACCCAAACTAGAAATAAGGCCATCAAATTTAGGAGTATCAATGTGAATTGAAGCTTCTTGATTATGATTGGTTATAAGGAAAAATGAATTATTTTGTGTGTGTGTGTGTGTGTGTGTGTGTGTGTGTGAGATTGTGGGTCACATTCTCAAGACTCACTGCAAGTGTTTCAATTATGTATATGTTGGCCTATAATGGAAACTTGTGGGGTCTTTTGCGCGTGCGTTGGTTTCTACTTTTTGTGGGTTTCAAAACTATAATGATGAAGCAGGATTCGGGGTCAAATCCGGGGTTTACATTATACACTCTTAGTAAAACTAATTAATATTAATTTCAGTGCTTCACTTTGAGGGCTGAATTTAGCACATCCAACTGAAATTTCTGTGGGTAACATCTGGAAATGCATACGACGTCCGATCCCTGTTATAAGATGCATTATAAAAGAATTCTTTACTCTATAATATAAATCGCTTAGCAAGTTATAATGATTATTTGTCAATTTAGCCTATGTAATTAATGTTTAAATATAACTCTTCATATTTTTCTCTCTTCTTCAAAATCTCATTAATAGGGAAAAAGTTAAAAACTTTTATCAAGATTTAATGAATTAACTGTTATTTCTTAGTTTGTATGAATTAGTTAAGAGTACTAATGACTTTATAGTCTAATGGTATAGATACTCCCTAATAACTTATAAGCAAGGGGCTTTCGATCTCGCTTATAACAAAGGTTGTTAATAGTTGCCTTTATAGTTAGGAAAAAAATTAGTTGAAAGCGTCATATAATATAATAGAGATGAGAGAGAGTACTATAATATACTCCCTTCAGTCCTTTTTATAATAAGAACTTAAAATTTGAATTGACTTGATCCTTTTTATAAAAGTTGCCTCAATATTTAATTAGTTTTTTTTCATTTGTGCCCCTTATTAATTATATATATTGCATTAATTAAAAACTTGGTGATACTTATGTTTACTCTATTTCTCTCTCTTACTTGCCCTTTTTAATTAACTTATACTTAAAAAAATTATTTCAAAACATACTTATTATTTTTTAATTAATTTTAACAGTTCTCTCAAAATCGCATAATTCGTTTATCAAATAAAAAAAACAGTAATCCACCCCTTATAAAAAAAACTAGAGGTGTAAGATAAAGGGACACAGGTCCTTTTTCTCTTATGGTCCGCTCCCATCGTGTTCTCTCAAAATGCACTGTTTTGGTGCAAAATATTTAAGCTCCTCACTTTTTTTTTAAAATAAAAAACATCATTCACCATCATGAAGTATTTTTTAAGTAGTATTCACCATCCTGAAGCATTTTTTTTAAATGCTAGTCAATACTCTGCAATATTTTTTCAGCATTATCCAGTATCCTGAATTAATTTTTTTGGATTTTGAAAAATATTTTAGGAAACTGATAGACACTTAAAATATACTTCAGGATGGTGAATTTTGGCTTTTTTTTAAAAAAAAAAGTGAGGAGCTTATATATTTTACACCAAAACAATGCATTTTGAGGAAAAAAATGATGGGAGCGCACCACAAGGGAAAAGAAGAGGATCCGCGTCCAAGATAAAGTGGGAAAGAATCTAACAGGAAGCAGACAAAATAATTGGTTATCCCAATGCTCCAAACCTAGTGAGAGGTGGGCTGACAGGTCAATCATACACGTTTATTGAGGTGAGGAAACGTGCACATGTAGTGCCTGTTTGGATTAGCGGTAGAGAAGGGTTTTTTTTTGCAGATGGCCTTTTGGAAAAGTCAGATTGTATATGTGATTTGTGTTTGGATTGACAGTGGCAGAAGTGACTTTTTTTCTAACCTGAAACTTGTTGGATTAGTGTTTGAAAAGTCTATTTAGATGAGAAATGACTGAAAAGAGCATGAATCATATATATATATATATAATTTGTTTATATTGTGATAATCAGTAAAAAATTAAAATTAAAATTTGATAAAATACAAAAAGTTAGATTAACGAATTTTTTGGGACATTATTACATGATTTAGCACTAATTTGAGTTAGTGACATTCAGATTGAATTAATTGTAATCAGGGGCAAAATGGTCAAAATTTGTTAATTATTTATACAAATGATCTCTTGAACTTTTGATGATACCTTGTATTTAATCTTGCATTGTAGGTGCTTAGTAAGAAATTGGAGATTTTGAAGGGTCAAAATTAATATTTTGAGGACTGGAGAAAATTACAGAAAATGCCCCTATAATTTATGGAAATTACAAGTGAATGAAGAAAATGATCCAGGGAAATCACAGAAAAGTACCCAGATGTTTCATAAATTACAATCACCTACAAATATTTCAACAATTGGCACTTGAATCCCTTCTTGAGAACTTTTGAAGTTTGTAAGTCCCTGATCAAATCCTAATTTGACCAAAGCTTCATCTTCTTTCTTAGAACAGAGGCCCGAAACAAAAACAGAGTAGAGATGAAGATGCGAGCCCTGCCTGCTCAGTTTCAACTCTCTCTTTGAAGCAGCTCACCTCGCAGGGAAGGAAAAAAAAAGTAGCCAACCTAGGCTTCTTTACTTAGAGGTTGAGTTGCAGAGCGCTGGAAACATCTGAGCTTCTTTCATCCATCTCCACTTTCAGTCTTCTACCTCTACCAGTCATCATTTTTTCCCTTTAGTCATCCTTCATCTCCTCCCAATCTGAGTTGTGGTGGAGTTGTGCCAGACGCCGACGGCTCACCCTGAGCTTCAAACATCCACATGAGCGCAAACGATTAGCTACAGAAGGAGGGTGACCCACTTGCATGGTGCTGTCGTGCTCACCGCAGGAGAGAAAAGCAAGGCAACGGGGCTTCTTCTAGAAGCCACGTTGGAGGGAGAAGCCTAGTGGCCGTAGCCGCTTTCCCAAACAGTCAAAATAACGGTCTCATCTCATGCCGCGCATTTTTGCCTCCAAACGCTTTGCCAAATAGGCTCATAATAGGGAGTGAAAGACGCACTACGCAAAAGAAGCATGCTGTCATTTTTCTATAGTGATTTTGAAGCTGAGATTGACAATTGACTGAGCAAGCTTATGTTTTTTTAATATTATTATAAACTCACCAAAGCTCATTCATTCTTTTCATACTAAACCTTTACTTTACTTTGGTGCTCCCACTAGAAGATCAATCACTTTATTTCTCGCCAAAATTCTGGAATGAAAAACATATCCGGCAAATCAATATTGGATATGTTTGGAAGTCCACTCTGCTAACAACAAATCTTATCTTATTAAGTATAGTTGGCTAAAGAAATCGTGCTACGCTTTTACATTCTAACAACAACCAAATCTTTATATATATATTGTTTAGCAAAAGTCTCATTCAATGATTTCATTAAGTATTCTCTTTGGTCTTCTCCTCTCCTGTTTTAGATGACTTCATATTATCTAATCTACCTTCCTCATCGATCAAGGGGCAAATTTATGTAGATTTCTAAAGGTTGACACTTGGACACACATGGGACCCACAAAAATAAAAAATGATGGACATTTAGTGTAGATAATGAGATGATATTTTCACCCAATTTCAAAAAATTCATAGGTATTTTTACATACAAAAAAAATTATGGTGTTAGGTGCACGTTTAAGAAAAGTTCATGGATAAATTTGCCCCTAACCCTTATTTAAAAATAATTAGTGTGGGGCTCACAAAAACAAAAGCTAACAAATGTTTGTCTTAGTTAACAGAGCTTACATTTTTGCCTTATTTAGAGAAGTTCATAGGCATTTTGCACTCAAGTAGTGTATATATGGTGCTAGACACACATATGAGAATAGTGCATAAGTATTTTTGCACCTTAACCCTTTCTTTTATTGTATAACCTTACATCCATCTAAACATTGTAACACCCCAAATTTTATATTCACCAAATATATTGTAATTACTTAGAAAATTCAATAAAATGGTGAATATTCATAAATTTAGAATTTCTGAATTTTATAAATGTTCATTTTCATGAGAAAATGGGCAAAATATTTATGGAATTAATTTGGGTAATTTAAAAGGCCCAATATTAAGGTCTAAAAATGAAGGAATATTAGAGAAAATATTTGGTCCAAAAATAGATGAAAAATGGCCAAAGAAAAAAAATAAGAAAAGAAATTGGAATAAAAAGGTAATGGCAAAATTGTAATTTTGCCAATTTAGTACAAAAGTAATTATTTTCCAATTAATTGAAGTTAATTTCAATTAATTAATAAAAATAAAATGGAAAAATATATTTAGAATATTTTGGTTAATTTAATATGAATTTATGGAAATTTTGAGCAAAAAGTGTAATTTTGACCAAAATTGGGACTTTACGTGTATACGTAACTTGAATAAGTTGTAAAGCCAATTGAGATCATAGGGAGAAAACCCTAGGTGCCTCATACATGTGGCCTAAAGAAGGAAATATTGGTTGGACATGATGGCATGGTTACATGAATGTAGGAAGTTATGTACATAAAATTGGATTTTGGCAATTTTGGAAAATCAAACAAATTATTATAATATTATGAGGTATTATAATATAAGCTTCATCTTTCTCATTTAGCTGTTGTTTTCACGAGCAAGAGAGAGAAAGAGAAGAAATCTCGCAAGGTAAGCCGATTTCTCCGACGATTTAGCTTCTAACGCGTATAACTCCGACCCTAAACTACTCCTCTTTGTTCTTTAAAGTTGGGAGGCTCAAAACTCTGTGGTTGAAGGGTTAGGGTTTCAGCCATATTGGGGAAAAGCCAAAGGAAGTGAAAGGTAACTTCCAAACCTTCGTATATTAACTATTTTGGCTGCTATGGGCAATTTAATCGATGAAATTTCGCCGGATTGCCATTAGTTTTAAATTTTGGAAATGGGTGTGCCTAAGGGTTATGCTGTCCAATTTTAATTCAAATGGTTGTTATAACTCAATTAAATGGTTAAAACGTGATTTGGAGTAGAAAGGGACGTGTTTACGAAGCCAAAATTGCAAAACCCCGATTTTTCCCGATGGATACTATAATTTCAGCCAAGGTTGTTTGATGGCCTTAGAGTTAGATTTTCAATGATTTGATGGTTCCATTGGGTTCAGGAGGGAAAATTAGGTGGGGTTACAGTTGGGCACTTTTTTGAAAAATGCCAAGAAAGCATAATTATAGAGACGCCCTTGAAACTCTTAAAGCGGGACTGCCAACGGCAATTTTGTAATTTGACATTGAATTTAGTAATTTCAAATTCGGAAATGGATTTCTTGGGTGGAAATATGTCAAAATAGCCCTAATCAAAATTTTGGAAAAAGTATAGCCGGGCCGGGTACTGCAGGGCCAGGCCAGGGTTCCTGTGGCATTTTGATAAATTTTCACCATAGGCTAATATAATCACAATAAACACTATAGAGGTGTCTGAAATGATACATGGATAGGTTACAACCTATTTCTTGTATATTTGGTATTTTAGGACTGAGTTAGGAGCCTGGAGTTGGCATGTTCCACGAGACAGCATCTCGAGGTTAAAAAGGGTTGAGGTAGGGACTGCCATCCTTCATACATTATGTGAATAATTGTATGTATGTGTTACAGTATTTTGTGATGTGAATGCGTGCTAGAGGCACAGTACCTGGTTGAGGTTCGTGCCCAGCCAAGGTATATCAAAAATCCTAGCTGTGGTCGGTGACTCGGCTGAGATACATGTAGGGGTTCTAACTCGATGTTTGGCCCTGAAAATTGTGTACACATATGAATCAAATTAAACTTTCATTTTGCCTAATATGGTGCATTGCATATTTCATTTTCACATTTTATATGTCGATAGTATGTTTTTACTGGGATTCTTCGGAATCTCACCCCTTTTTCTAAATAAAAATGTATCAGCGGGTGACAGCAGTTCAAAAGGTAAGGACACAGTTAAGAAAAACTGACAGGCATGTTTCCCGAGACACAGTCGGTGGTTATATTTAGCCTGTACTTGGGATATTTTGTACATATTTGTAATTATTAGTGAATTTTGCTTTATTAATGTCTGTCTGTAAATAAATACTTATTATCAGTATAAATGTGCTTTTCTGTTTACCTGTGAGACTTGTTCATTATTGCCCTGCACATATCAAAATGAAAACGGGTGTTGACAAACATCCTCATCTCTTTTTTTTTTTTATAGGGCAAACATCCTCATCTCTGCTAACCCCAACTTTATACTCTTGTTGTCCTTTTAGAGCCTAACATTCAATGCCAAAAGGTTTCCCTCTCTATATTGAAAAAATAAGGGAGAATTACATTTAGGTCCCAATGAAGGAAAAATATGAAGAAATGGTCCCTGTAAATTGCAAAATGAAAAAATGGTCCCATTAACAACTCCAGGAGCCTGTATTGACAACTCATTAACAACTCTAGGAGCCTGTATTGACAACTTCTTAGGACCATTTTTTCATTTTGCAATCTATAAGGACTATTTCTTTATTTCTCTTTTTCCTTGGGACCTGAGTGTAATTCTCCCAAAAAATAATTTCTTATTTTGATTAGTTAGCACGATATGCTCATCAAATGAATGATAAGATTACTATGGTTTATTTTAATTTTAAATGTAAGACCTCAATTTACTCTATCTCTTAAATTTATAATATTTTTCCTAAACTCTCCTTATTGATTGTACATGTTGAGAGAGTTTTTCTATCAAAGGAGTGATATGATCTAACGCAAATGATTAATAGGATACTTTAAGGAAACCAACACACTTTTTTTTACAATAACTATCTTAACTGATTTTTTAAAAAAATCTCTATAAATTACTTATTGGTGTAACTCTTATCACTACTACAGATTTGGGTATATATAACGCTTAATAAATAACAGTTACAGTGAATAAACGTTATGTATGTCGAGGTGGAAATCACGTAAGGATATATAACGCAAAAACCTAATGGTTAAATATACGCATTGTCATGTATTATGAGGTGGAATCCGAGAAAGCATAAAAAATAACGGTTGTAGTTAATAACCGTCATTTATTTAATGAGATATATGACAGTTTTTACGAAACAATTGTCATATAATACTTACAAACGATTCAACTTTTAACCTCTCATAACGGTCTTCAGAACTAACCGTCATCTAACATTTTCATAACCCTTCGTAACATCGTCAAACATTCGTAAGTCACAACTCATAGCCCTTTGTAATTTGTTAGACCTTCATAAGTCATAACTCACAACCCTTCGTAATCCCCATTAAACCTCTATTTAAACTCACATTCTTTGTGATTCTTACTACTTCTCTTTATATAGGTCAACAGTTACCATGGATTCTCCCTACAATGCCTGGAATGTCCTTATCTATCCCATATTGCATAGAAACTAAATATGGGAGGTACTATTTTATTATACACAGTCTAGTCAAATTAGTTCAGAAACTCTCACTTGAAGAGTCTCAAAACTATATATGACGGTTATTATATAATAACCGTCATATATTATAAAAGTTTACGGTACTTATTTAAGAAGCGTTATTTATGTACTAATACATAACGGTTGTCTACATGAGACCGTTATAGAGTTTTATTAAAAGTCACAGTTCTTACAAAAGAACCCCTATTTATGTTACTGAATAAATTACAGTTGTCAAAATGAGACTGTTATGTATCATGTAAGCATTTCCATGTATTATGACGGTTGTTCATGTGTGCCCCTCAATTATTATCACAGTAATGCGTATGTCATAATTTCATTAAGTTTCAATATATAACGGGCGCTATCTTATAACCGTTATAATATGTCAATAATAAATAACGGTTTGGAACCGTAATTAATTTGCGTGGAGTAAATATAATGCCCGTATGTATGACAGGTTCAAAACCGTGAAGTATGACAATTAATAACTGTCATGTATCATGATTATTGCAGTAGTGTATATTTAGAACCACAATGAGTATATCAAAAGTGGGGTTAAGATTTTGGAGAAAATGGAGTGAGATACAAGAGTGAAGTGATGTTGGAGGCACGATCAATGAAGCCAATGAGATTGCAACAAAACAAATGCAATCAACTTAGAAAGGAGAAGATCATTTTGCAAACTGTTTGAAAATGACGATTCATAATAACAACATCCCCTCAAATCATTGATCCATGTGAGATCAATTATGTATAGATTTCTTATATCCACATTTACTTAATTGCTTCTTTTATCTCTTTTCTTTTTCATAAATTACCCTTTTCTTCAGACCTGATCTTCATAATATGCTTCAAACCAAACAAAAGTTTACGGTAAAATTGCTTGTTCAAATTATCCCCCACCCACAAAAAAAAAAAAAAATCTTATATATATTCAGTTAATTTGTCTAATTTCTTTTGAAACCCGCGACAAAATAAATGATCAATTAACAATATAGTATGACATATTCAAATTTAACAAAATGATATTATGAGAAGGGAATCATACAAAGTTTTAAAGTGCAGCTAGAAAAAGAAACTGGGAAAACATGCACAAAAAGAAATAAAATGATGAAAGAAAGAAGTGGAGTTATAAAATTTTTAAAAAAGATAAGATGTAAGATAAACAAGAAAAATTAATTAAAAATTTTTACCTCCATTTCTCTAATTTTTTTTAAATATAACTAAAAAAAAAATTCTCCCCGCTCTACCAAACAGCCCCTTGATAAATTGTTATAAAGGTGAATTATGAAGACATATTAAAGTATATGGCAGAAAACAGATCGCTTGTTCATGATTATTGTCCATTCTTCGTTATTTATCTAAAACGGTGGAATATCAAGAGAGAGAATATTTCAGCTTTCGTTTTTTCAGCTCATTCATATATATATATGTGTGTGTGTGTGTGTGTGTGTGTGCCAGCGATCAAATCAAAGCGTTTTGGATCAAATTTAAACTATAAATTTGGTTGAATATAAAAGCATCAAGTTTATTAACTCTGGTACAATATATAGAAAATGTTCAATTTAAACCTTTATTAATATTTATCCTGACTTTTTTTTTCATGTATCTTTATTACGTCTCTCATTTTTCAATCTCTTTAATTAATAAAATAATATCTACTTCCTCATGCCAACAAACAATATCCGAACTCGAGAAAAGTGGAGAACGACCAAGTTAAAAAGACAAACTTCGGAAACGTGGAATGCAACATCAACAAACACAACAAAAATTTGTGTATGATTGAGATCCAATATATAGATTAATAATTTCATACACTTTTCTTTTTTTCTTTTTTGATGTGTTTTATGTTTCATTAATTGAGCATTTTATATTTATATGTTAAACTAAAAATATTGAGGTGGATTTTTTGTCGTGCAAAAAAGATAACAGTTGGTGTCACATTTATTGAAAATAATAATAATGACAAAAAATTATTTTAAATGGTTTGAACTCGTCTAAAGAATTACATTAGAGGCGCCAAAGAAAAAAGTTAAGATGTTTATCATTAATTAGCTCTATGAAAGTTATCTAAAAGAAAAAAGAGGGAAATAAATACCCAAAAATACTTTTAAAAAAAAAAGTCATCAAAAGAGATTTTTTGATAAATGATATGTTTAAAAAGTTAATGATTGATAAAACACAATAAGATTTCGATATGTTATTTATACAACCGACTCTGTTTAGGGTCTGTTTGAGTTGACATTTGAGAAGCACGTTTATTTAAGTTGAGATAAAATCCCTCTCACATATTTACATCGTACACTGTAAATCACGTTGTAAAAACAGTTTCTATCGCTAACACAAAGGGGCACTTAATCCGGTCTGGTCAAGCTTATTGTTGTTGTTCACGACAATTCAACTTTAAGAAAAGAGATCAGGGTAGAAAATGAATTGTTTACCCACTTTAATATAAGACCCAATTAATTTTGTGAAGATATTAAGGAAATTAAACAAATCATTTTAAAATATTTATATATTTGTCATTTTTTCAAATTAATTCGTCTCACTTATAAACTTATATATAATATAACGATACACAATATATATTATGATTCAGTAATTTAGTTTGCTTTTTTAATCTTTTCAAAAAAAGTTTAACTGAGCCTTATATTAAGAACTGGAGGAAGTAATATATAATGCTTGCTTGAGTTGAGGTTGTAAAAGCACATTCACACAAATCGGGGCAAAACTCATCTCACATACTTACCTCGTACACCTTGAATCATATTGGAAAAGCTGCTTTTACCGCTAATCCAAACAATCATCTAAAATTAATCTAATGTTATTTCTTTGAGTTTAGTGCTTAAGTTGTATCTAGCACCCTAATGTATTTTTTAGGATAGCAGTCAATATTCTTTTTTGGAAATAATGTTTTCCCCATGTTTTTAAAAACGGTACAATTTTAATCTCTTCTTTAACTCTCCAAAAAGTCATTTGTGTGTGTTTGGTTCCATGTTTTGTCCAATATAAGCCCGATTTCAACCCAAAAAAGCCCAAAACAAAACGTGATGAATATATCAGTGTTTGGTTCATCATTTTTAAAATGTGATCCGATTTAAATAAGGAACTTATTTTTAAAGTGGGCCGGTGGAGCTTATTTTAAGACAAATATCACGTTTTGACCGTTAGATAATTGCTGGCTCAGGTTTTTTTTTATTTCTTTCTCTTTCTTCTCTTCCTCCGTTCCTCCGAAACTCATCTTCGATGTTCTCATTCTTCTCTCAACGCGGCTTGTTCATTGAGTTCAGAGTTCAGAAACTCCATTCTCGTCCAAATCTTCCCTTCGTCGGCGCCCAGCTAAACCCATGGAAGCTGGATCGTTTCTCTGCTTTTGTTTCGATGGTGTTGTTGTGGGTGTGGTCGGCGGTTTTTGGTGATCGGCAGGAAGGTGGTCCTCATCTTCGACTCTGACTGATTCTGTGAAGGCCGGCGGGAAGGTTCTAGGTCTGCATGTGGCAGATCTGTGCTTGGTGAGCAGTTTTGGTGATCTTGTGCGTCGACACTGTGACTTCTCTTCCGAGTTTGAAGGTTGTAGATCTATTGTCACTTGTCGCCGACTGGACATTGTGCGTCCACACTCTGATCTCTTATGTTTGTTGGTGCGTGTGAGGTCCGGTGGAGTCTTCTTGTGCGTGGTAAGGTTTGTTTCTCATTGTTTCTTCATATACTCTGTACTCCTGTCTCTGTTCGTGCCTCTGTCCGGTTGGGAAATGAATTTTTGGCTGTAGTTTCGAAATGATGTATGTCTCTACTAGTGTCTGTGTTGCTGCTTCTTAACTTAGAACTTGGGTTAGCTTTGAACTTGGGTCTTAGTGGAAATGTCTCTGCATTGTCTTTGTTGTTGCGTGTTATCAGTTTCGATTCTCGGCAGGATTTACAGTTTAGAGCTTCGATTCTATGTATGTCTCTGCTAGTGTCTTTCGCATTATTTCTTCAGTTTAGTGTCTCTGCTAGTGTCTCGGCAGGATTTATAGTTTAGTGTCTTTCGTAGTAAATTATTAGAATCAAGACAATATAAAAATTTTTAAGATGTTATCAAGGCTGACCCAAGAGCATATAGACTTTCCCTCCTCGGCAATGTGCACTTTTCTATTGGCAAGTTTTAAGTAGGAAATAGTGGTTACTTTTTAATATTATCATCATTTGCTAGTCAATTGTTATTACTCCTATATTGTCATAGTTGTTCACAATTAAACTTGTGATTCAGCCAACGAGTATAGTCATTTGTTGATCAATTGCTGTTATTTACTATGTTGTAGTCATTTATAAATAATCTTGTGGTCGAACCTATAAGTATTTGCAAAAATAGTGGTCACTCGTTTTCTATGTATGAAATTTCTGTTTTTTTTCCTTAGCAGTAATAATGTTGTAATTGTTGCTTAGTGTTTAATGAATCATTCAGTTCTATTAAAAAAGACAATATTCGCATTTTGTAATATGTCGTGTTTACCTTTGCATCTACTTGAATTTCATCAACATGTTTTAAAGCTAGTGTTGCCGGATTAGTGGTGCGTGTAGTGGAATATAGGGTTTGTGTTGTTAATTTGGGGAATTTGTTGATAAATGCTATGTCAAACTTTTCCATAGAAAGATGAATGACAGAGCACTTTGGGATGATGTGTCCACTGAAATTTTTGTGCACGCAATGGTTGAGCAAATATTAAAAAAAGAATGGCGAGGGCTGTCTTTTTCAAAAGATGGTTAGGACGCTATTGTCGTTACGTTCAATGAGAGGACTGGGAAAGTGTATGAGAAAAAACAGTTAAAGAATAAGTTTGACATGTTGCGAAAGGACTTACGAACATGGGATGCATTAACAAAAGAGACAGGTGTGGGTCGAGACCCTGTAACTAGAAATGTCACTACCGACCCCGAGTGGTGGCGGCGAAAATGTCAGGTTAGTAATGCCTACAAATAGTTATAACGTTGCATAATAGTAATTTACTTGCCTCAAGAAATTGTTACACCTCTGTATGCAGGATTTTGTTACACCTCTTTTGTAATATAGCATTGATTTTGTTACACCTCTGTATGCAGGAGAAGTCGGCGTATAGAAAGTTTCGCCGTTCAAGTCTCTGGAATGAAAGAGAATTGAGGCTTATATTCAAGGATGTCGTGGCAACAGGCGAGGATGGTTTGAATCCAGCTTACACAGGGACACAGGCAGAGGATGCAGAGGAAGAAGATATGTACCGACCTACTATGAACGAGGAGGAAGGTTCAGGGGACAGCAAGGATGAGAATTTTGGAGTTAACCCAGTAGTTAGCATAGGAGTGACAAATGAGCTAGCGAGCGTTGGGTTATCAACACAAACCCCTCCCTCTGATCCAGGTACATCCTCTGTTCGTACTAATTCCAGAAGTCAGGGAAAGCGGAAGCGATTTGATCCCTCCGGGAAGAAAAAGAAGCAGAAGATGCCAGCGGCAAAGCAAATTACGGATGCGGTCAGTGTCATAGCAGAAGCATCAAAGAATAGAGCTGCAACCATCAGTGAAATTCAAGCAAGGAGTGTTGATGCTGCTCTTGCAGACCTGTTTGAGCTGGAAGAAGTGCAAGAAGATGAGGACTTTCAAGTCCGATGTATCAGGCTGATTATGGACAAGACTAGTCGGGACACGTTTTGCTCACTTGTTAAGCGGAAAAAGGATTCCGTGATTGCGTGGCTGTGTTATATGGTTACGGCCCTTGATTGAGTCGCTACGAATTATGTTCTTGACTATTACGACCCTGATATGAACTTTATGACAAAATAGTTTAGTGTTTATTGTATGCATGCTTGTCCTTTTTTTTGTACTAGACTAACAATGCAAATTTCATATATATATTATGTATGTTTTAATCCAACGTTCCTTTTATGACATATATTACAACTTCAACTAAATTATCTTTATGTTATATACGTTTGAATCCGATGCACAGGTGACATCTACAATGGCAAATTGGACGGAGGAAGAAGACGATGACTCTTGGATACTAGCTCTTATCGATGAAGAGATAACAGAGGATGAACAATTGACTGCGTTGGTGTGTCAATATTGGATTCCGTTCATGTGCAAAGAACCTCGTAAAACAAGTAAACGATCCGGTCATTTTTTTGTCCAAGAAATATTGGCAGAGCATGAAACACAATGTCATGACATGTTTAGAGTTGAAAAACATGTCTTCTACCGACTATGCGGTAAATTGGTCGAACATGGGTTACGAGATTCTAGGAATGTCGGAGTGGAAAAGATGGTAGCGATGTTTTTGCTCACGGTTGGCCACAGTGTCGGGAACAGGATGGTCCAAGAGTTGTTTCAGCATTCAGGGGAAACTGTCAGTTGGCTATTGCACATGGTACTACAGGCTTGTATTAGCCTAGCTCGAGAAAATATCAAACCCTCAGATCCCGAATTCAAAGGATGCCACCCTAAAATACTCAACGATCCTCGCTATTATCCCTACTTTAAGAATGCCATTGGAGCAATAGATGGAACTCACATCAAGTGCGTCATCACTGGTCTCAACCGGGAAAGATATATCGGGAGAAAAGGATATACAACACAGAATGTAATGGCTGTATGCGATTGGGAGTTATTTGCTCTAGTGGCATAATAGAGTGAATCACAATGTGTCTATGCTGTTATAATTTCTGAAGTTTCATTCTTAGTTTGGGTTTCATCTCTCGAGTTACAAATTTGCATTTTCATATATTTTCTTGGGCCATATGATATGTTACTGTTGGATATCGCATATATGATCTATCTAAAATTTGAAGAATATACAAATGCCCTTCAAGTTTTTACTTAAAACACACTTATCAAATCGCTAATCCAAACACGTTTTGACTTATGAAAAATCACTTATTCAACCGCTCATCCAAACATAAATCATATTACAAAAACTGACTTATTTAATAAGTCATTTTTAATAAGTCAAAATTATAATAAGTCATTTTTCCTACCGCTATCCCAAACACACCCTTAAGCGGAGCCACAAATTTTGAGTTAAGGTGCACCTAACACCTTAAGTTGTTTCCGTAACATTTAATATCCTAATGTAATTTTTTAGAGTAATTTTTCCTTTAATTGAAAAGATAAGTAATGAAAAACTTTCCAATTTTCTAGTTGTAATCTTAAATGTTTTTGTTATTTATCTACCATGTTTTCAGTCTGAAAACAATTAAATATTAAAGTTAAAATTATGGAAGATAAGTCTAGAAAATATTTAGAATGACTTTCGAAAAAATTGAAAAATTGATTATTGAAAATATTAAATATGAATACTATAAATATGGAAGATGAGTACATAAAATATGAAAAAAAAAATAGTGAAAAAATTATGTCAAAAAATGCTGCCAAAATTACACCAAAAATCATTTTAGGATGTTGTGTGTTATTGAAAAAAAAAATACTTTATAGTGTTAATAGCACCTTAACCCACATGTAAGGGTAGAAATAAGTCTAGCTTTTAAAAGGGGCCTAGCATCTGATTTGAAGTATGTTTGGCATAACTAATTTTTAGGTAATAAGTCTTTATTACGTAAGTTGAGATAAAACTCTTCTCACATATTTACCTCGTATACCGTAAATTACGATTTATAAGTACTTATAAATAAAAAATAAGTTATTCCAAATGATCACTAATTAGAATATAATAAGGCTTAGCCTATTTAATAAAAAGCTAGACTTCATTCTTATTTAAAAGCTTGATTGTTTAAAATTTTAAATAGGCCAGGCTTTTTTTAAGGTCCAGCCTACAAAAGCTGGTATAAAAAATATATATATATATATTATTTTTCAAAATCTTAATTTTTAAATCATATTTAATAATCCAGTCTTTTCAAACCATTTGAAGGTTCAAGTCTGAGCCCAAAAAAAATCTTGCATTGAAGCTTAGGCTTTAGACTTACACTCATCATCACATGCTCAGGCTTTTTTAGTCAAATTCTAGTATAATCTAACTTATTTTCACCCTTACTCACAAGTTCCACTTAAAGGACTTTTTGAGGAATTAACACCAGGGTTAAATTGCTTTGTTTTAAAAAGGTTAAGTGTAAAACTTCTTCTAAAAATATTTTTAAGAATGAAATTGTATCACAAATTATTTTAAAATACTGATTACACATACTTTATAGTGGTAGACGCAAGGTTGCACTTAACATTCCACTAATTTTAGATTATTTAATATTTTTTTAGTATCGTTATATTTTGATTTGCAAAAGTTAAGAAAAGTGGAGTATGAATGATCACTTGTGTGTTTGAGGAAGGCGTTTGAGCCCCAAATGCTCAATTGGGTGAGCAAAACCCAATGGACAATTGAGAAAAGAAATGAGTAGTTAGGAGTCATTTTGTTCAATTGAGTTTATCACATCATAAGAGCTTTTATCCATAAGCTCAAAAACCCAGCTTATTCTGATTTAGAGTTTGGGATGAGAGTAAATAATTAAAATATTTTTTCAGTTGTGTCCAGCATGCTATCAGACTTATTACAATTTTATCCTTAATGTACCTTTTCGGCTACAAAAATTAATTTAAACTATTTTTTGGTGCTGTTAACCCTTAAAATATTTTTTCAACTGTACCCAGTGTATTATCAGACTGATTGCAATTTTACCCTTAATGTACTTTTTCAGCTCCAAATATTACTTTAAAATATTTGTTCAGTTGTACCCAGTCTTAGGAGACTAACTAAAATTTTACCTTTAATGTATTTTTTTAATAGTAAAGAACACCCAAAACTTAGAATATTGATTTATTAATTTCCACCCACTTTAAAATATTTTTCTAGTAGCATCTAATATTTTAAAGTAATTTTTTAATATTTACTTGATTTTTTAAATATTTTTCCACCCACTCTCTCTTACTATCATCACAAAAGTTACTGTACTTAAGTTAATCTAAACAAGTTTTACTTTTGCAAAAGTCATATACAATCACCAATCCAAACATAAATCACATTACACAATTTGACTTTTATCAGAAATAATATTACAAAAAGTTAAATTAAAAACTTCTATTTTTTCAATCGTTGTTCCAAACACACACTAAGTATGGGCTAGTCATTTGAAACGTGGAAAGCAACATGAACACCGTGATATGATTCATGATTGCTTAAAAAAATTAAATTCTCCAAAACAAACATGCGCTTTCAAGTTTTTAATATCATGATAATCTTTATAAACGATTAAATATTCTACTTAATATATAATTTTTTAAAAAAATTAAAAATTAATAATGTGACATATAAATATATAAAAAAGAACATGAATTAATTAAAAATAATGATATTGACAATGATTATTGCATCATGTTCTTTTGGGAGTATAGGAATATATGGGGAGAATTTTCTATAAACATATATATAATAATTGAATAAAAACAAAAATTCATTAATTAAAGTGCAATGAATTTGAGATTCCACTCATTGGCAATCACCATCAACATTGCATAACATCCATTTTTCTTCAACATTATGTATGAACAGTTATTCAAGTTGGTATGTTAAGAAATAAAGAAATTATTTTAATAATTTTTTCTTAATGTGATGAATCTGTGTATAATGGGACTTGGAATTAGAAATCTCTAGACAAAGGTAAGATGATGATGTACGCAAGTTTATTATTCTCTCGGTCCTAATTATAAGATAAAGTTGATTTTTTTGGAGAAATTAAGGAAGCCAATTAAATTAATTTAGAGTGTTTATATTTTTAGCATCCTTAAATTATATATTAGTTTATTAGTCAAATTAATTAGTTTAGTGAAAAAATTAAAAATATAAATACTTTAAAGTAATTTAATTGGCTTTCTTAATTTCTCCAAAAAAATCAACTTTATCTTATAATTAGGACCGGAAAGAGTATTATGTAGTGGAACACGGATTCCTTAATCAAACTTGACCGACTCTTATTTATCAGATGAGCTAATAACCTCTGGGTTCAATGGCAACTCACACCCTCTTTAATGGAAGAAGTCGTGAGCTTTACCATCCAAACTCATAAACCGGACTTCGCTTTTCTCCTTTATCTTTCACATCCGCTTTCTGTCCATTACCCATTTGATCGAGTCCATAATAACATTATAATACTCGGTGAGAAATTTTGCTGCTCTTTATGGTCCGCCCGATTTTTGGTTTATTTGGGTTAACGGTAGTATAAATGATTTTTTTTTTAATATGAATTTTATAAAAGTCAGATTATAAATGTGATTTATGTTTGAATTGGCGATGGTAAAAATGGTTTCTTTTTTTGGAAAAGCCAGACTTTTGAGCTTCTTCTCAAAAAATGTTGTTGGAAAAAAAAAACTCAGTTACCAAAACTCCAACCCAATTATTCCAGTTTTCAAAAAACCAGTAGCCACCATGATTTTTTTTTTTTTTAAAAAAAAAGCCTATTTGGGATGGCAGAACGTGTCAACACCCGTTTCCATTTTGATATGCGCAGGGTAATAATGAACAAGTTTCATAGGCAAATAGAAAAGTATAGTTATACTGATAATAAGTATTTGTTTACAGACAGTCATTCGCAGAGCAGAAATCGATAATAACGACAAATATGTACAAAATGTCCCAAAACTATTCCATATACAGACTATATACAACCACTGTATTCATCTTGGGAAATGTGCCTGTCAGTTTCCTTTCTCTGCGTCCTTAGCTTTTGAGCCACTGGCACCCGTTGAGACATTTGGTTTAGAAAAAAGGGTGAGATTTCAAAGAATCTCAGTAGAAACACAGGATCAACATATAAAATGCAAAAATTAAATATGCAATGCAAGGTATCAAGTAAAATGAAAATCTATATCATCCGTGTTTATACACAAAATTTCAGGGCCAACTAACCTGTTGAAACCCCTACATGTACCTCAGCCGAGTCTCTGACTACAGTTAGGCAAGACTAGTGTACCTCAGCTAGGTCCTAGATTACAGCTAGGTAATGTGCTTCCTGCATGTGTTCAAATTACAAAATACAGTAACACGCATCATACAAATAGTCATATAGTATATGAAAGATAGTAGCCTCTACCTTAACCTCTTTCCTGTCTCAAAGGGTCTACCTCGTAAAACGTGTCGACTATAGGCGTCCAACTCGGTCCTAAAACATCAAATGTACAAGAAATAGGTCATAACCTATCCATATATCATTTTAGATACTTCCATAGTGTTTATTGCAGTTATATTAGCCTATGGTGAAATTTTACCGAAATGCCCTCTAGACCCTGATCCAGTTGTACTTTTTCTGAAATTTTGACTAGAGCTATTTTGACATATTTTCACCAAAAGAATCCATTTCCAGATTCAAAATTATCAAATTCAATGTCAAATTATAAAATTGCCCTTAGCAGCCCCGCTTTAAGAGTTTTAGGGACGTTTTTGTAATTATATTTTTTCGTCCTTTTCTGAAAAAGTGTCCAACTGTAAACCCATCTAATTTTCCCTCCTGAACCCAATGGAACGATCAAATTATTAAAAATCCAACTCTAAGGCCCTCTAACAGCCCTGACCGAAATTATAGTACTCTTAGGGAAAAATCGGGGTTTTGCGATTTCGGCTTCGTAAACGCGTTCCTTTCTACTCCTAACCACTTTATTAACCATTTAATTGAGTTATAACAACCATTTGACTAAAATTGGGCAGCATAACCCTTAGGCACACCCATTTCCAAAATTTAAAACCAATGACAATCCGGTGAAGTTTCATCGATTAAATTGCCCACAACAGCCAGAATAGACAATATACGAAGGTTTGGAAGTTACCTTTCGCTTCCCTCTGGCTTTTCTCAACAAGGCTGAAACCTTAGCTTTCACACACCTAAAGATGAGCTTCCTAAACCTTAAACACATAGAAAAGTAGATTATAAATGGAATTATAAGTGTTAGGAACCAATTTACCGAAGAAATCACTTATCTTTGCAAGTTTTTCTTCTCTTTCTCTCTCTAGAATTTCACACACTCTCTCTCTCTAGTTCAGATCTGTTAGGGCACGAAATGAGCTGGAGGAAGATGATGGAAATGTGTTTTTATTATATTATATGAATTTTTTAATGATTTATGGAATTCCAAAAATTCCAAAATCAATTTTATGCAAAACCCTATATACATGTAACCAAGCTCATTAAGTCCAACCAATATTTTCTTCCTCTTGCAACATGTAGGAGGCACCTAAGGGTCCCTCCCTATGGTCTCAATTGGCTTCACAATTGGTCCAAGTTACGTATACACGCAAAGTCTCAATTTTGGTTAAAATTGCACTTTTTGTTCAAATTTTTCATAAATTCATATTAAATTGACCAAAATATTCTAAACATATTTTTTCTTTTATTTTCCTTAATTAATTGAAATTAACTTCAATTAATCAGAAAATAATTTAATTTTGTGATAAATTGACAAAATTATGGTTTTTGCTAATATCTTTTTAATCCAATTTCTTCTCTTATTTTTCTTTGGCCAATTTCCATATATTTTTGGGACCAAATATTTTTTCTAATATTTATTCATTTTTGGACCTTAATATTGGGCTTTTTAAATCACCCAAATTAATTTCATATTTATTTTTGCCCCATTTCTCATGAAATTGAATATTTATAAAATCCATAAATTTTAAATTCATGAATATTCACCATTTTATTAAATTTATTAAATAATTATAATATATTTAGTGAATATAAAATTTGGGGTGTTACAGAACGTCATCCCAAACAGGCACTTAATGTGTTTTAATTGTGTGCATTTTTTTCTGACTTGGTAGTTATTTGCATTTAGTTCTTTATACAGACATAAATATATAATATTTCCTTTTTATTATACTTCCTCCAATTTTATATATGAGAAAATAAATTTCTGAAATGATCTCATCCTACATAATTAGATTATTTGTATTTTATATATATGGGGCTAAAGGGAGTAATTGACTAAAGAAATGGATTCTAGATTTGGGTAAAGAGACGGGTAAGCGAATATAGCCTTATATATTGCTTCAATACAATTCGGTAGGCAATTGGGCAATAATAAGCAATGTTATGAGACCCGGACCGGATCGGCCGGTCCGGCCCGGGACCCGGCCGGGAAACCGGTCCGGGTCACTTATAAAAAAAAAAAAAAATTTTTTACTTTTTCCTTTAGAATTTCATACTATAAGTCTAAAATTTTCAATTTCTCACCGGTTTGGTCCCGGTTTGACCCACTGACCCTTAACCCAGTACCCCAACCGGTTCAATGCCCGGTCCGGGTTTTAATACCTTGATAATAAGTCTAATTCGTGGTTTCAAAAATCATTTTCTGTAAATTGAGATAGAACTCCTTTTATATTCTTATCTTATAAATTATAAAAGTTATTTTCCAAAAACTAATTCAAACACACACTGGACCACTTTCTTTTTCTTATGTTCACATTAAACAAAACAGAACCACGTTAATTACTTCACTGTCCTACTTGTGTCTACTTTCTTAGTATATTGGGAAAGGCTAGGGTTTGAGCTCCTTAAATCACTCAATGATTGTCTTTCACATGAGTATCAATAATACAATGCCCCTAACTAGGGGCATGGGTTGAGTGGTAAAGACTCATCCTCTCTTAATTAAGGTCGGGGGTTCGATCCTCGCTTGGGCATGGAAAAATATTCAATCTCCTGGCTAGCTTTCCCACCCTTTAAAGTGCCTATCATGGGCGATTCGGATTAGTCTGGGGCCGTTAATGTGCCTGAAAGATGACCTGCCTTGGGATACCGGATGTACACAAAAAAAAAAAATACAATGCCACTCTAGTCTTATTATAACACTTTGGCCCTATTTTTAAGTTCAGTTTTGGAAAAAATTTTGGTCCTTAATATAAGTCTATTTTCGGAGTAATAAATGAGAGTGTTACAACTTTACTCTAATGAAAGGTAGAGAGAGAAAAAAGAGGTGAAAAATACCCATTTATAAATGAAGGTAAAATAAAAAAAATATTAATGTAGTTCGTATTTATTACATTTACTAACTTTTCGTGGTATGTGAGAATTAGATAATTTGAGTTTATAAATAGGACCGTAGTAATAACTAATTATGACACATCAATATATGATAGTTAAGCCATTAAATACATGTTAAATTGATAAAAACTTTTCAAATTTACCATTATTAAAATCCCCCCACCCACGCAATTACAAATGATTCTTACTTCTCTCATCTTTCTCTTTCTAACAAGATTTAAATAAGAGTAAAATAAGGGAAAAAAATCATCTAATCTTATTTATAGGGCACTTCCAACATGTTTTATAGAGATCAAGACAAACATTAAACTTCATTAACTCTACCTTAAAATTCAAAAACTTTCAAACTTTACCCCTATTTAACTATACACTCTCCAAAAAAAAAAAAAAGACTATATGTACAATCAATATTTTAAAAGCAAGATCAGATGTTGAACCTAAAAGATTAGCGGGTCATGATTCAAATGGTTGGAATGGTCAAGCAGTTTGATCAAACCGGTGACATAATAATTAAGTTCAAAATACTATTATATACATATAAAATATGATATGAAATTGTTATTGGCTTTAAAATAACAAAAATATTGAATTTTTGTTTATTTTAATAATCGCTTATACTTAAATATTAACTATTGTGTATTTTTTATTATAATTTTTATAGGAGACTATGAGAATATAAATATATATTTCTTCTGATCTTAAATATAAGACATAGTTGACTTTTTTTAGAGACATTAAGAAAGTTAATTAAATTAATTTAAAAGATTTATATTTGTCATTTTTTCTCCAAATCATTTTGCCTAACATATAAACTGATATATAATCTAAGAATACACAATATATGATATGATTAAGTAACTTATTTAGCTTCATTAATCTCTCCCAAAAAAATTCATTTATGTCTTATATTTAGGACAGAATGGAGTATTCAAAATTCATAAACATTTTTATGCATAATATCATTTCAAGTTTTAACTTTAATTTCAGAAATAAATAAATAAATAAACATAAAGTATCATAAGTATTTCAAACAACTCTTTTATCTCAAGGTAGAAAACTCTTCTTTTACCCTGTGGAAAATCACACCTCTTTTATCCATCATATAATAAAACGAGTTCAATAGTTTACTTATGGGTAATTGATTGACCATACTAAAGGACAAAATTTTTTATCCTTACATAAGAAAAAGTAAGACTCAGACAGCCAAGAACTGAAGCAAGTGAGGAACTGACAACACACCTTCGTATTTCTCACTCATCCTCCAACAAGGTCTAAGTTTTGTTTCAATTCCGCCGAGCTCATTTATGAACAGAAACTAGATCTTCATTTTAGTTTTTCAGGAGCTCATTTTCACTGTAAACGACATGAAAAAGCACTCAACTAAGCAAATATGTGAGTCATACGATTTTCTTATTAGTCTATTTATCTTTTTTATCTTCGATTTTCTTCATCTTCTTTGCTTCCTGGCTTTCCTTCTCGCCTGAAATGCTGGTTGGGAGCCGTCCGATTTTCAAAAATCGGTTCTGGCTCTCGGTTGAAAAGCGAGTTCCGGCTCAATCCGGCTTGATCATTAAAACGACTTTCTCCTTCAACTCGAGCCGCAGCCTCCTCTAGTCGATAGTTCGGTCATCCAATCCGGCTTAAAAATGTTGTGCATAATAATAAATGAAAGGTAAAATTGTATATTCATGTTAAAAATATAATAATATGCCTTATAAATAGAACCAAAAAACGCTTTCTCTCTCTACCTTATAAATAAGAACCCCAAAAGCAGTCATTAGTAATCCTCTAAGTATCAGGCAAAATAAAAAAGTAATCCTGTAAGTAGACTTATGTTTAGAACAAAAAAACTTCTTCTACAAGGGACTTATAAGAAGGATAAGAGTGGTATTAATCACTTATTGTTTTTTCACAAAGTATTACTCACTTAACATAGGGCCCGTTTGTTACGCAAAATTGATTTTGATGGAAATGGATATGTAGATGAAAATGGATGTAGAGGTGGATATGGAATTGAGATTTATAAATACGCTTGGCACGTCTTGGAAATGAGGGTTAATTTTTATAAAAAAAGACCAAAATACCCTTCTATCAAAAATAAAAAATCTTCCTAAATATATGAACCCAATGCCCATCTTCCTCACCACACGAACACCCAACATCCAGAAGCATCAAACCATGTCTATGGAAACTTTGCTTAAGCATAAAAAAAATCTCTTCAATATCTTATAAACATATGAACAATCCAATAAAAATTATCATCCATAGTTGAAGCTTGCTCAAATCAAAAAGGAAGATATGGGGATGGCCAAATTTGCAGATTGGAGAAGTTGGAAGTGTCATTGGTATAGTTGGGAATACGGGCCAGCCTGTACCAACCCTCAGCCCACGCAGTGCGAGCCTGTGCAGCCTGCACTTCTGCGGGCTGGCAAAATGTCAACCCTAACCCGCAATGTGCGGGTTGCGGGCCAATCAGTGGGCCCTCATTTTTTTTTGAAAAAAAAAATTCAGATTTTTTAAAGAGTATTGAAAATATGATACACATATATATGAGTAATTAAATTTACCTTCCTAATATCAATCATTTCTTTTATAAAAATTTAAAAACATAATCTACAACTTAATAGATAAAGTTATCAAATTTGTTAAAGTTTATAAACAAAACATAAACTCATCCTCAAACAACCAAAATATAATAATTTTGTTTAAAGAGAAAGGGAAGAAGCTAAGATTTTTTCTTTTTGGATTGGGAGGTACCAAGATAGGAGTGGAAAACTTATAAGTTTTGTAAAATTATTATATGTAAATTAAAAATAAAAAATTTTGCGGGCCAACTCGCGGGCTGGCACGCATCAAGACGCGGGTTATGCGATGCGGGCCTGTGCGACCCATATTTTTGGGGGTTGGGAAACCCGTCAAAACTTGCGGGCTCACGGGTTGAGCCCGCGGGTTGGGCCCATATTACTGGCTCTAGTCATCGGTGGGAGATTGGAGAGAGATCATATAAACCACCGATCTATAGAAACCATTGAGCTCGGAATCATGAATCAAAGGGAGCCACTGTTGTGGGTTGCTTATCGTTGCTGCAAGCTTCAGTATGTGAAGCTTCAATCTTCAACGTTGTGGGTTGCTACGGGTCGCTGCAAAAAGTAGAGCCACCGTTTTTGCTTCCTCATCATCGTCGGAGATTTGTGAAGAGGATGAGACAACGACGCGACTGCTATGGGTTGCAACATATCGCCGTCAATGATGATGGGGATGGAACATATTGAAGGAGATGAATAATATGGAGGGAAAATAAAGAATTCCATGGAATTTTTTACAATTCTATGGGTTGTATGATGGAAGCCCAATTCCACCAATTTTGATGGAATTGATTCCTCCATGGAGTCCAATTCCATGACCAACTTTTTGTACCAAACAAGCTTTATTATGGAAATGAATTTCATTTCCATATCCATCTACTCCAATTTCAGCGTACCAAACGGACCCATATAGTCCCTCCTATATTTATGATAAGGTCACATCTAACTACTTCACCGAAACTAAGAAAAGTTAACTTGTTTCAAAATGAAATATTTCTCAAATTTACTCTTATTAAAAAAAATGTGACCTTCATTTTCTTTAAAAAAAGTGCACCTATAAGGAGTATTGATTAGGTGTCAATGTACTATCTTATGCTCTTTTGTAGAGGTGTTCATCAATTTCCCATCTCGGTCTTCCTGTCTCAATCCCGAGCAAATCGAGACGTGAAAATCTCGTCCCGAAAGTTTCGGGATCGGGAAAAATTTGAGATCGAGATCGGGTTCGGATATGGGACTTCCCAATTCCGACTTTTTCCCGATCCCGAATATATATATATACACATATATACATTTTTTTAAAATATTTAAGAAATAAGACCAAATGTAAAATAAAATGTGAAAATTTCTAACACCCTTAAGGTAATATCTATTATTTTAACTTATTTAGTTAATTTTGTTTATTATTTATTAAATAATTCTAATTTTTTATTCTTGTTTTTGCTCTTTTTGCAGCTGAATCGACAACTTTAAGCATGTATTAGACTAATTATATATTTGTATTAGACTTATTTGGTACAATATGATATTAGACAAATTATATATTTATACTAGACTAAAGGAAACACAACAAAAAATTCAATATAGAGATTTTTTTAAAAAGAAAAAAGAAAAGAAATCTGGGATCGGAAAATTCCCGATCTCGATTCCGAAAATTTTCTGATTTTCGGGATCGAAAATGAAAATTATTCCCAAACCTTTTTCGGGATCAGGATCAAGAATGACATTTCCTGATCCCGTCCCAATTCTGAACACCCATACTCTTTTGAGTTTTTACAAGTAATTTTATAAAAGAAGCCCTATTTAACTCTTATTTTCTTTATGATGGAGGTAAGAGTGGTCCATCCTTTTCTTTTTCTCACCATTATTTGTAATTTCTTTCATCTACTTTTGGCTTTAAACAAAGTTAAACATTATCCTTAAATTTGAAATTTGAAGAATTACTTCTTTGAATCCCATTATGAATAAAACATTGTCCCATGTTTTTCCTTTAAAAAAAAGAACTAGCTCTAATGAAGAAAAAATATACTTTTAAGGGTTAAGATACAAAAATACATATGAGATTTTTTTAAAAATGTGCTAGACACCAAGTGTTTTAAAAGTAACTATAAACTTTTAAAATATATGCAAAAATACACATTGACCTTAGTTGACCACCTATTTAAATTTTTTAACGGTTAAAAGTGTAAAAATACACATAAGATTTTCTCAAAAGTGTGCCCAACACAAATACTTTTTTAGGTGCAAAAGTAACAATAAACTTCTAAAATAGGTGTGAAAATATACATTGATTAGTAGTTGATTGTTTGTTTGAATTTTTTGACTGAAAATGGTGATATTAAGGATAAAATGGATGATTAAGAAACAATTTGGAGAGAAATACTTTCATACTCTATGAATACCACGTCATCTGAACTTATCTAAAACTTAGATTATTTTAATCCTAGTTGGCTGATAATTCATCTAAAAAAAAATTTGAACTTTATCTTGTTCTTAAGAAAATATTGGTTGATCATTTTGTTTTAGTTTTTTTAATTAAAATATTTTTTCTTAAAAACAAGATAAAATTTGGATCTTTTTTCAGATGAATCATCAACCAACTAGGATTAAAGTGATATGAGTTATTATATTTTCATTGTATAGAGTTCAAAATGATACCCTTGAACTATGTAAGTATTTTTTTAACCTAGAATAATAATTTGTGACTGGATAAAAAAAATTAATTTTCAACTAACCTTTTATCTCCACCTTATCACTTCTTTTGGAAGAGAGAGGGAGAGGAGAGGAAGGGTTAGGTGGAGATAAATGGTTATGTGGAAATTAATTTTCCTTGCCTAGTCAGCAAATTATTATCCAAGTTATTTCTTAATCACCTATGTCATCCTTTATGTCACCAATTTCAATAAAAAAATTCAAACAAATGGTCAATATGTATTTTTGCTCATATTTTGGAAGTTTATAGTTTTTTTTGTCGCTCAAAAAAACATTTGTGTCTGGCGCAATTTTGAAAAAAATTTATGTGTATTTTTACACCTTAACCCTTAAAAAATTTAAACAAACGGTCTATATGTATTTTTTGCACATATTTTAAAAGTTCATAGTTATTTTTGCCCCTGAAAAAAGTATTTAGTATTAGGCGCACTTTTGAAAAAATCTCAAGAGTATTTTTACATCTTAACTCTATTTTTAGAAATGCTGAAATTTGGTAATATGAAAATCATAATTAATTGTTCAAAACATCTTTCTATTCAATTAGATATTAATTTCATGCATCATATGAAATCCAAAAAAAAAAAATTGTTTATAATTAATATTTTAAGCTGACATTGATGTGTTGAGTGATTGATTATTTTATAATACTACTGTTATTGGTGAAAGTAAAGACATTGGACTTGGGGCAATGACTGTGACGTCACGATTGACGAGAAAATTTGGGTGACCATATGGAAAAAGGCCAAACGATGACTCCTTTATACTTTGTTTAGAATTTAGATTAATTTTTTGAAGAAAAAGTGATAAAAATGATTTTGAAAATTAGATTTTTTAAAAAAATTATTTTAATGAAATGATAGTGTTTAAGTATTATGATCAAAATCATTTTTTTCATAATCAAATTATTAAAAAAGACATTAATTTTTTGTGAAGCATTATTAATCTCAACTTTATTTTCTATTTCAATGCACAAGTCATATATTAAGTTAATAAATGAGTTTCTATTATGGTACAAAAAAACGGATCGGACCAATCAGAAAACACATGGACCGAGTCGACCCGCCCAGTTTTTGGTTGACTCAGCCAAATCGCTTGACTCGGCAGTTTGGCCAAGTCAAAAAATTTACCTGCAACTAATAACATAATTTTTTAAAAAAAATTCAAATGATCATATTCAGAAAGATCAAAAGAGGAAAGAGTAAAGACTAAAACTAGGTAAGTAGTCTCCTCTCGTAGATGAAAATCAGGTGATGGTGACCTTGTGCCCTAGCCCAGCGTCCGGCCACAATGATAACCCTGTGCCCAGCCCAGCGTCCAACAACGACGGTGACCTACAGGTGATGGGAGATGCCAAGACTGTGGAGGTTGATGAAGAAAAGGCGATGACGGAATCTGGCTGTTGAAGATCTTTTAGAACCACGTGAACAAAATAAGGCGAGACTATGGAGGTTGATGAAGAAAAGGCGAGAATCTGAAGATGATTTCGGAAAAGTGAACAAACAAAAATGGAAGATGAAAGAGGTCAACTACTCTACTCTATAGTTTTGAAAAGCTTTGGATTCCCAATGTCTTTCATTAAAATAAAATAATGGCACATGTATCAAAAATGAGCTGGCAAAATAATAGCAAATATAAGATATGACTACAAGAGTGTTGGCTGGAGGAAAAAACATGAGGATCAAGATAAGGATAAGAATATATCATTGTGGTTGAAGAAAGAATAAATGAAAGGTGGAAGACTAAAATGAAGAGAAAAATAGATAAAGAAAGAATAAATCTAAAAAAAAGAAAAAGATAATAAAAAAATTATTTAAAAGGATATAATAATTATATGAAAGAAGATATCATTGTATAAGTATAGACATCATAACTAATACTAATAGATTTTAAGTATATTTTTCTAATCATCTTTATTTTTATTTATAGAAGTTTAAAAATATATTAATATATATATTGTAATTAATAAGTTGTAATATTTTAATATGGCGGTCCGACCACTGGTTAGACCGGTTGACCCATTAACCCTTGAACTTATGCCATAACCGGTTCATTACTTGGTCCGATTTTTTGTTCCTTGGTTTCTATGTCAGTTAATCTGACTTGATGCATTGTATGAAATATGAACAATAAATCTTATAAATTGTCTTTTGGACTGAAAAATATTATTTATGGTCCCTAATATAAAACCCAATTGACTTGTTTTATATAGATTAAGGAAGTTAAATAAATTATTTTAAAGTATTTATATTTATCATTCTTCTCCAAATTAATATGTTTAACTTATAAACTGATATATAATCTAATGATACACAACATATATTGTGATTAAGTAGTTTATTTAGTTTCCTTAATATCTCTAAAAAAAATTAACTATGTGTTATATTAAGGGTTAGAAGTAGTATCATATATTGTTAAACGGTGCTATGTATCTTGGAATTACTTTCTGAAATCCATAAATCGTAGAAAAAAGTACATATTTAATTTTGTAGCTTGATATAGAATTTTATTTTACTCCTTAGTCTTTTATCCCCAACGTTGTATTCTTTTATTAGAAATAATCATGCTAGAGACACCGTCTAGTATTAAATGTGGGACTGATCCTTGAATTATAAGGTTAACAAAAGATGTTGGCATTGAAATTTTAAAAGCCGACAAAACATTTCTTAAATGCTTATATATTAAATTTAGTTTTAATAAATAATGAGACTAATGGTATTCCTTTTAGTCCTTAATACAAGAACCAATTGAATAATTTGACAAGATTAAAAAAATTAAATAAACTACTTTAAAGTATTTTCGTTTATTATTTTTTAAAAAAATTAATTTACTTGATTTATAAACTGATATATAATCTAATAAAATAATTAAATAGTTTTAAGTAGCATCTTCAATCTTTCCAAATTAACCAATTGACTTTTATATTAAACACTGATAGTATTATGATGACATAACTTAAATAGTGTGTGTTCGGGTACTTTTAAAACCATGGTTTTAAAAGCCCGTTTCCGTAAATCGAGATAAAACTCCTCTCACATACTTACTTCGTAAATCATAAAAGCTATTTTCCAAAAGTTAATCCGAACACATACTCCCCAATAAAATCAACTGAAAGATAAGTTTCTGCCAAAATGTTATTATTGGCACCATCCTAACAAGGGTCCCAGCCAATGCCCCTTGTCTTTCTTGGGAGAAGATTATCTCGTCCTCCCTTCTCATCCCCTACCATCCTCTTCCCTTGTTATTATATCAACGGCTTATACTCGCTCTTACGTAAAATTATTATCAAAATGTTGACTTATAAAACAATAATTAATTAAACCCAAAAATGCATATTAATTATTTCCTAATTCTTAAATTTTAATATAAATTTTTATACTACAATAATGAAATAAAATCTATTGTATAAAATCAAATCTGACCATTTAAATGTTCATCTTATGGTTAAGGTTAAAAAATGAAGAGGGGGGAAGAGAATGAGAGAAAGGAGAGAATCCTTGCCCAGCTTCATCAACAACGGAAATATTTAAAGTAGCACCAATCAGAGGCCTAAATAGTTGGACTACTACTCCATGTAAAGCACAAGTCACCATCTAGCTCCCTCCAAAAGATCCCAAGAATAATGGGTGTGATGGGGTGATTGAAGCGTCAGAATAATTCTGTTTATATGTATATAGGCGCAGACCAACACACACACACACACACACACACACAGAGCATTCAGATGCATCTTCCAAATGCTTCGAGTGAGATATTTTAATAGATCGGGACAACATAATGAAAAACGATGCGTAACGGAGTTCAGGAGAATCAAGAACGAGGAGGAAGCGGGAGTCAGCTAAAAGCTTCACTTTTTTCCAGCATATTTTATTACCAGACAAACAATATAAACTTATTAAGTACTTGGTTTTTAAAACATTATGTAAGAAAACTAAACAAATCATGAATCGTATCATACATGAACAAGAAGGTACATCATATTAGCTTATGTTTAGCTTAATTTATCCAACTTTATTGTAAACCAAGCATCTAAGGTTAATACAATCCAGTAGGAATAGCCAAGCACAAAACCATCTCCTTTCAAGAAAGCAATCACCAGTTTAAGAAGAACAGATGAGTAGAGAATCTTTTAGGATAATGCTGCCCACTATAATAATATCACAGAATAAAGATGATGATTCCCTTGTCGTACATCCAAAAAGAGAGCGCCCCAATCTTTACAAAAACCTAAAGCACTGGTGAGACTCATCTAACTAGGCTATGTGAACCAATAAAATATACAAAGATGCCACTATAAGAGATAATTATAGACTATTTTTGTAAAATTATCAGCTTCAGGATTTGGAATTAAAAAAGGCATACCATTCATCCCATACGCGGCTACTAAGAAGAGAATCAGAACACAACTTCACTGAAACCAAAGATTTTACATAATGCCTATTTTCTTTTGGGGTGGGGAGATTAACGGATAAGTTTTAACTTTAACCAAGTAACAAGATGGAAATGCAGGGGAATGGAGGGAAATAAAAGAGACCAGGGCGCTGGATCAAATTATGGAATAAATACAATTTCTCCAATGTTGAGCACACATCTATAGTTATAGCCCATACCTGGATTATAAAGGCAACATGCAAAAACACCCAGCATTTCCCTCTTCAAAGGCTATACTAAGAAGTGATCAAATTTTTACAAGTTTGGACCTCATCCTCTTGTTTAGCCATCCACAGCAGCCACTGAACCCTTTATTTTTCTTTTTTTTTTTGGGGTAAAAAATGGGCACTATGCCAACAACTACATTAATCAAAACAAGCTACCTCATGGGTAAACAACACCAACCTGATCACTAAACAGGTAAGGCAACACACCTAATGGGGGACTATCCTCATAAACTACATCATTACCACAGCTATGCCATCAAGTCCGCAACTGAATTACCTTCCCTGAGAGTGTGCATGAAACAACATGCATGTTCCTGTTACTCTGTCTTAGCCACAAGCTAAGAATTCTGTTATTAGACTTACCTTGCATCCAAGCCTCTTGTAATAGGTGAATGGCAGAAGTTGAATCTCCTTCTACCAAAATTCTGGGAATGCCCAAGTCTTGTGCAAATTTCATACCATGAACAGCTTCCCAAAGTTCTGCCATGATAGCATTGAAACACCCTAACTTCACGCTATCCTCCCAACCACCTACTATCAGCCTTCCTCAAAACCCCCTCCACAACCGGCCACACTTGGCCTACCCTTCGCAGCCCCATCAAAATTCAACTTCACCCATCCTTCACTTGGAAAATGCCATTTCACTTCCTTTGGATATCTTCTTAACCTCAACTCATCAAACTTCCTCGAGGTGGATAAACACTCATCAACATATTTACGAATGACCAAATCTGGTTGGTTAGGCATGGTAAAGCCATCCTCAAATAACACCCTGTTCCTCCAATTCCAAATCATCCAGCAACAAACAGCAAAAACTATGTCCCATTCCTTTCTTAAACTAAAGTTATCCAAAAACCAAACATTAAAAGGCACAGAGAAGAACTGAGGAAATACCTTTGTAGCACCTATTGCCTCCCATAATTTGCGAGACTCTGGACAACTTCTTAGAACATGGTCACAATCCTCCACACCTGCACCACACCTACCACAATTTGACAGTCCCCTTAGAATTCTAGATCTACGCCCGGCTGTCAATAAACAATCGTGCACTGCTAGCCACAACAAGACCTAGATTCTTCTAGTGACTTTCACCTTCCACACATAATCCCAAATAACTTCCCTGGGCCCATCTCTGTTCCCTCTTCTTTGGTGATACACCTGGGCTACTAAATAGTCACCCCCTTGCCCTCCTCCCCACACCAACCTAACCTCACCATCCTCAATGCAAGGTGAAGGAATTGTTTTGATTAATTGTGTACCACCCAAAATTTTATTCACCAATATGCATTATAATTATTTGAAATATTTAATGAAATGGAACGGTGAATATTCATAAACTTGAAATTTAAAAAATTAATAAATTTCCTTTTTCATGAGAATTGGGCTAGAACAAATTATGGAATTTATTTTTAGGTAATTCAAAAGGCCCATTAACAAAACCCAAAATGTAATAATAATTTAGCACAATATTTGGTCCAATAATAAAAGGAATTTCGGCCGAACAAAGAAGAAAAGGATTAAGCTCCAATTAAATCCAAGAATGTAAGTGCAACATTGTAATTTTGCGAATAAAGCACAAGATTAATTATTTTCCCAATTAATTGAATTTCATTTCATTTAATAAAGGAAAATAAAGAATATATTTATAATTGGAACATTCTTAGTCAAAATTAATCAAAGTTTGAAAAGTTAAAGTTGAAGCATTTATGAATTCCCTATTTTCTTATGAATTTTGCATAAATAAGGAACGGGAGAGGGAAAAATATTTGCTTGGAAAATAAATATACCAAGTGTCATAATTTCAAGTCAAAGGAATAATGAGAGTTTGTACCAAATATGAGCATGTGGAAATTTTCAATAAAATAGTGTAATTGTGTAAGAATGTGAGATAATTGTAGAAAGCCCAATAGTTGCATGAAGGACCTCTAGCAGGCGTGAACTTAGGCCAAGCAAAGAGGAAAATTTTTTGATTCAATTGGAATGGAATATATGAAGTTATTAAGGGATAAGGCCAAGTTGAAAAGGAGTCATACAATTTGATTAAAAAATTATATTGTAAAAGAGAGAAAAATGAGATATTTATTAAAAAGCCTTATCATCCTCTTCCCATCTCATTTACACGACTTCATCAAGAGAAAGGAGAGAGAGTGTGTCATAAAACATCTTGAGAAACCTAGGGTTCAAGAGGAAGCAAGGAAGCCAAAGTTCAAGGTAAACTTTGTGATTCCAAGTGTTTAAGCTTTCTAATTTGTGTAATTCCTTTTCTAAGTTATTCTCCCCCATGAAAAACAATGTTTAGTAGGCAAATTTTCAAGGTTGAGGAAGGAGAAGGTGATGCCTAGAGAGAGAGAGGGGAAGAGAAATTAAAAGGTAATCATAAAACCTTGATTTCCTTGTTGATTTTAGCTTGTTGTGGTGATTCTTGGCTTGTGGTTGTTTCTCTTGATTTTGTAAAATTTGGGATGTGAAACCCTAAGGGGTTATGCTGCCAAATTTCCTCAAATCATGTTCAATTAGTGTTTAAATGGTTAAACACGTGGTTAAGAATGAAAATGAGCAAGGGTTAAAACACAAAAATTGTAATTCCCTTTCACCTTAGGATAGGTTTCAGCCAAGGCTAGAAATAGGGGCTAGAGCTGGAATTTCATCAATATTATTATTCCATTGTGTTCAGGAAAGAAAATTGTATAGGGTTTATGTTGATCACTTTGTGAAAAAAGCCCTAGAATGTGAAATTGCAAAACTAACCCTAAAACCCTAATTAGGGGCTGTCAAGGGCAAAACTGTCATTTGACAGTGATTTTACGAAAGCCGAGGTCAAAAATGGATTCTACATGCAAAACTGTATAGAAATAGCCCTGATCAAAATTTCTGGAAAAGTGTGATCGGACCGGGCAAAAAGGGACTTAAACCTGGTCCCTAGGGGCATTTTGGTAATTTTACAATTTGGACTAATATAACTAACAAAAACACTTTGGAAGAGTCTAAAGTGATACATGAATGAGTTTTAACCTAATTCTTGTAAACTTAGTTTTTTAGAACCAGACTGTTGAGCCGAGCCGAACCAAATTAAAAATTGTTTTCTGTTGCAAAAAGAGACACATGGTAGTAACTCTATCTCTCATACACTATATGGATGTTAATATGTTATATGTTGCTATATTATGTGATATGAACACGTGCCTGGAGCACATTACCTAGCTATGATCTAAGACTCAGCTGAGGTACACGGACAAGTAAGGAATCCAAACAATCATTTGGCTCTGAGCATTATGCACACATGATATAGTATGAATTTTCATTTTACATTATATGATGCACTGCATATTTAATTTTTGCATTTTATATAATTTATTGTATATTACTACTGAGATTTATTTGAATCTTACCCTTTTTCAAAAATTAAAATATTCCAACAGAAGCTACCGGCTCCAAGGGCAAGGTAGCAAATACTGCCAACTAAAGTGTCCGGGTTACGAGAGCAGAGCTGTTAGTTATATTATTAGTTCATTTTGTCATTCTTGGGCAATTTGTATATATATACTTTCAAACCCTGCGAGGAGACACTTGTACGTAAACAAGTACTTATTATCAGTATATTTGTACTATTTTTGTATGCCTATGAAACTATGCCTTTAACATTCTGCACATATCAAAATGTTAAGGGATTTGACAAATTGCATGATATTGTCCAGAAGCATGCCTATGGAACTATGCCTTTAACATTCTGCACATATCAAAATATCAAGGGGTTTGACAAATTGTATGATATTGTCCAGAAGCATCCCCTCCAGCCAAGACCAGTCCCAATTTCCATCCCTCCCCACAACCTGCAGCACCAATAGATTCTCATCTATAACATATTCAGAATCCACACAATGCTCTACCTAACTTCCATTACTTCCTAACCATCTGTCCCTCCAGAATCTAACACTACATCCATTTCCACCTCCCAACTTACCTCTTTAGTAATGTCTGGCCAAATCTCCGCAACATTTTTCCAGTGCAATGAACCATGTTTCTTGATTCAAGCCCTTTCATTTGCACACTCATCAAGGCTGGTTCAAGCCAAGTACTTGAACAGATTGGGATTACCTTTGTCTCTTTCCAAGTAGTCACGAGAGATCAAGTCTTCAATCCTTTTCTTGATTGCCTTGACATCGGGCTGCATGATTTCATTCCAAACATAGCATTAGACAGGGAATAAGACAGGCAGACAGGCAGGTAGAAAATAAAACAAGTGGGGCAATATAGACCTTAAACATGCGCCCTAACTGCTCAACACACTCCATTACTAATTGTTGGTAATTCAAAGCTTTCCTACTCTTCATAATACGCACAATTGACGCATCAATAGCATATCTTCTGTCCTTGTCAACATCATCAACTACTTTTTTCTTCTCATCTACAGGAGGAAGAGGAATCTGCAAGATAAAATGCCACAATCTCAGGGTAGTCAGCAAAATAGAGATTTAGATGACCAAAGGAAGCACTCGTTCAGTCGTTTGAGTGTGAGGGAGGTATAAAGACACGTACTATATATATATATATATAGAGAGAGAGAGAGAGAGAGATTTAACCACAATGGCCTTTAAAATATCGGTACCTTAATCCACCTCATTTTGTTGGTGAATTTTGAATTAAATTCGAAAACATCAGTGGATGATATTGTTTTTGTGCTCGGTTCCTTGTTAAGAATCTTGTACTTGGCACATGACAAGGAGTGAAGCAGTCTAATAACGTCGTCATCGGTCAAATTCAACTGAGTCAATATCTCTGAATAACTCAATCTATCTGAGGAATTAAAGAGAAGCAACACAGAAGCCTATTGAAAAACAACAGAACACACTGGATTAGCATTAAGAAACCCAAAAAGGAATAATTGGACACTCAAACATGTGAAATGAAGGGGTCAGAAACAAATCAGACTTTTTTAGAAAAGAAGCATGTGATAAGAATATAACCTGATAGGTTGTTACAACCAGCTCCACAGGTTTTGCATCAAATTTTCCAGTTATGTTGCAAGTGCCCAAGGAGTAGATCCACGTCAATTTTCTGTGCTTTGTTTTTGTTTGATAAAACTCCTTGAAAACTTCAACGCACTTGACCTATCCAGAAATGGGGCAAGAGGAAGAGACATCAATTCTCAACCAAAATCAACAAAATGCTGGTTAATTAGTATTGAGCACTTGGCAAAAGGATCCAGATATACCATTTCTGCTGGAAGGTTGAGATCAAAAGATTTGTAACTTGGCCAGAATCCAGTAGTCAGTACTGTGACTGTCAGGTCGAGTCCTGGGTTTGCATTAGGATTATCATTGAGATACTCTTCAAAACTAGCTTGGTTTTCCTTCGCCAGAGTCAAATCTGTGACCTGTGGGACCAACAAACATTTAAATATTCTCTTCAAACATCCAACCATACATAAAAGTCGCGTTTCAATTCAATTCATAAAGACTTCAAGGAAACTGACCATTCCTTCCATCTTTGAAGTGAACTGTCCCCCACATTGTTGCTTCAATTTTGTCAAAATACATCTCTCATGTTCATCATTGGCACTTTTGTCAAACAGGAGCCTCCGAGCCAGCTTCTTCCTGCACACAATCAAGCAAGGCATTGTATGAGTATTCTATCTGATAAAAGCAGGGTGCTACTTCAAAAGAGATTGTTTCTTAGTAGCCTTCCCATACAGTCACAACAATGGCATTTGGTAAAATGCTAAAATTTTGATTTTGGCTAAAAATCCACATTTCAAAATTTGAAGACTATAATGAACGTTAAACTACAGTTATTAATCTCATAATCAAACATATGATTTGGCCAAGATTATAAAAGGATCATTTTGATATCTCTATTATAGTTTCTTTCCAATGATACATCTTATTGCTGACCTGCCCATTTAGGGTCCGTTAGTTTGCTATTGTTTTCTCCTCTAAATGCTGTTTATTTGTCAAATGTTCTTCCCAGATTATTAGGTATTTAATGTTCGACATCATTCTGTTCTTGTTCTTCCTATTTCCTTGGCCCCAATTCATGGGATTGAGTAGCACAGATCAGTTGCCACCTCTACCATATTGATTGCATCGGTAAGACAGAAGGGAATATATGGTTTTGGGCTTCTTCATCTCTATTACTAACAAGTGAGCAAGAGGGAAACTCTCCCTTGATCTCCACTTTTTTGTCCCACAAATTTCATGGTCGTTTTCTCATCGAAATGTTTAATAACAACGATAATGATAATAGTAATATCCATTTTCTTTATTTTCTACCAGTGTTTCTATTATACTTCTCATAATATCTTAACTACATCTATCTCACCTTTCAGGCGTTTTCAATAATAAACTTCTACCTTGTTAAGCAGCAGTGTATGGGAGTGCTAACACTTGTTACTTTTAGTTCTATTTAAAATAAATGACAAGAAAAAACTTCTAGTGGCAACCCTGAATTTGAATTTTGGAAATGAATTTAAAAATAGCAGCAGCCATTTTTTAGTTTAGAACACAATTGCTAATGACTGATAAACTTATTGGAACAATTTGTCTGATTTAATAGAGAAGTGAACAGACGAAGTTATGAAAAAAGATAGTACACCCCAGAAAAGCAATAATAAAACTAAATCATCAATAAAATTTGCCGTTCTCCTTTAATTACCTATAGAATTCTGCAAACATGTCTCTGTCGCTAATATAGTCAAGCAGCTTGACCACCTACACATAGACGAGCCAACAAAAAATGAAGTCAAGAATCTAGCTTACAGAAGCACGTGATACATTTACATTAATGCAGACCTTTTCAAGAGTTTCTTCAATTGCTTCATCACTCAATTTTTCACCTCCTCCCTTCTTAAGAATATTGTCACAAAAAGTTGCAAGCAGTTCTGCGCTTGAGCTTCCAGCAACCCCCTTGTTGCAGAAGACCTCAAAAGCCTCCTTACGCGCCTACAAGATCAAAACTTTCCAGTTATATAACAATATAATTATCCTACATGACAATGTCAAAGTCATTGTCTGATCAAAACCTTATGGACAAGTGTATGATTCTGAAAACGGTCATTCACATATGCCAGGTACTTGTCATGCAACTCAATCACCTTCCAAACAAAATCCTGAAGACAAACCAATTTCAGTGCCCTCACAAGAAAACAATTGCTGTCTTGGAACTAAGAATAGTTTCAGCTATTACCTGTTCCTGCATGCCGACAACATCCCTTTTCTCTGCCTGTAGGAATATTGATAAGAAAGATAAAAATAGGAAGGCTAAGTGTAAAAATAAATTGCTTCAGAATGCTACCATTTTGCACGACAGTTTCAGAATGATAAGACAGAGCTCAAAGCTATTGGTTGCCTAGAGTGTGGTGGCCATTTGTGGCCTTTTTAGAACTTGATGATACAAGTACTTCACTGGAACAAATTAACATTACAGATCTAGAGCAAAAGCAATTGAAGAATTGCAGTTTGACTTGAACCAATTAAACTAATTATTTAAACTGTAGTTAGAATTTCAGTATTAGTAATACTCTTACTTGTATCTTATAACCTTTGGTTGACATCATAAGTATGATTGTGAAACATTGTGCAAACAAAAATGTTACTGTTTTTATTTTGGCCTGAACTTGTACATCGCTGCATGATAATTCTGACTCAACAAGCATAGAGCAAATATGTCAATTTTAGTTTTTGGAGTACCATCCATAACTGATAATTAACAACCAAATTCATAAATAATTATTCGCGTGTGCCTGGAGAAAATCATGGACTTATTTTGCAATTTATCTAAGGTTTAGAACTATAAATAAGTACTTGAGTTCAGAGAGGTTTAAATGAACTGTTTTGGGTATTTTATTCATCTATTAACGTTGTAGGTATGTGCATATTTTATATTATGTCTCCTTATCAATTTATTGCTATATCTTACAACACGATGTGAATTAATTCTTCATTTGGAAAACCTTTCTAGAGCATGATATAAGTTTTGAACATGGAAGGTCATGTGTGCCGAATTGGACATACACAATTCGACAACAATTATTTCTGAACATGGAAGGTCATGTATGCTCAAGTATAAGTTTTGATTTAATAATCACAAAATATAAATGAATAAACAGTAGAGCTGATAACTGATTGGGAACAGACCTTTTTGTTACTAGCTGCATCTTCAACCTGCTTCACCAATGCCATTCCTTCGGTAACAACATGCTACAAGATGGAAGGAAAGAGAACATCATTTAACCAAAACATGATCAAACTTCTTATTGGCATACAAAACTGGGAGGAAATGCAGAAAGATAGGATCAACAGCATCAACCTGCTTAAATATACCGGAAACAGGATCTAACCCCCGAGGTATTTTAGAAAAGAGCCTGACCATCCGTGATAAGTCTTCAATCTAACCATTTAAAGGAAAAGTTAAACATATTACATCATGGTAGGCTTTAAACAATTGTAGTCATCATAAGTGAGAAGAGTTTACCAAATACCTTATCATCTCTAAGCAATGCGTGACATCCAGAGTGCTCATTTTCAAGGAGTTGGGTCGCATACACAGTTAACAGTTCGTGTCGAACTTTCTAGAAGAAATTTTCCCCAAGAATAACAAAAAGATCAAAGTTGCTAAGAAACTTTGAAATTGAAACACAAAATTTAATGATAGTCTCTAACAATTTGTTTTTGGGCTGCCTAGCAAGACATGGCCCATTCAGCATGGTACTAGACTCACTAGTGAACAACAAACCTCAAGTAACCTTGGCTCGCTGCTAGAATGCAAGTAATGAGCAACCCTATCTTTTTCACGCCTTAAGCACTCCTCAGCCTGTAAGCACAAGAGCAAATAATATACAGTAAACGTAGATGAAGCGAACAAGTTACAGTAAGCGCAACAGAGAAAACATACCTTGAGCATATAATCAGGACAAGAATCTTCAAGTATCCAGTTGGAAGCCTTTCGAGAATAATACGCGGCGGTGTCTTTGAGCATGTCAGCTTCAAAATCATTCTCATAGCAATCCATTTGCCCCATTCCAATTTCAACAAATATATCTAACAAATTCTTCAACAAAGCTCGATCAATTTGTTCTCCCTCCCGTTCTTGATCAATCTTTAAACAAAAAAAAAAATTGTTTAATTCATATAAATTTGTGATTACTGAAAATCTCACTAAAGTAAGCAGAATAACTTACGAGAGATATAACAGCATCCCTCACTTTAGCATTTACTTCCTTGTATACCTGTACAAGGTGAAGTGCATACAATTAATTTGCAATAAAGCTACCTTCGGTTCCAGCACTACAAAGCTAGTCTTAACAGAAAGAATAACATAAACCCACAGAAGGTTCAGTTGTCATGTTACCAAATCCCGGAAGCAACTCAATCCAACTTCATTAAGAGGTGGAAGTGATCTCCGAGCAATAAAGTAGCGATCTAAATAGTGAAAGAAGCGACAAAGCCACCTAACCATAATCTTATGATTAGCCCACCTGCTCACGAGCTCTCTCAACATAAATTCATCATGCTTCTCTCTCAAAGAAGGTAATACCTACATGAAACAAACAGATTGTGTTTTATGAGAAGAAATGTTGGAAAGAACATAGTAGCAACCAACAAATACAAAAAAATTAATGAAATTTAAAGAACATGATGATGCCATACTTTAAACTGTAAAATAATCAAGACATGACCCCAAAAAAACCAACTCATCACAGAATTTAAGATTTATCTAATTATTTTTAAATTACGTCAAGGTCATATTGTGCCTCATTCTCACATAAATTTACCTCTAATGACTTCTAATTTGAAATTCATATTACTTCTGCGCTTCAGAAAGTTCACATGGATCTCTAAGATTTCTTTATTTTGTTCCTTACATGGATATAATATCAACAGCCACTTGCGTTTCCTCAAGTAAAATACCTTCCACTATAACCTTTCTTAAAAGTTTACTCAATATGTGGAGCACATGCAAAAATCAAATATATACTGTTATTACTTCTATACAAAGAGGGTCATTTACTACTTGGTAAATAAGGTCTTTCTAGGAAACATGAAAATGTTCGGCTAGTAGTTTTTTATGACGTTTTATTAAAACATTTAAGGGTCTGTTTGGGAAGCAGGGGGCAAAAAAAGCCCAGTTGGAGGGGAAGCATGCATTTGGGAAGGCGGTCATATGGGATGGGCCTAAATAAAAAAAGTTGCCTATTGGAGAAGCTGCCTTGGAGTGCTTCTTCGGAGCATACCGTGGCGTCACAGTGAGAGACCCTTAAAAAAAACAAAAAAAATTAAAGCTGCTATCAGAATACAGCCCCATGACCGTTGGAGCATTAATGCCATTCAATCCATCCCTCATCTACCGATTGTCCAATTACTCCTCAGCTGCCTGTCACAAAGCCTTGTCGAATGCTTGTTCTTCATCCTTCGATCTTCACAGCGTCAGCGCCATTGAGTGGAAGAGGTTGTTGGAGGTGGCAACTTGAGGTCTCCGTCAATGAGTGTTGGCAAGTTGAGAGGTCGGCTTCTGTTTGCTCTCCCTTATTTCATCCTTCCACGCAAGAACTGCTTGAGCACCGTTGACTTTCGGCGTCGTCGGAGCTTCGAAGAAGTCGCCGGCTGTCGGTGGGTCCCCGTTGTCATTCGTTGAGCCATCCCTTGTGCAATTGGGTGCCAGGTGGTGCTCAAACGACTTGTCCTTGGAGTTGGTTCCCGGATTTGTTGGTCCACATTTGTGGTCAGCGGATCTGAAGTGGTGGCTGGAGCTCCTATGGTGGCCGGACGTCCTAGGGTCGGTAGTTGTTGCTCTAGTCTGCTTTGTTTTTTGGCGTCGGTTCAAAGTTGTGTGATCGGCCAGCCTGGTATTTTGCTTTCAGAGTGCCTTCCTTGTTTTAAGGTCACTTCCCCCATTCTTGCTCTATATCTCTATCCCTTTTGTTGATCAGTATGCTTTATTTGATGTCTTGGCGGTGTGCGTTTGTTTTTCAAATTTTCAGTTATTTGTTTTGCTTCAAGTTTTGTTGATTTGTTGCTCTGGTGATATCTTTCACTTGTTTCTCTTGTCTTTTATTTTTTCCATTGCCAGGGGACATTTTTTTTTTTCTTTTACTCTGGTTTCTAGAGCAACACAATAGTGGTTTAAAATATGTACAAGTTTTACGGTTATCAATTTGAATGCCCATGTTCCTTTAATATATATCATAAAAAGGCATGGGATTGGTTGCATGAATGCTTACCTGCGTAGGAAACCCTTGCTTCCAATTGAAGCGGGCTTTTGGGTGCACAAGGTTTTATTGTTATGAATTTGGATTTCAATGTTCCTTTCATATTTATCATAGGTTGGCATGAGTCAAGGTTTTCTGAACTTGCTCATGAATGCTGTAGCAATTTTATAGATAGTTTAGACAAATATAAATATTAAATGAATTTATAAACATGTTTATTATAGATGAATTGAATGGGAAGTTTTAAAAAAAAAAGTGTAAAAAGTGTTGAAAATGATATAGTACTGGTGCAGATTTGTTTATCAAGGAAATATTATTTGGTCGATGCTGGCTATCCAACATCAGTTAGATATCTTGGTCCGTATAGATGTGAGCGTTGTCATATTTCAAACTTCAGGCGACATGAGGTATTTACAAATCCCAACGAGATCTTCAATTATTATCATTCAAGTTTGAGGACCACTATAGAAAGGACGTTTAGAGTTTGAAATAATAGGTTTCAGCTCTTGGGGGAAATGAAGTCATATAGCTTTGAAACACAAGTCCACATAGTTTGTGCAACAATAGCTATACATAATCTTATAGAGAAATTTCCAAACAGATATGGATTTTCAAGAAGCTGAACAAGGAAATATACCTGGTCAAGATACTAATGATCCAATTGATGTTGCATCCATATCAACTATCCGTAGATTATCTTCAACACAAATGAATCATGTTCGTGACACAATCAGAGACCAACTTGTTAGGGGTAGATGATCCAATAATGAGACATTTCATATATACATTCTAATTTAAATATAAATTTATCCATTTTTAATTAAGTACTTTCGTGTATTTATCTTTTTTTTTCAATAATAATTGAACTTTTTTTATTTTATCAAATTTTGTTTATATTTTTTCATTTCAATTATCACAATATATACAAATAATATATATATATATATATATATATATATATTTGTGTGTAGTATTCAATAAGATTCATGCCCTTTTCAGTCATTTTCTATCTAAACGGGCTTTTCAAGCACTAATTCAAACAGGTTTAAAGTTAGAAAAAAAGCTACTTCTGCTACCGCCAATCCAAATACAAATCACATCTACAATCTAACTTTTCCAAAGTCAAATTGCAAAAAAAACTACTTCTCCATCGCTAATCCAAACAGGCACTAAAATTGTTAATTATGGAAAAGGTTGAATCTTCCAATTGAAATATTCAGTTCCAAATTATTGATTTTAAGAAAAATAACAGTTACCAATGAAGATGGAAGAAATAAAGTGTTATATTAACTAGGCCTACAAAGAATAAGCAACAAATATATTAAACAATTAAACAAATATTCTTAAAACAAGGAGCCCCTTTGGAACAAAATGGGAATGGGAAAGCTCTGTTTCCAACAATGCCATTTTGTCATCAGCTAAAAATACTTTCCCTCACTCTTTCCTTCCCTCAAATCCATTTTCCACATACAAAATGCAGTCTAAATTCTCGCCCTATTGATGGTTCATGAATAAGATTGCCTTCATATTAATTAAGAAGAAATCACAGTCAAATACAGATCATGGTCATAAAAGCGAGCTACAGGATGCACAGATCTGCTAAAAGGTTCCATGCTATGATACAGCAGTAGGTTAGCAACTTTCAATTTCATTCAGCACAGTTACAGCAAGTGCTACAGCCAACATGTGCTATCATAGCATGTGTGAAATTGCAAAACAGGAATGGCATTCAAAATCTGATGACGGGTACATGTACAGCCTTCTACCCTATCCAACCGTAAATGTCAGCACACCCTGCCCCTTTCAAGCACATTTCAAGGAGGTTTGACATTGCTGTTAGCCACATAGTTACTGTCTGTCATTGGAGGAACCCAAGGCCAGTAACAGCTTACTGGCTGAGACTCACAAGTGCTTATTATATCGAGTTTCCCTTTGACAATCAGTTTTTTAAATTCAAAGATAAATTAAGTGTTTGGCACAGTGCTTTAGGTAACATTTGACTCCAAACGCTTGTCAAATTAGGAGTTGTGATTGTGATTGTGATTTGAATATGATTTTAGCCCTTCAACATACATATAGATGTGAGTGTGGTGTGCATACACACACACATATTATCTGTTTCATTAGTGTATTGTCATAAATTCAGAATCAGGTAAAAATATTTGAATAGTTAATAAAATTTACTCCACACTATTGAGTGTTACATGCAATGTCATTATGGCTGTGGTCACTACAATATGCAGGGGAAGCTCAATAAATAACTTTGATATCATTCTGGGATTCCTTTTAAGAACAACATGATATGCATTCTAAAATAGAAAAAAAGTATGTCAATTAGCCATTTAACTCATGATTATGCAACCTTTTTCAAATCCATTGTTATGGGATAAACGACATCACATTTTATGTCAAGAGGTTAGGCAAATATTACCCTCATAGGAAAGAGGCAAAGCTTAAGACTGTAACATAACACACCCCAGATAGTCCACAACGTGCAAGTTTATCCACAAGATATCCAGACAGTAGAGTTACTCACCGTTGATAGAATGCATTCTTCAACCGATTCCCTGTACTTGTCATACAGTTGTTGGGAATAATCATGAGGAGCCTTTTGAGTGCACATATGGTAGGCAGTCCTGCAACATGATTTAAGGAAATGCAGGGCCTAACGAAAATGTGCCATCAACTCTAAGCAGAAGTAATCGAACAAATAAAATTTTATAGAGGAAACATATGAACAATGAAACAGCTCAGAGACGGATACGTATACAACATCATAAAGTCCTCAGAGCTAAACTGAGGCTCGGGCAACCCTTCAAGAATATTCTTCAGTTTTGTGATGCCCTTCTGCATAAAATCCCATCCTTGTTCTAGGTCGATCGTCTTGCGCTCACTCATCGACACGTTGGCAAGCTAAATCCAGATATTAGAACCTGCAAAACAGCCCAGAAATATTTGTAAATTGAAACGGGGCATTAACTTCACCTAGAAAAGAATCAGTAAATAAGAACGAAACCATGGCAATCAGCAAACAAGATAAATTTCATCCCCAAATAACCCCCACCCCCACCCCCATCGAAGGACCAAGGCCGAAAAATTCAATCCCTACCACACCACCGTTCAATCCCCCTTTTTATCACACAAACCAACAACAAACAAGTAATGTGAACCCATCACTCACAACAAAACTGGAAAATTCAAGTAGCAGATAACAACACAGATCAGAAAAGCGAGATCATGGAAAACCTACAAGAACGAGCATACATACATGTACATAGAGCAGATAAATAACAACAAAATCCCTTCGCCCTTCCTTAACGAGGGCGAAATCGCAATCGCATATTTCTTCCCAAACAAAACCCTAGTTATGGTTGGGAGCCAGGTTGATGAATGATAGCCAGAGTAAAATGAATCTCTAGAATTGAATTGGGGATTAGGGTAGAAGAGAGAAGAAATCAGAAGGTCGAAAAAGAAGAATTAGAGAGATTAGAGAGAGGATAGGGAACTGAGAGGGACCGAATTATGCTTAAACTTCATTAACTTGCAAAAACCAATTGCAATAATGTTCAGACTTCATTAACTTGCAAAAACCAATTACAATTTTTTTTTTTTTGATCAAACAAAAACCAATTACAATAATGCTCAGACTTCATTAACTTGCAAAAACCAATTATAGTGTGTACAATCTGCCATATATATAGGCATTAGGCATTAGAACAGAACCGGTAAACAGAAACAATCAGGGCTTCATTATTTAAGGACCTATTACTAATTAGACATGGGTAAGGCCATGTTTGGCTAGTGTTGCTCTTAAACAACTAATGCCACTAATGGTTAACCCCACTCTTCTAATTAACTAACTAATCTAACTAACTTTTTCAAATTATTATTACAACATCATATCAATGAACCAGCAGCAGGATGACTCACAGGCTCAAATTCAACCCCAAGGTGGAAAACAAAGGGTTCTGCTAGGCCTAGAACCAGGTTCTGAGACCGGATTGGTCATAGGATTGGTCATAGGATGGGGAACAACTCTCTTGTACAACACTTGTTTCAAGTAATTCAGCTACTAATTTCTCAATGACATCCTTTTGTGCAGCCGGATATAGATATGGTTTTAAAGAAATAGGATCTGTGCCCTCTTCCAAGACAATGAGGTGATTATGGCCCTCTCTAAAAGGTGGGAGACCTTTTGGCTCATCAAACACAGCTTGAAAAGTTCCCAAAACGCCTTGAATTTCTGCTGGCAGGTCAGAATCAGTATTCTTAATGGCAAAGCAACTCATCTTATCATCTTGAACCTCAACCAGCTGCATCAAATATAATTGTTCATCTTTAAGACAGCTAGCTTCCACTCTCTTGGGTGCTACAACCTTTAGAGAATGAGGGACATGAGCCTGCAATTTCACTAATGAATATCCTTCCAAAAATACATTGATAATGACTCATAGTCCCAAAAAGCATTCTTTATGCTTTTAAGCCACTGCAACCCCATCACCATATCATACGTATGCAAGTCAATAATTCGCAGGTCAAATATGAATTCTAATCCTTGCATTTTCCATCGGAACCCATGCCAAACCCCATGAACCTTAAGCCTCCCGCCACCTGCTACCTCAACATGTGATGGAGGTGTTTCTTGAATCTGCCATCCAAGTTTAATAGCTATATTGAAATTCAAAAAATAATGGGTGCTGCCACTGTCAATCAGAATCTGTAAAGGAAGTTTCCTGACAGCACCCAAGACTCTCATGGACTCAGCATGGTCTGTTCCTTCAATTGCATATAAGGAAATGTTGGGTTGCTCTGTTTCTTCAACAGTTTCAGACTCTAGAAGTTTAGAAACTGCATCAGAACCAGTACCATCATCGTCCAGCAGAACCAAATGCAGTTGCATTTTCTGTCTTTGAGGGCATTTGTGCTCCCTCGAAAAAGGCCCATGACAGAAAAAACAAAGGTTATTGGCGCGGTAATCTGCTTCTTCTTCGGTGGTCAAGGCTTTTGCAGGGCGTGTAATTGATCTTGGGACGAAACTGGGATTTTGACTAAAGAATAGGGTTTTCGAGTCTTTCCGCTATGACCCATTAGGAAAAGAAGCCACTTTATTTGAATTCGACGTGGCTGATGCAGATGGTATTCCCGAGTTGACCAAAGACCGATTCTGATATCGTTCTGAAGAAGGCTTACTGTTCTTGCGATTTACACCAATCTCTTGAACTCGTGCGAGGTAACGTGCTTCCAACGGGGTCCTGGGGTTGAAGAGACGGACGAAATTGGCAATCTCATCCTTTAGAGCACCGATATAAGTGTCGACGAGATACTCTTCAGGCAGGTTCAGTTTTGCTGTGACGGAATCGAAGCGTACTTGAATTCGGCCAGTGACGACGTCTGCCGGAGGTGCGTCAAGTCTGTCATCGGCGTTTCACAAGGCTAGCCGAACGTGAGTTTCAACATCTCCTTATATTCCGTCCAGGTCGGTCAGCGGTCTTGCAGCGATTTTCAGCTGCCACATGCCATTGGAAGCTATCGTCATCTAAATTCATAAGAGCCATATCTACCTTTGCTTCTTCAGGCGTGCGATCCAGTGCAAAGTAGCGTTTAGCCTTCAAAATCCAGGTATGGATATCCTTCCCAGAATACCGAGGAAATTCCATCTTCGTGAATTGGGTCAGTCGATGATACCCACCCCTTCCATTGCCTCGGTCTTGGTCCTCTTGGAACCGTTGGTGTCCATTCTGTGGATTTCTGGGCACTACTGTTAATGTTATAACTTCTTGCGCAAGATTTGCCAAATCTTGCTGCATTCTTCGTTGAATGTCTTGAGCCAATGTGTCGATATTCTGCTGCATCCCACGTTGAACCAACTGCAACTCTTCCCAGAAGCCTTGAACAGCCTCATGAAGATCATTGACAGTGTCAAATTGTTGTTCCATCACATGTAACCGTTCTTCCATATTTCTTGCGGTTTCTTGTGATCTTGTCTGCACCATTCAATCAGAAGCGTTGAGCCAATAATCTGAGGCCAAGGACTAGGGAGCTCTGATACCACTGATAGGCTAGAGTAAAATGAATCTTTAGAATTGGGGATTATGGTAGAAGATAGAAGAAATCAAAAGGTTGAAAAAGAAGAATTAGAGAGAGGATAGGGAACTGAGAGGGACTGAATAATGCTCAGACTTCATTAACTTGCAAAAACCAATCACAATGTGTACAATCTGCCATATATATAGGAATTAGACATTAGAATAGAACCAGTAAACAGAAATAGAAGGGATTAGGGGTTCATTAATCAAGGACTTATTAGTAATTAGACATGGGTAAGGCCATGTTTGGCTAGTGTTGCTCTTAAACAACTAATGCCACTAATGGTTAACCCCACTCTTCTAATTAACTAACTAATCTAACTAACTTTTTCAAATTATTATTACAACATCATATCAATGAACCAGCAGCAGGAGGACTCACAGGCTCAAATTCAACCCCAAGGTGGAAAACAAAGGGTTCTGCTAGGCCTAGAACCAGGTTCTGAGACCGGATTAGTCATAGGATTGGCCGAACATTGGGTTAAAGGTCAGTAGGTCATATCAGAATCAAATCGGGATTAAATCGGTAAGAAATGGAATATTTGAAAAAAAAAAATTACTAGACCGATCCGGTTCATTCCATACCCGGTTCACCAGCTCCAAAGCCGGAGGGACTGGTTCGGTCTGAATTTTAAAACATTACATGGAAAAATGCCAAAATTTAATCAGAGTTAATGTAGGGTTTATCCAGGTTCTTGAACCCGGACCAGGCGGTCCGGCCCGAAAACCGGTAAATCGGTCCGGTTCCCGGTCCGGTCCAAGTTCATATTTTTAAAAAAAAATTCAATTTTTCTTTTAGAATTTTATAGTATAAGTCTAAAATTTTCAATTTCTCACCAGTTTGGTCCTGATTTAGCCCCAGTCTGACCCACTGACCCTTAACCCAATACCCCGACTGATTCAATACCCGATCCAAGTTTTAATACCTTGGACTTAATGCATTCAATGAATTTCGACTCTACAAGGGGCGAAAATTGTTTCTTTCCTCAATTTACATCTATATCTTTTTATTTATTTCTAAGGTTGATGCGCAAAAATGTCGCTAAACTTATATTCAGAGCTATATACTTCTTAAATCTTTTAGGGTTAAGGTATAAATTCATCCTAGAAGTATTCACGAAAAAATAATGTTATCCTAAAAGGCTTTTTTATCTCAACGTAACCCCCAAAATCTCAAAACGTAATAATATTACCCCTGTTTTAATCATCGTTTATTTTAACCGTAAATTTTGACAACGATCTCTTACATCGCAACTACATACTTTCTTACTTGTCCACCTCATCCACTCTCCCTTTCTCTCTCCCCCGTTAACTCTTCCCAGAAACCAAAAACTTTCTTCCAATGATTCCCCCACATATATGGAGATACCCCGCCAGAACTTCAACCTCTTGCCAGTTCCCTTCTCTATCCGTTGTCGGCACCCAAAAAAAAACAACTCACCACATTCTCATCAAATAGAGCAACCGCACCAAACATAAATACCGACAAGAACGCGTGCACGAATCTATGAAACGCAACCAATACTTGGCCGCAACTTGCAGAGGGAGCATGGTAGACGCATCCATCACCCACAACCCCCTCACGGTGGTGAACCCGTAACACACGTTTTCCTTGCTGTCCCTGAAGCTATCCGTGAAGCTCAGGAGGAAATAGGACACACCGCAGAGAGTGACAAAGAAAGCCGCCATGGATCGGCTGACGGCTTTGCAGTTTCCAAGGTTGGAGAAGATCGGCGACAGAAGCTGAAAGGCCAAAACAGAGCCAGTGGGAAGAAGGTTCGCTAAGTGAGCCATGCTCTGAAATGTCTGGCTTATTGCTCTCTAAATCAGGTTTTTTTCTGTTTCTGGCACATCCCTGTTTCATAACAAAGGCAGCTTTTCCTCGTCATGATCGCCATCCACATTATGTCTTCTAATATCTATTTTTCAAAAACTTGAAAACTTCAATAATTCGTATAGTATGGTATTTTGACCAGCTTGAACATATCAATTTATACAAGGAGAGGATAGGTATGAGAGATTTGTGATGCCTTGCAAGAAACATGAAGTTCAAATTCGGATAATACTTGGCTTGAAATCTTCTGCAATCTTTGCTTTCAATTTTTTTGTTCTTTTGATGTGTTTTTAAGCCATGGAAGACAACTAAGTGAGGAAGAAAAAGACAATGCGTAGGAATGTTTTAGCTGAGACACGCAAAGTGTTGAAAATTTGAAGAGCCAAGGTTTGTTTTTTTATTTGTGTCGTGAATCTGTGCTCCTTTTTTGCTTTGTTTGTTGTCTGTGCAAACTAGTATCTGGGCAAGGGGTTGAAGTTTCGGCGGGGTATCTCCATGAATGTGAGTAGGGGCGAACCATTGAAGAAGAAGGGGAGAGTGGACGAGGGAGAGAGAAAGGGAGGGTGGATGAGGTGGAAAAGGAAGAAAGCATGTTGCTGCCATGTAAGTAATCATAGTCAAAATTACCACTCAAAGTAAATGGTGGTTAAAATAAGAACAACATTGTTACGTTTTGAAATTCCTGAGGATAATATTGAGACAAAAAAAACTTACAAGGCAATGTTGTTTCTTCGCGAATACTTCCAGAGCGGATTTACACCTTATCTCAATCTTTTAAAATAGGAAAGGACCATTAAACATAATCTAACACTATTTTTCTTTGTGGTGGGGCTTAAATTGTTTTTTTTTATTTTCATCATTCGGTATCCCAGGGCCGACAGCCCCAGACTAATCCGAACCACCAATTGTGGGCACCTCGATGGGTGGAATGACTGGCCAGGAGATTTAACATTTTTCCATACCCATGACGAGGATCGAACCCTCGACCGATGGTTAAGGGAGGAGGAGCCCCTACCACTCCACCCCATGCCCCTGGGGGGGCTTAAATTGTTTTTACATATGCATGTATAATATTGTTAAGTTATATTTATTTAAATTGTTTTTTTCATGATGTTATATTATATTTATTGATTACGGCATTTTTGCTACAATTTTGAATATTTATGGATATTTTTTCACCCCTAAACAGCTTATGGTCCTAACCCACTTTTGATAAAAGCCCAAAAGTATTTTTGTATATCACTTCTATTTTTATTTTAAACGAAATCTCCATTTCAAAATATCTATTGCTGCCCTAGTTCTATTTACAAGCCAAAGAGGGGTTTTTTGTCCTAATTTTAATGCATATTAAATTTTTCATATGAATTTATAATCTAACCTTTTATTTATTATTGAGTATACTAATAAAAAAGGTCTTTTTAAACCGCTTTATCTATACCATTTTTGTGGAGAGATGGTTTGAAAAATGTAACGGGTGGCATTTTTATAAATATTTGTAAAATTTTAAACTGGTTTGGCATACAATATGTCTAAAATATACTCTTGCAATCCTTATTATAAAACATATTTATTTAATTTGATTAAAGTAAGAAAGTTAGTTAATATGACATATATTGTCTAAAACATTCTAGTCATCTTTCTTAATTTTCTCATTCCTTCTTCTCTTTGATTATTGTTGAAAAAGCATCAGTAGGGGTAAATTAGAAAAAGATTGACAAATATAAAAACTATGTCTTATATTTAAGACATAAATCAACTTCCTAAATATGTTTTATATTAAAAACTAGATGAGTGCTTTTAAAAAGCATTAAAATATTTTTTATAAATATAATATTGACAAGCTTCTAGACATATTTTGCATACAACTGGTCTCAAATTTAGGTTACATAATAAATTATCAACAAAAATTGAAATTACTATAAATACTACCCAATGGCTAGATTAACGCCTTAATTAGTTTTGCTTTTGCATCTATATTTTTTATTTTCATTCTAGACGCAAATGTCCATTTCGAAATATCTATTACAGAGCACAAAATAATTAATAATTATAATGATTTTAACTTGACATATATTTTCTTAAAAAAATAAAGCTCCAAAATGATAGATATGTTGTAATCATAATTATGATTACCCACCGATAATCTAAATGAGCACACCACCGCTCCCTCGTACATTGAGTTGCAAAAGAGACAAAATAAAATTCACAGAGCCGGAAAATCGGATTGAGTCCATCGGGCCAACCCGTTTAGGCTTGAGACCATCAAAGGCCAAGTTTATGATTTAGAGGCACTAAAAGGAAGCGGGCCTAAAAAGGCCGGCCCTTTTAAGCCCGTTTAATATTTTTTAAAAACAAAATTAATATATATAATATCATTATATCAAATTATCAATATGAGAGACACCTAAGCACCTAATAGAGATGTTTTAGATATATATAACCTTTCTTTAACATTTATAATAAACTATAAAACTGTTTTTATTTCCTAAAATATAATTTTTATTTTCAATTAAAGTTTGTGTCAATTTTAAAAGTTATAATTTTGACAAAATTGAAAGATGTTTGTGTTATTTCTTTTAACAGATACCTATGTAAGTGGTAAAAAATGAGAGAAATATTATTTAATATAATGAAATTTAAAAAATTCATATTAGTTTCAATAATAGAATGTGGGAGAAAATGAGTGTGGTTTTTTTTTCGATACAAAAAAAAAAAAAAAAGAGTCTCGTTTGATCAAAGTTAATTTAGTATTTTTAAATTTTTATTTTGTTAATTGGTCCTTCTAAATAATTATAATTTTTATGGTCATTCCCAATAAATATCATATACTCTAGGTCTATATTCTAATTTTTCTTTATTTTTTTCATCACAACATATTTATCCAAGGGGTAAATAGTATTTTTGCTTAGTGTTAGGAGATACGTTGCACTGTGGCTCGATCACGTTGACTGATGAACATTGACGTTAATGGTTAATTAATTTCATATTAACTTTGATTTAAAAAGCAGTCTTGCCCGTAAAATATTATATGGATCAGTAACTGACACTTCAAAGTTTAGTAATGTAGAGCAATTGATTTCACAATAATTAGTTATCATCGTACATCAATCAAAACCAATTCAAAAACAATACCCAACTACTCCCTTCGATCCTAATTATAGGATATATTTACCTAATTTTGGAGAAATTAAGAATAGTAGTTAAATTAGTTAATCTTATTTATTTTCCTAAAATACCCTTATTTAATAATGTTCAATGCACCCATAATGAACAAAAATATAACTCGACAATACGCAAAACTAGCGTTGTGGAATAGAATTACCAGTAGGGGGCATGGGCAGGGCTGGGCAGGGCGAGACCCCTGCTCGATGCCCTGCCCAAAGGATGAACGGGTTGCATTTTGCAGCCCGATGCCCGGCCCTGCCCGCTAAAAGCCCTAACCATTTTGGGCTGGGCAAGGGTGGGCTTCCCTGTCCAAGTGATAACGCCTTATCTTGTCTACTTATGAAAAGAATAATTCCTCATGAATTTCATAAACATTCTTGTAGTTACTATACCATATATGTCTTAACTTTGCCCTAAGTAATATAAACTTCAAATACATTCGATGATTTCACATCTTGGGATATTTCAAAATAAGTCTACAACTTGAGTCTTGAAATTTAAAAAATACCATATGTCTTAACAAATATCCATACTTTAAAAATTAAACAACATCCATAATCCATTATAAATAAGAAAACAAAATGATTGTAATTAAAGCCGTGGAGTCAAAGTAGTTTGCATCAATTCAATGTCCCAAAAGTTGATCAAATGATGAAGCATCTGGAAAGAAAATAAAAAACAACTATAATTTAATACAACACAAAGTAAATAAGAAAGGAAGAAATCTATTTGTAAATAGTGTTTAGTGGTTATGGCAAAAAAGAGAGGATCAGAAGAGTACTATACAATAGGCAATATATATTTTAAATAAAAATATATATATGAAATAATATTTAATTGATATAAAATTTTATATTTTAAATAAATGAAAATAATTTTCAGGGCAGGGCCAAATGGGCAGGGCAGCACCCCTTGCCCGATGCCCGGCCCTGCCCGGTTATTAACCCGCCCAAAGCTGCCCAAAATTTTTTCGGGCCAATTTTTTAGGGCTGGGCTGGGCAATTTTTTGCAGGGCCAGGGTGGGCACACCGGGCTACTGGGCACCATGCTCACCCCTAATTACCAGTTGCGTATAGATTTGAGGATTAACAATGAAACACAATAGAAACTGCAATAAAATATTGGTAAAAAAAAAAGAAACTGCAATAAAATGTGAAGCGGCATACTAATGTGCAAAATGTCATCAAAAATATTATCATGAAGCAATATCTCCCTGATGTTGAATTTTTAACTTTATTTTAAGAAAAATATTGGTTGATCATTTTGTTTTATTTTTATTTTTTAAAAAATATTATTATTGTGTTTCATTATTATTGAGAAAGTATCAATGAAGGTATTTTGAGAAAAAATTGACAAAAATTAAAAATTTGTCCTATAATTAGGACTAAAATCAACTCCTAAATATTGTCTTATAATTAGAACCGGAGGGAGTAACTTTTAAAGTACGGACGGATCTGAAAGCACATAATTTTGCATCAATCATCCCAAGACAAACACTGCTTTTATGTAGATACTAGATAATGGATGGATTACATATTAGGGCAAAGGAGCAAAAATACCCATGATCATTTGCAAAAGGAGCAACAGGCACCATGTAAAAATTTTTGGTTCAGAAATGCCTATGTACATAACAAGATGGACCATAAATGCCATCACCGTCAACGTCCGTTAATTGGCGCAATTGGGACTCTTATTTATTCATTATACTGTATAGTAGTTGCTAAGTAGGAAGAGGACATGGCAGCAGGTAGTGTTGGTGTGGATATTTATTTAAAAGCTCAACTTCCAAGCTCTCTTATTCCATCGATTGAAAAAAAAAGGTTCTGTTATTCCATATTTTCTTTTACGGTGGAGGTTGTCGGTTGTCGTCTTGGAGAAAGCTTGTGATTCCGCCATTAAAAGGTCGATCGACGGTTCTGTGTTTCAAAAAAGGTATGTTCTTACCGGAAAATTTCTTCTATTAAAGATTCTGCTTCCTCTGAGGCAATTTATTGGCAACAAAAGCAGAGAATGGGCGATAGGAGAAGGGCTGTTAACCGGATGGCAGAGACGATAGGCGAAGGGAGGAAGGAGATGGAGTCTTCTTCATGTTCATCTTCAGGGAGAACCAGAAGGAGGGTCGTTTTACTGAGGAAGCCCAGCCGCTAGGATGTTTATGAAGGGCCGATAGTGTACTGCCATCACAGATTGGTGGCTCCCCAGTGGACAGCATGGACAAATGGGAACCCAGGAAGAAGATTTTATAGCTGCCGAAACTACTACCGAGTAAGAACATTAATGATTTTAAGATATTCATGTTAAGTTTTAAGGTTGATTAAAGGCTGGTGATGAATTTTGGTAGGATGGTGGTTGTGGCTTCTTTGCGTGGCATGATTGTGACTTTGGTGAGAGGGCCAACATAGTGATAAAGCAACTACTTGATGACATTGATAAGCTATATGATGATAATACCCGGCTCCGAGGAGGTAACGATGGCGTGGGGTTATGTGAAGAGATTGATTCCATCTATGATGAAGTTAGGAAGTTGAAATACAAATATGAGATAAGGAAAAGTGAAGTGAGAAATTGGGAAAGGAAGTTCAAGTTTGCGATGGGTTCACTGATCATGACATGGATGTGGTTGTTTTTTTTTTGTATTTGGTAAGTTAGTATGTGATGCAAGGGAGAAATGATGTCCATATATGTAATATAGGGAAGTGACATATTTAAGTACTGTATTTTATTTTGTTTGAATGGAAATGAAGTTTGTTGAGTATTGTATTTTATTTGGTAATGCATTGACTAATCATATATAACAGACTGTGATTTGTGACGTGAAGAGAAAAAGAAAAAAAATGGAAATATATGGTTTGATGACACCATGCAGAATTTATCCTGAACTTGCATAAGTGATCAAGTAAGCATTGGGCATAGGGAAGGATATAGCACTTCTCAGATCATGGTTACAGACTTGATAGTGGGACGTTAGAGATCTGGTAAGATGACCATCGTCAATGAGAGCTCATAAACTCTAAATTCTGTCAGTCTTGGTTCTTGACTTTCCTGATACATCTACCTCAGTCATAGAAGAACACCTCACGCACACAAACTGGGCATGAGTCATTGGCAATTCTAAGTACACATCTAACACATATCCCTTCATTTGAGTACCAACAGACATGACACAGATACAAGCAACAAAATTGCCTTGAAAAAGACTATAACGTGTCCAAGAATATTCTGATAAACTTTCTTCCTCATAATTAAAATTTTTGATCATGAAAGTGGGAAACAATTATTCAGGAAGCATCAAAATACACGCATGAAGAGTGGCTTGGCAACAATAAAACACCATATTCCTTACATAGCCATGTTCCTTAAAATAAGTGACTAATAAAAAATGGCTACATAGCCATGTTCCTTAAAATAAGCGACTAACAAAAAATGGCCATATAGCCATGTTCCTTACATAAATAAGACAGAATATTGATCACATATAATGTGACTTTCAAACTAAAAGCAACAACAAAAAGTGGCCAGTAGCAATGATGGCTATATATCATGTTGGTTTGAAGTGGACTTGATCTTGCCAATCAATTTTTGTCTCTGTGTGAGGAGTTGTGAAGTTGTAACGCTCGGGTTGCCTCTCCATTGTAGACCTGGGAGGATTATTAGAAGTGGACCAGGTTGAGGCACTTGGGATGTGAATTGGATCCTCTGTGATCCTTCAGCAACGGATGAACTTGAACCTCTTGACTTACGCATTTCTTTCTCATTAGGGATCGGGAACTTTATTTGTGGATCAGAATGATGTTGCAAATACTCTTGTGCAGTGCCCTCCGTAATCAGAACTTCTGACCTGAATCCAGGCTGCAAGAAATAAAATTTACAATTTAGTTACATTGCAAACAGAGACGTGAAATTAAAATCAGCGACAACATGCCATACTCACATTAAACACAGTTCTCCCAGTATCTTTATCAACCCTTATGCCTAATCCATATTCAAACCTTTTGGTTGGTTTCCCTTTTTTTTTTAGGAAGTGCTGGCCGTGAGGATAGTAGGCAAGCATTGGGTGTTTGGGGCGAAGTAGAGTGCTGTTCTGATTGACATGAAATGGCGGGCAAAGATGGTTGGGAAGGTTGGGATATTTGTGGTAGCAGTGGGTTGCTTGCAGATGGTGCATCAGGTTGTTGAGCTCTCTTCCTCCTTGGAGGGTTACTTAAAGGAGGTGCCTAAAGATTCAAAGTATGAGAATGATACAAAGTAGTAGGATACAATGGGAACAGAAGCTATATGACCAGCAAATAGCATATGATTAACCAAGGTTCACATTTGAACAACAAAGCACATATTCCATATACATCAATCAACCATCTAGATCCAACAAACAACATTCGAACAAATAATGAACCAAAATCATGTAATATATAATCTTGTACATAAGAACAATCATCACCAAAACAGCATATGATTAACCAAGGTTCACATTTACCCCTACTGTCAAAATATCATAAAGGGTTATACAAGTTACAAACTATGAAAATAATATAATCAACTAACCTCTTTACATGTAGACCTATAGTGGCCGTCCTTTTTACAGTGGGAACACCTCTGTATACGACCTCTCTTGCTTAATTTCTCAGGTTGATGTAGCTGCTGTTGTGATTGGTCAATATGATCACTTACTTCATTAATCTGGACACACCCTCCCCTTTTCTTCCTTCTTTCAGCTTCTTCAGTCCTTTTTCTCTTCTTTGGTGGTCTCCCAGGTAAGGTAGAGACAAGTGGAGGTTGCATTGGAAGAAACATGTTTATGTCCCAAAATTGCCTTCCCCTTACTGGTTGGAGCTTCGTCATATAACTAGCTAAGTAAGTGTCTTTGTGGTAGTAGTGAGAGATATGTGTAATGGGATTTATTTGTGCACCATACATCGCACATATAGCATGTTGGCATGGGATGCCAGTTAAATCCCATGCCCTACAAGTGCACCTAGCCCCACTAATATGTACAATGTGTCGGTTCTGACCCTCACTAACTTTATAACCCATATCTCCATTGAAAAGCACTCTGCAATTAACTGCCAAGTAAGTATTTGCTTCAAATAACTCTATGCACTTTGGGCTGTAGTCACTTTTCCAGTTAGTAACATGAGTAACACTACTAGCCCATTTAGTCATCATCTTCATCCTAATGCCATCAATCATCCTAATTACTGGCAAGTATCTACACCCATCAATCCAGGAATTTAAACTCTCACTAATGTTGTTATCTACCATCCAAGACTTGCACCTAGGAGTGAAGTATGCTCTTACCCATGCTATTGGATTGTAAGTCATAGCTGCCTCAGCCGCATGTTTACTAATTATCTCAAGACACTTTACATTGTCATGAAACTCTTCCTCAAACGAACTCCAAGCACATGCAAAAAAAATTTTCTTTAGTTCATTTCCCCTCCACCTTTTACTCCAATTTGCATATATATGCCTTGCACAAAGTCTGTGCTCGGCCTGAGGAAACACCTCTTTCATAGCCTGCGCTAGTCCCTAATAATAGTTCAAGTTATGAGTCTTTATGTTCTTTATGCTCAGACTTCTACACATGTATACATGAACTAAGTAAAATATGACAGTAGCATAGTTTGTAAAATATGACAGTAGCATACATGAAGTCAGTAAGAACAATTATCGTGTTTTTTATGTTCAGAATTTTGCACATTTATACATGAACTAAGTAAAATATGACAGTAGCATACTTTGTAAAATATGACACTAGTAACATGAATTCAGCAAATACAATTATCATGTTCGTTATGTTCATAATTCTGCAGACTTTGTAAAATATGACAGTAGCATTAGCTCATTATTTACTTTCTGCATATCTGACATGAAAGTGACGGTAGAGCCATCATGTAGGTCCAACGAAAGCTGAAGGCATTGAAGAAACCATCCCCAATGAAGAGTAGTTTCTTTTTCTACCAATGCAAATGCCAATGGATACAAGGAATCATTGGCATCCACACCCACTGCAGTGAGCAAAATGCCCTTTGTCTTGCCTTTGAGAAAGGTTCCATCAACTCCAATCAATGGCCTACATCCTTCTTTCCAACCAACCTGCCCAAACAGAAATCAATTAGCATCTTCAATTAATTTCAAAACTGGCCTGTTTATAAAATGACAAAATTGCATAAATTCATTGCAGAAAAATAAAACTCAAACCTAAACATACCTTACAGGCATGAAAACATATGTACATCCTTCTAAACACTCTTATGCCATGCTCTAGCGCCTCAGGACTTAGCTCCACGCTCACATCAGATCCAGGATTGGAAATGCGTAATTCATTGCAATACGCCTCCAACTTTCCAAATTCATCTTTATAGCTCCCTTCCATATCTTGCATTATCCTCTTCTTTGCCCTCTTACACTTATATATGCTCACATTAACCTTCAACTCACGTTGCACCTCTGCTTTCATATCTTTTACCTTATATTGAGGATTTTCTTGAATCTTGTCCTTAAAATTTTCAGCGAGCCACCTTTCGGATGCCCTTGGGTTCTTGTACACTCTTGCACATCTATGCTTTAAATACAAGGTCTTTATCATAAAGCCCACTTGTTGCCCATCCGTTGAAGCATACAACACAAAAGGACAGCCTTTTTGGCAAACTACTTTAATCAATCTTTTATCACTTTTTGCTATTTTGAGTTTAACTCCCTTACTTATAGCATACTTATCTAAGGCCCTTTTAAGTTCTTGCTTGTCCACAAAAGTCATGCCAACAATGAAGGGCTTCCTACCCAAGTCCTCCAACTCACCTTCCCCTCTTACTTCTTCTAAAGGCCCATCATAATATTGTGGTCCCAAGTCCTCCTCATCCTCCTCACTCCCACTACTGCCCTGCACTTCAAATTCTGAATCAACACTTTCCTCTGTGTCAGAGTCAGCACTATCAGCCAGGTAACTCTCATCATCACTATTAGATATCCCTAAACCATACTCCCCATCATCCACTGTGATTTCTGGGATTCCATCCTCATTAAAACAATCAGCAAAGGGTTTTTCAATTTCGGTGCCAATATCATCTGTATTAATGTCATCTAACCCATCTAGAACTTCTATGTCATCTATTACCACTTATTCCTCTCCTATCACATTTTGAACTTCTACATTTTGCCCCCTTTCTCCCAACGCGTAAATATTGTCTGCTATAGAGTTGTTACCTCCCTCCAAACATGTATTCACATATTCACAGCTCTCATTTATGCGTAAACAAATTTTATGTACCTTCGATATTTCCCTCGCTTTCTTCTTATCGACCATCTCATCTTTCCCATCAAGATTCCCGTCGCCATTGAACGCCATGAACTCTACGACAAAATAAAGAATAAATCAACCAAGGGCTTCAACGCCATTTCACTGTAAAAGCTAAACGACAATACACTTTGGGACCCATTCGATGCTTACCCGTGAGATTAAAGAAGTTTCGTCTTTTCCCTTCTTCTGTTCCCCGTATGAGATTCTCTTCCCACGCGTTTGAAATTCCAACCTTAGATTTGCTTCTCTCGGTCCAACATCCACAATTTCCAGCTTCGTATCTCTAAAATCCCAGACTTTGACTCTGCCCTAACTCACCCTTTTCTATCCTTTTCATGTTCGACTTCCTCGCCTTTTTAGTCTTCCAGAGTCATGTTGCAATTGCTTTTTCTCCTTGTTTTTACAAAGTGTTTTTCTGTTTTGTTTTTTTCTTTGGTCAGCATGTGCGTTTTTCAATTGAGAAAAGCCCACCATACACGTGTTTTTATGTTTTGTTTTTTTCTTTGCCCAGCATGTATTTTTCAATTAGGCCAAGACTAGCATCCACGTGTGTTTTTTATTTTGACCAACTCACACTCCACATCATCTTATTTGCTCAACATTTCAGATAAAAGCAGTCAATAAAACGGACAGTTACAGTGGTGGCATTTATGGTCCATCTTGTTATGTACATAGGCATTTATGAACCAAAAATTTTTACATGGTGCCTGTTGCTCCTTTTACAAATGATCATGGGTATTTTTGCTCTTTTACCCTACATATTATTTATTATTGAGAAAAATAGACTTCAGTCCAGTCCCCGTGCGTTGTCCGGAATAACAGTTAAGCTTTGAAATCAGGTTAATGTTTTATCCCCAATTGTTGTAAAAAAAAACGACTATATAAGCAGTTATTACTGTTAATTAATTGAAACATATATACAATACAATAACAGCAACAATAAAGCTTTAATCCCATTAAATGTGGTTGGCTATATGGATCGTATGACGCCATTGTATTATATCGAAAATTATATTTTTAGATATATTATTAATCAAAAAATATCTCTCTATGACCTCATTATATTGAGCGTTCGCTTCGGTCTTCCTTAACTTTATTTTATAAGACTCCATACTGTTTGATCAACCCTTCTCATCAGAGAATTCAATGGTCTTCGTTGAACATGCCCAAACCATCTCAAACAACTTATTTTACTCATATATGGGCCAAAAAAATTGAAACATGTATATGTATATATATTGAGTCTTATTTTAGTCATGATTCATACCAATATTGTATATACTTTTGCACACTTGATTATCCAGGTTTATTTGTGTGCGTTGAGTGGAAAAACAGTTTTGATGTCAAATTATTTATGTGCTAATAAGTTTAATGAGAACGTTGAACAACTGTTGGCATAGAAATGTCGTGTATGTGAATTATGTAAATATGTAATTGGCATTCCTAATTACTCCCTTTGGTCCTAATTATAAGATAAAGTTGATTTTTTTGGAGAAATTAAGGAAGCCAATTAAATTACTAAATTACTTTAGAGTATTTATATTTTTAGTATCCTTAGATTATATATTAGTTTATCAGTCAAATTAATTAGTTTGAAGAAAAAAATAAAAATACTCTAAAATAATTTAATTGATTTCCTTAATTTCTCCAAAAAAATCAATTTTATCTTATAATTAGGACCGAAGAGAGTACTAAGTTGTCGTCCTTGACTGCGAAACGTTGGATGTTGCGCTTGATCAGAGCAATTTCTGAATTTGCACAATTGAAGTTTGCCCTTTATAATGCCCTGAACAATGCAAGACCTATAAGCACAAAGAGATAGCATTGTGATGCATGGTTATTACTTTTCTAGTCATTGTTATTTCTTGATAAAAAATATAAATATCACTTTACCATGAATTCTTTCCATTTCAATGTACGTGTATGCACATGTCTCTCACAGTATATGAAGGAAGTAATTGCCATTGCGTTGTAAAAGAGCTATTACTAATACAATACTCTTCTGATCGTATTTATAAAGTAGAGAGAATGTATTTTTTGATCTTATTTATAAGGTAAGTCATTAAATTTTTTTATATGAATGTGTAATTTTACCATTCATTTATTATTGTACAGAGATAGTTATTTTTCTTGGAGAATATATAGTTAAATAAGAATAAAATTAAAAATTTGTTAAATTTCAACTGAAAATTAATATCAAGAGAAACAATCAAAGCAACCGTTACAAAAATCAACAGCGAAAGAACCAAAACAAATAAATGATGACTTGGACCAATCATAAATCAAAAACAAAAGGCTTGGGCCAATGAACGTGCAACTACGATTTTGGTAAGCATATATTGATTGATTTATGATTGTCAATAAGCATATTTGTTTGAGTTTAAAAAAACTTATAAGTTGCTTTTTACGTAAATCGAGACACAACTCCTCTCACATACTTACTTCGTATACCGTAAATCACTATTAAAAAGTAACTTATAAGCAATCGAATCGCTAAACCAAACATACCCAATAAATCCCCCACTTCAAAATTCATTATCCAAAAGTATTTAAGGACTTGTGTCTCTGAGTACATGCATTTTCTTTTCAGTGCGTGCAACTTCTCTTTAACTATATGTAAAAAATAAAAGAAGAGTTATTCCCACTAAATATACGTTGTGCATGGGTCTTTAAATAAAGTTCAGTCCTTTAAGTAATTAATAAATTTTATAATGAGGAATTTTTTAAAATTTTTATTTTCTAATTAAAGGGGGAAAAAAGTAACGCTATAAGAGATTGGAAAAATCACTCCTAAGTCCCAAACAAGCAAGATATTATTAGAAAGGTCTCTGGAGATTATAAAATACACTCAACAGGTTGTGAATACATGTTTTTATGATTATAAACAGAGACCTTTCTGATAATATCTTGTTTGTTTGAGACCTACGAGTGATTTTTCCTAAGAGATTAGCTAGACAACATTGCATCATTCCAACACTACACTAGATACAGTTTATCGACTAATTTTAGCCACATCTTGTGGGGTTTCATTCAAAAGATATGAGCGCCCAAATACCATAGTAGAAGCGTAGCTATAGCCAGAAAATCTGCCCTTGTCACTTCACAAAAAACATGCGTGATCTCCACAGCTATAACTACGTATTTTTTTATTAAAAAAATGTTTTTATATAATTTTGAAATTTTATTTTTTAATTTATAAAAAATAAAACATTCTTTGCTTTTATGAAATTTTATCATTATTTAAAGTTGAAAAAGCATTTTTTTATTATCTTACGAATATATTTTAATTATTTTATGAATATAATGATAAACTAGAGGCGTAACAATATGAATATATATATATATATATATATATATATATATATATATATATGAATAGGGTTCGGTCTAATAGAAGGCTACTCCTTTTTAACATGACAAATTAATTAGATTTGGATCAACATTAAGAAAAATGTTTACATTTAATGATGCTTCTAATAAAAGAACACTTGTGCATAATAAAAAAATATACACAAAGATATTATAAAATTATAAATCTTGAAAATAACTAAATAATACATTATTTTTATCAATGTATTTTCTTGTGTTCAAAATATAGGGCACCTATTTGTTAAAAAAAAAAAAAAAAATTGGTCCATAATACAAGTCATCACTTAGGAGTTGTTAGTTATTATTTTTCAATTTTCTACCTGTTTATTGGTGGTGCACATTAGAACATCAAGACGGTCAAAAAAAGAAAAAAAATAGAACATCAAGACAGAAGAGTGAGGTAAGACAAGTTTGAAAAAAAAAATTGTAAAATTCTTTCAATTTGAGAAGGGTTATTTAACCGTTCTTCTTTGTATATAGCTTCTATGAGATGGTTGGAAGTGACTTATACTTTAAAAATAAATACACAAAAAATTATAAAATATGAAAAACCACTAATTAAATAATAATTACTTTTATAATTATAATCAAACTATTTTTTTTCTTGTAATAGAATCCCTTTATTACGACCTTTAATCTGTATAAAATTTATATATAAACTATCCCAAAATCAATATAGGTATAAAAAGAGAAAACAGTTAAGTCGGATGATAAAGCAAATTAAATAAGACCATATTTATATCAAGTTTCTTATATCTATTATATCAAGTTTTCCAATCAAACATAATCATGTGTCCTATTTTTCATATTTGGATTTATACTTAATTGATAATAATTCAAAAATAGGACACATGGTTATATATGATTGGAGAACTTGACAAAATAGATATAAAAAACTTGATATAATTAAATGATCACCCATCGCTAACGGCTCATAAAGCTAAGACGCAAGATATATATCAGATATAAATATAGCATCATTTCCCTTCAGATCATATCCTACATGCTGCAGCAAGGTGATGATGATATTGAGAAATCGATCTCAACTTGTAGACAACAACACATGAGAACAATACATACATTGTTTTTCTTCTGAATCTGAAGGTTTTTCACTGTTTCTCATGGTATTGCCAAGTTCTCCCCGTGTTTTTTTTTTTGTTTGAAATTGTTTCTGGCTTGAACATTAATAAATACATGTACTTGCTTTGTTAATTGTTATGTTTTAATCTTCTAAAATCTGGCTGAGTAATGATGAGCCTGTTTTGTTTTTGTTTTCTTTTTTTTTTTCCTAAAATAGTTTTTAAAAACAAGTTTTGAAAAAAAAAAAAAAGCAAAAAAAAAAAAAATCTGTTTAGATGGTTGTTTTAAAAAAAAAAAAGGTTTTGAAGTGTCGTAGTGGAAGTTGTCGCCGATAGTGATGTGACAGTGGTCGGCTCTGGATGTGGTATCGATAATGGATAGGTGGCAGCCTTAAAAATTAAGAAATGGAAAAATAAAAATAAAAAAATAACTAAAAATCTATTTTTGTTTTTTAGATTTTAAAAACAACTTATTGAAAAAAGTTTACTAAACAAGTTTTTTTTAGCTTTTGAAAACAAAAAAAAAAACTATTTTTAAAAATAAAATCAAACTAGACCAATATTTTCCCTATTTAGCGTCTTAATTACTAAGCCATTCTTTTTTGTTTTGGTTATTCTACCTACGCTAGTCATGACATTTTCCATGTTTAGTCATGACTTAGTCTTGACTCTGCTCTTCTTGCATGAACCCATTCATTCATTATTACAACTCTTATCTTCTTTATATTTTCAACAGTTTCAATTAAAATTAATTTGGTGACCTTCTCATGCTACTACTTAAAAGAACACAGGAGCCTTTGGAGACCTCGATGATATTATTACTGAGCTGTCTCATCTTTACTGATAGCACTTTTATTTTTTTTTGGGTAATTTTACTGATAGCACTTTAATAACTCTTGATTAATATTTGAATAGGCTTCAGTTTCGGATTTCTGTGTTGGATGCTTGTATTATGTCTGCTCAAGTGGTTTATGAAATCCATATGTGTGTTGTCATGATAGAATATTTTTTAATTTCATATTATGCAAATGCGGCAGGAGTATATAAATACACTCATCAAAACTTCATAGGAATGACAAAGCCAACAAAAAATTCAACTCATCTTCTTGATTTAGAAACATTATTGGATGATTTGATAGACAAGGGTATAGGAAAGTTTGGGAGGACACAACTCCTACAATCCCTACTCGTGTCCATGGCAATGGTCTTTGACGCACAACAATTATTCATCAGTGTTTACACTGATGGCCACCCACCATGGCATTGCACAAGTAACAATCATCACACCAAATATTATTGTAGCTCAGAAGATTCTGATGATATTTGCAAACTTCCAAGATCTGCTTGGTCTTGGAATGGACCTTCCTCGACCACAATCGTATCTCAGTGGGGTCTTGAATGTGTAAGTCCATTCATTATAGGCTTACGTCAATCTTCCTTCTTCATGGGATGCTTTGTTGCTGGGTTTCTTATTGCCACATTTGCTGATTCATCTCTTGGAAGATAAAAAATGCTCTCTCTCATGTTTAACAATGTCAATTGCTTCAATCATCATTATCTTCTCAACCAACATTTGGGTGTACTCTGCTTTAAAGTTTGTGATTGTGTTTTGTCGCTCGTCGGTTGGCACTTGTTCTATGGTTTTGCTAAAAGAGAGAGTGAGTAAAGAGTGGCAGTTTCAACTTTCGAGTGGAGGTCCTTCAGTACATTTGGTACACATTAGGGTTTCTATCCTTGCCTGGCATTGCTTATATGAACAGAGATTGGAAGCCTCTTTACCTTTGGATCTCGATTCCTGGAATTTGCTTCTCCATTTTTGCTTATATTTTTGTTACTGAGTCTCCTAGGTGGCTTCTCATGCAAGGAAAAGAACAGGAAGCCATGGTTTTACTTAAAGCAAGTGGTGCAACTTTGACTTGAGGCCAACTAACTAAACTTGCTAGACAAGGCACTTCAACTTCCAACCTCTACTCATCATCAATCAAACAACTTTTTGTGAAACGTTGGGCTTTCAAACGACTAATATCAATTCTCATGCTTGGTTTTGGCATTGGAATGGTGTATTATAGTGTTCCTTTGAATGTTGGAAACTTGGGATTCAACCTATACTTGAGTGTTCTCTTTTATGCTTTACTAGAGACACCATCTTTTATGACCACATATTTCTTGCATAATTGTAGAAGAAAACCTTCACTCCTTGCCTTCTCTATAGCAAGTGGGATTTGTTGTTTGATTTGTGCTGTGGCAGGAAATAAGCGACACATAGTGAAACTAGTCCTTGCTCTAGTTGCGTTCTTCAGTATAGCTACATCTTTCGATGTCTTTCTCATATACGTAGTAGAGTTGTTTCCCACGAGTGTGAGGAACACTACAACATCAATGGCGAGGCAAGCCGTGGTCTTTGGTGCCATATTCAGCCCATTTTTTATATCTGCAGGGAGGAAAAATGGCCTTTTCTCTTTTGGTATATTTGGGTTCATCATTTTATGCACTGCTTCTTCTTTGCTGTTTTTGTCAGAGACTAAAGGAATTGCTCTCTGTGATACAATGGATGAACAAGAGAGGAAGGAAATAATAAATGTGCAATGCACAAAAAAAAAAAAAACTGATATTAATGATAATCAGATAGTTTCTTGTATGTTGGTGTTGAATATATGTTTAGGTTTCTTTCAAGGTGTTATATTAATCACATTTAATGTCTAAATGTACCTCGAAAATCAATGCTTCTAATAAAAGGGAGCTTGTACATAACCAAAAAAGAAGAAGATATATATATATATATACACTACAAGATTTGAAAATAACTTAATATTAATTTTTGTTATTAGCGCACTTCTTTTGATTCAAAATATAAGGCAATTTCCCTGATGAAATACTTGCTCGGTAGTAGTTGCTCCATAATATAAATCATCTGACAGTAAATTAGAGAGTCATTAATTACCTATCATTTTCCAATTTCTTTCTTTTTTTTTTTTTTGATAATACAATTTCTTTCTTATTTATTCGTAGCACCCATTGGATATCAAGAAAGAAGAGTCAAAAGCGACAAATTTAAAGAGGAAAAAAGTTAGAATATTTTTCAATTTAAGATAGATTTATTTGTTAGCTTTTCTTTCTTATTTAATGTTGTTAAATTCACAAATTTAAGTAAACTCATGACAATAACGTAAGCTCGATCGTGTACTTACCTTTATCAATAAAAAATTATTACGAAAATTTGATTAAATAAATTAAATACAACAATTAACAACAATATCATTTGAATATATGTCAAATCGAATTATTAAATTAAATCCATCAACATAATTTTTCATGCTCAAAATAGGAACTTCTATGAAGTTTATATATGAAATTAGTAAACATAATAAAATAAAAAATAATTATAAATTCAGAAAACTATCAAAGGTTGAATTATCATAATCTCTATCATCTTCAAATTCTTTACCTTCATTATTTATAATCGCCAGTTCACCACTTGTCTCAACCTATCATATATCATTATCCCAGACTTATAATAGTTTACTTTAAAAATAAATTAATAATATATATGTGTGTGTGAATACATTTTTATAATAAAAAATATACAAGCAAGTCAATTCTAAATATAACCCAAATTATGATAATTGATAAATACTCATGTGATCTTAATGTAAAATATGTTTATCTAATTTAGAGAGATTATGAAAACTAAATAAAAGACTTATATTAGCATTAATTTAAAAATTATGCAAATTAGTTTGAAGAAAAATAATAAAAATAAGAGACACAATGGAAAAAAGGACTTATATCCATTTAGGACTAAAATACACTTATATTTACCTCTGGTCTTTAATATAAGGCATCAACTACTAATTTCACAAGCCAATAAAAACAATTAAAAGTATTAAATTTGTTCTAAAATTCAAATGATTTCCAATGTTACCCTTAACAACTACACTAAACTTATATATCATATTAATTATTATTTTCTCCCACTACCCTTATTAAATATGGATATACATGAAAAAAATGATTAATGCTCTTTGAAAACTAGCAAATGTCTTATAGTAAAAAGGATCAAGGAGTACTAATGTAACACTAAATTAAATAGTCCATATAAATAATAAGATAAAAAAACATATTTACAAGAAACATATGTTTAAATTAGATATCTTAATTATATGAATCCAATTTCACGTGTTGGATTAGTAAATTTTCGCTAACATATAAGGCGATTTTCCCAATATGCTTAATTAGAGTCGTGCTCGGGCAAAAACACAAAACAAAAGAAAACAAAAAGGCAAAACAAAAAAAGAAAAGAAAAAAAGAAATAGACTCTGTGCACATGCCATTTCACTCGCGTTAGTTCCACACTTCCACGAGCCCGCGATTCCGTTTAAGCTTCTTTTAGGGTGTATTTAAATTAGTAGCGGTGGAAGTGACTTTTATTCCATTTAAAGTTATGATAAAAATTGGATAGTGTAATGTGATATATATTTAGACTTGTTTTTATAAAAATGTCAGTTTAGTAAACTGAAATTTATCTAGATGATATAATTGAAAAGCATGTTTAAATATAAAATGACATATATAAAAAGGTATGATTTATGTGATTTATCTCTTTTTTAATAAAAGAAGGTGAACCCCATTCTGGTTTTTTTATTTCTCGCATGTAACATGTCCCCCCTCTCAATAATTGGCCCCTTTTTTTTTCCTAAAGTAGTTATTAAGGGTGGAAATAGGCCTAGTTAAAGCTTTGTAAGGCCTAACAAGTTTAATAAAGAGGTCAGGCTTCAGGCCTATTTAAAAGTCTGCTTATTTAAATAGGCTAGATTTTTTCTTTAAAGGTCTTGCCTACAAACCTATAAGCTTGGTATGTTTAATACATTATATAGCTTTGTTCAGGATTAGGATTAGGACTGGGCTCATGCTTTATGCCTTCATTATAGGCTTTAGGCCTATATGGATAAAGCCTGACCTAGCTTCGTTGATTTCCAACCCTAGCAGCCATAAAGGTGGTCCAATGTTAATACACGTATGGGACCCAAAAGTTCATGTAAAAAAACGTTATCCCAAACACGTCAAAATGGGCATGTCGGACTTAACCATCCGGAAAGTTATGTTTTGGGATGGTTGAAATGCGGTCCTAAACATACACTTAATTTTATGATTTTGCAACCGATTGAACATAAAAGGAGAGGTGAGATTGTAGATGTATACTTTTATGTGGAGTTAAGGTTCATTTTTGTCCTAAAAGTTTTCATATTAAGAAGCAATAGGTATCTGAAAGTTTTTTTAGGAACAATTTTGCCCCAAGATTATAGAAAACATAGTAATTTTGCCCTGCCGTCTTCCAATGTTAAGTTTCACCGTTAAATCGGTCAAACATCCACATGGTACGCCGCCTCATCATCCACGTCACTAAGTCCAATATGATACTTCATCATCTCTTTCGTTTTCTCTTCCCCATTCACTCTTTTTCTGGAAAAAGAAAACCCCTCCCACATGATTGAGAAAGAAAACCATGAGCTGGTTTCAATATGATGTGAGAGAGGTCCTTTGAAATGTACGTATATTCGGTGTTCGAGCACCCACACAATGAACCCAATAAATTCAAAGGAACAAGCAGTTGTCACTCAAAGATCCCAAGTCCATGGCTTTAAGAAAGCCCACGCTTTCTTCTTCCTCTTGTCTTTCACTGGAACTATCATTGTTACACCAGATTCAGTGTACGACAAAGTGAAATCCATATAGTTGGACCTGTTTGCTATGACCGTCACATTCCCCACTGTAATACCCCAAATTTTGAGATTTGAGGCTAGATAATAAGCCTGAAATAAGTGGACTACTAAGCCCTGGTTTAACAAGATCCTAAATTTTAATTATGGGTTAAGGACTTCAAAAGTGGAGGTGATTATTGATAAATAAATCCTTTTGGAGAAGATGATGTGATTTGGCACTCAAATGTGATTCGTATGTGTTGTGAGCAGTGCCGAAACCCTGTATTTAAGCTCAATTATGGATTAACATCTAAATTGACTTAAAATATAGGGAGGGCACATAAGGTGGTGTAAATGAATGAGAAAATGAGTTTGGTGGTGATTCAATGTGAATTGCCGTAATCAGAGGCAAAACGGTAAAGTTACCGACTAATTGGTTAGTTACCGAAGAGGAAACTCATTGGTAACTTCAAGATCAATGGTTGAGATTGATTTGAGTAGAAATCAAGGGGTGGAATCAAGTGTGTGTGTGTGTGTGTGTGTGTAAGCTCATGGAAGATGGATTAAGTGTGTGACACATGACACTTTTTGGACCCTTGGATCTTAGTCAAAAGTTCAACAATCTTTCTCTCTTCTCTCTCCCTTATTTGGATGTTTTGGGGGCCAAAAATCTGCTCATCTTCATCATCTCTCATCTCTCTCTTGTTCCTCCATTGTCGTCCATGAGAGGGAGGAAAGAGAAAGAAGGAAGTCAAGGTATGGTGCTCTATTTGTCCTCTTTAACTCAAATACCCTTCTTTAATGTTGTTCAAAGTGATAAAAGCTTTATCTCTATAGTTTTAGATTTTTAAAAGGAGGTGTTTGAGAGCTTATGGGAATTTAGAAAGATAAAGAATCAAGGAATTGGTTTGGGAGAGAGGAAGAGGTGAGTATTCGAAGCCTTTTGATATAAATTTTGTAATTTGTGGATGAGTAATGTGAATTGTGAAATTTTTCCTGATTTGTGTGTGATTTTGGAAATGATGAATTGATTTTGTATTGTGGTGCAATTGGTGTTTTGTTGTGTGATATGATCATTAGAATTGGTTTGAATTAGTTTGGAACATTAAATAGAAAGTTTAGAAATGTTGTCCATTGGAAGTCATTTCTAGGTAGTCTGCTTGTGTTGATGTGTTGAATTGACAAATGATGTCAGAAAATTCGGAAACTTTACAGTCTTAAATTTCACATCCCAAAATTTAAAATGGACATATAAATTGTGTCATTTCATTTTGTTGGCTGGGAGATATGATTGTCCAAAGTTTGGGATGGAAACTGGACTTTGTTTTGGAGCAGTGTTGAGTTTTGTGTGATTCTGGAATTTTGTGGTGATTTCTAGTAATGGTCCATATTTTTTCTATAAAGAGGACTTAAATAGATTTCATTTGACTTTGGAATCACCTCATTTTAATTTTTTTGGAATTAGTTATGATTTTTGGAAGTTCAGCCAAGAAACAGGATTTTCTTGGCCGCCGCCAGCGGATTCTGGGTTGCGGCCCAAATGTTTCTGACCTATTTTTGGCCACGGCTAGTGGATTTGTGGGCTGCAGTCAACCCCCAAAAATGACATTTTAAACTTCCAAAGATGGTTTTTGGTCAAGTGTTTTCCCAAGCCTTTAGGCATATGTTGAGTTTTTGATTAGCCACCTAAAGGTCATGAATGATAACCAACTTTAAGTGTCTGAAAGTTAGAAATTGGAATAGAGTTTTAATCTGCCGCTCTTGACATTGGTTTATAGGATTTGACATTTACTATACTTGCGAGCCCATTGTGCCGGAGAACGTCAGGAAAAGACAATGTAGTGACTCTTTCTCTTATACTATGTGTAAAACATTATGTGTATGTTTGTCATGCATTGTGATACATTGTGATGCTTTGAGATTACAACGAAACCTGGCATAGTGATTACAGCATAAGTTGTTGCATTGAGATCGCAGCGAAAGTTGACGCATAGAATTTACAGCCATGAGTGCTGTCGTATATGGCGTGAGCCATATATTATTGTGATGCTGCTAAACATGATCGTATATACTATGTATTTATACACTGTATGAGTAACTTGTTACTATTAGGATTCTCTTAAATCTCATTCTTTCCATTGACTAACATTTCAGATAAGGCAAGTGGCTCCAAGGAAAAGCGAACGACTAGGAGCGGTTAGGACCTTGTAAAGATATTCAAACTTGGAAATGTTGGTTAATCATTTTGAGTAGGGATTACTGTATATATTTTTGGGGATGTAAATAGTTTCTGGAATATGATTGTGTAACCCCCTAAATGGAAATTTGATACCTTTAATATAGATATGTGAACCCGGGGGTTGCCGGGAATTTTGCTGTACACTCTGATATATATAAATATGATATTCTGCATTATGTACTTGTATTCGAAATTGAATATGAGACCAGGTTAAATTGTTTGTGAAACGTATTTATGAAAACCCTATCATGTAGATGGGAATTTAAATAAGTTTTGATTATTATTGATCTCTATTTCATTTTAATTGTGTATTTCGGATATAATTACGGAGAGGATTACATCCACCACCGCATCAAGGTACTGTAAATCGAAACATGTCGTCGAGAGATTATTTGAAGTAAATTTTAAGGAAGAGAAAATATCAAACTATAATTAATTACCCAAAAATATACCTGACTGATAAGGCTGTCGTATATGGGAGTTATGCTAATCACAACTTCTATCTAAAGAAAGATGAATTCATAAGGCAAGGCATAAGACAATGCTTACACCACAGCCTTGAACACGATGCAGAACCTTATGATTTCTGGTTGGATTAAGTTTTAGCCTTCATGCACTTCGTGTAACCCACTTTTACTAGTAATGGGATGAATTTATAAGGGTTTTCTTTTTCCCAAAAAAAGAGTGAATGGGGAAGAGAGAAAGAAAGAGATGTAATATTGGGCTTGGTGAGGTGGATGAAGAGGCGGCGTTCCATATAAGATGTTTGATTGATTTAACAGTCAAATTTAACATTGGAAGATGACAAGGCAACAAATTGTTCCTAAAAACACTTTTGGATAACTACTGCTCCTCAAAGAAAACTTCTAGAACAAAAATATACCTTAACTTGTTTTACATGTCATATATCAAATAAGTTGTATTCAGATATTCGAGTTTATGTCAATTATAAAATAAATATACAAGATATATAATTTTTTATTCAGATAAATATATATTAGACATATTTGAATAGATTTTATGCCTTTAAATTATTTTTATTTAAATTACTAAGAAATAAAAAATATATTTATAGAATATTAATTTGATTAAATAATAATAATAATAATAATAATAATAATATCAGCTAATGTATATATATAATCAATAACTGAGGGATGAAAAATTGAAAATCGATAAATTTTTCTATGGAATCCCACCTCAACGAAAACCATAAGAACCAAAAATATATTTATAGGATATTAATTTGATTAAATAAAATAAATAATAATATTAATATCAACTAATGTGTATATATAATCAATAACTGAGGGATGAATCGATACATTTTCCCATGGAATCCCACCTTAACGAAAACCATAAGAACCAATTCATGAAATAAAATAAAAAAAACAAAGGAAAAACTTCCTCTATTTCATCATACTTAGAGCACCCCTCAGTTTGAAGATTCAAGTATCTAGTCCTTAATATGAATCACTTTTAATTACCTTACTACAGTAAAATCAAGAAAAGTTAGTTGTATCATTAAAATGGTCTAGAAATCACTTTTTCAGTTTTCTTGAAACTGCCCTCTTCAGGAGAGCAATCCACATCAGGGCTACTTTGAGAATCCTTCTTGCGTTTTCTATTTCAGATTTTAGGTTATTTTAAATATATATAAATCTTGGGGAAAATAGAACAAAAGACTTAGAGCAGATGATGATATCTATTGGGAAGGATCATAAAAATTGTAAATTTTCAACAAAGGTTAGTATAGTTGATAAAGAGATTGACTCATAATCATAAGATTGTGAGTTCAAATCCTACCAATGCGAAGACCTTAATTATTAATCCGTAAGTACCTTTATAAGCACTCTTTGAGTGCAAAGGCATGCCTGAAGTTTTTATAATTCAAATGGTATTTTTATGTCATTTTTTCATTTTTATAATCTATAAAATCTATAATATAAACTAATAATAATAATGTTTCTTATTTTTTTGGGATAAAGCTTTTTTTAACAACTAATATATTATATAAAAAATTTAACATCTTATAAATTGGTCTATTTTATTTAGATTTTATTTTATATAAGATTATATAAATCAGAAAACAAAACCTAATGACATAAATGAGTGAATATCTATGTTAATGTTAATAATTAAATGGTATATTGATTATATGATTATGTAGATGTTAGTTAGAGTTAAAAAATGATAATTTTAGTGGTTGTAGATTTCGTGAAAATAAAATTCAAACTACTTTTAAAATAGAAGGTGAGATTTCAAAAAAAAAAAAAGAAGGGGGAATTAGGGGGAAGGACCAAGGAAAAAAATATTTATTAATAAGGATCTTAAAATTTATAATTATTTTCAAGAACCAAAAATAGAAAACATAAAGTTTTAGTTACAAAATTAACCCTAACCATTTCTCTACATTTTTTCTAACCCTATTTCAACTATTTGATCATTAATTATTAATTGCATGGTTTGCAAACCCGGACCGGAAACCGCCGAACCGGCCGGAAAACCGGTCCGGTTTGCCACTGAACCGGTCAGACCGGGTCAACCCGGTGTGACCCGGCTAACCCGGTCTAACCCGGCCGGGTTAGAGAGTCAACCCGGGTCACTTTTTTTTTTTTTTTTGAAAGTTGAACCAATCGACTTTTTTTTTTTAAAAAAAAAACCTAAATGGCTAAACTGAGGTCTTCACTTTCTCAATTCAATTCTCAATTTCTCACTTCTCACTCTAAGAATTGAAAATAGGTTGTTGCTTTCTTTCATAGTTTCCAGATATTCAGAATTTAAAATCTGTGTCTTGGTTTTTCTTTGACAAATCTAGCAAATTTTAGTTGTTTCTCTTACTATAATACTGTAGATGATTAATAGATATCCTTAGTTTTACTTTCTGTCATTGTCATTTGGTCGGGATTCTTGCTGCAAGTATTGCTCTATTGGTTGAAATTATTTTTTAATTTTTTATACCTCACCGGTCTAAGCCCGGTTTGACTCCGGTCTGACCCACTGACCCTTGACCCAGTACCCTGACCGGTTCAGTGACCGGTCCGAGTTTCAGAACCTTGATTAATTGATGTTCTCTCATTTCTCCTCCGTCTCAAGGAGAGCTTCCCTCCCTCAAAAGCAATAATTAGTTTTAAGTGAATCCAAACGACGAGTGCATCTTGAAAATGGATTGGCTTTTATTTAGGAACTTGAGAATCTTATGATATTGATGTTTATTTAGGAATTTATTTCTTAATAATTTATATATATTTTTCATATTTATAATAACATTTTTTTAGGGTGCATCCCACTTGTTTATGTTTTTTCATGGAAAATCATATATTTTCCAGAAATATATTATAAGATTTTTTGTTTGGCTTTTTAGATTTTAGAGGTTATTTTAAGTTGGGTAACTTTTAAAGATAATCTGATGTGTATAAGAGATAATATTATAAAAATATTGAGTTGCATATACATGATTGTTTAATCAAAATACTAAGATAATTAAACTCAGATTAGTCATTAAATTGGGTGGGGTACTGGTTTAAGGGTCGGTAAATTAGACCAGAGTCAAACCAGAGCTAACCCGGGACAAACCGGTGAGAAATTGAAGATTTTAGGTTTATTTATATGAAATTTTAAAGAAAAAATGTAAAAAAATCGATATTTAAAAACAAAATCTAGACCTAATCGATCTACCGGCTGGTTGGCCAGTTTCCGGTCCGGGTTCTATTACCATGCAAAATACACAGAGAGATATAATCAAATTTGATAACTAACACTTTGATGGTATTAGTGAAATTCTAGGCAGTTTGGTCAAGGTTAATTATGTAATTAAAAATTTATGTTTCAATTTTTTATCCTTAAATATAATTACAATTTTCAAGATGGAATAATCTCTGAAAAGGAATCTGAAAATTGGGAAATGACTGATTTGTCATTTCCCAAGAAAAAAATTGAGAATTTCTTATCATATTTTAACATTTTTTGATCAACTCTTAGTAAAAAAACTCATTTATCATTTCTTAAATTCTAAATTCTTTTTCAAGGATTCTCCCCTTCAAGATCCGTATTAATAATTAATTTTTTTTTCTTGGCCTGTTCCTAATTCTCGCTCTCCCCCCTCCTCTCGTGGTCTTCTTGGCAGCTCTTCATTTCACACCTAAACCTCTTATTTTTCTTCCCCAATCTCTTGGTGTGTCCTTGCTTTTATAGCTCGCAATCCTTCCTTTCACAATTCCAAGCATTTGGCCTTCAACTTGTGCCTTCACATCTCAACTCCATATGAATGACTTCTTCTACCTTGTGCATGATTGATTTACAACATGGGAATCTCAGAATCCAAATCTGATCCTTTTGAATTCTAGCCAGTTTGACCGGGCTCTGGTATAAAATTTATATAGATGTATTGATAATATCATAAATGAGGGCCCAGTAAATTATGTTATACAGAACATACTGTTAAGCAACTGTTAAGGATAGAGGAAAGTAAATATATATATATATATATATATATGTGTATATATATCAGTAAGATACCTATGAACACATTCTATCGCTTTGCCTCAACTATCCTTCAAACACCGTCTTCTGAAACAATATTGCTTCAAATACTATATCCTATTTCCAATCAGAATCTTCATCACAGTAAGCAACATATACATTTATTGCCACCATTTCTTCTCAGACAAAGATATGAGCTGCAAAACAAAAAATTATGAAAACTATTAGCTTCTCTCTTGTACTAAGTAACCACAAGCATCCATGTTAATTTTTCCCGTTTTATAACTGCTGCATAAAGATGCATGCATATTCATGACTGAAATATTTAAACAAAACCAGTTTCTAATAAAGGATTTCATAGTTCAGAAAAACCTCAATGTCAAATTACTCTACTGATTTCTGGAGGTTTCAACTTAATTTTCTAATAAGTCCCTAGAAATTACTATTTAGTCGCTGTCATTAAAGCTCTTCATTGAGTCATTAACTTTATCTTAAAATATTGACTATGCAAGGTCTGTGCCAATGAAAGGGTTTATAACACTACTGTAAGATATGCTATCACCAAGGTTAGGTGACTCGGATGAATTGTCAAGCATAAATAATGGACGTTTAGAGTGTCAACATGACAAGGAAATTTATTTACATACTGATAAGGAAATTCAAATTTCTTTTAAGACAATATAAGGACTTGCATACAAACTCCTGACGTATAGAAATCAAATTAATAACTAAGTGAAACGTTGGGATCAATAGAGTAATTTGCGTTTTCCTTGCTTATTTCCTTTTCTTGATTTAGGAGTTAATAAAGTAATGAACTATTTTATTGTCAAAGAGAAGCAAGACTCCACATTATGGAAGGAATCCATCTTAAGATTCTCAACAATCGCAATGTTGGAATTAAGAACAGATGTCGATACTTACATAAATGATTGGAGAGTGTATGCTTTTGCTAGTAAAGTAATTACTTTGTTAATCAAGAGAAAATGAGTGGGTTAAAGGGTGTTTTTTTGCTCCAAAAGTATTCCCAAAGGAGATATGGCACCTTACAGAAAATTGTGAAGTAATACAACACATAATCAAGCAAAACAAGTGGATCGTGGCCCTTTTTCCAAAAAGACTAAATTTCTAGAGTTGCTTGTTAGATGTTTAAGGCTAAAAAGCTACCAAGCCATTCAAACTAGACCAAATACCAGTGCTTAAGTCAATCTCATGAATTGTTTTGGCCACTAATTGGCCACTTGGCCTTCCATATCTTCCATGGAGTTTCCAGCCATATCCCAAACAGGAAAATAGTAGGAAATACAGGTAGAGCTTTTATTTTATTTTTACCAGAGAAAATACTGGCAGAGCTATTAAAGCCAAGCACATACGATCTGACAGTTATAGCCAAGTTCTCCCAAAGCTTTTGTTTATTCTGTTAGTTATGTTGAGTGTTTATGCAATAATTTACGAAAGGGGATTTTATTTAGAAGTAACGACAACACAGGGATCAAACAAGGTAGAAAATTACTACAAAAACAAAGAGCTAATAATGGCAAATAAAGAATAGTGTTATTGTGAATCTTGATCGAGTACAGTGTTGCAAGTGAAGAGATAAGTAGGGCAGATCATTGTGCCCTTAGTGTAGTAGCGACATCTATTAATGACCCTGGACTCACTAAGCAGATGGGTTAGTTCCGCCTTTATAGGATCTTAGCGGATTATGAAGGCTATTCCTATATCTGTGGATCAAGGCATTAGTTGGGTAATGGGTTTGACCAGGGAGCTTGACTGGCCGGTCTTGACTTCTTGGGCCTATTATTAGGCTCCCTCATTAGATGGGTTTGAAATGCAGATTCCAGGGCCTACATTCAGTTATTGAAATTTTATTTCATCATCAGATTTCTTTCCCTTTGTACAAAACTGAAACTTAAGTCATTTATGAAATATACAATTATATATTTATATACAATTAATTCAATATGAAAACGCTTATTCATTTTCTAAGCCTATATGGTTGGTGGACGATATTCCTGACTCATCATGTTCTTCTCTGTCGGAAGACGATATTCCTGAATGTTGAAATATATTGTCTCTGACTTCTAACACTCCCCCTCAAATTGGAGCATATATATTGATCATGCCTAACTTGTTACAAAGATATTGAACCCGTGTCCCATTTAAGGCTTTTGTCAGAAGGTCTGCCAGTTGATCGTCGAATCGTATGTGCCCTGTAGATACAATATTTTCTTTGATCTTATCACGAATAAAATGACAGTCAATCTTAATATGTTTTGTTCGTTCATGAAACACAGAGTTCGATGCTATATGAAATGCTGCTTTATTGTCACACCATAGTTTTGCAGGCAATGTTGTAGTGATGCCAATTTCTTTCAAGATTTGAGATACCCATACAATTTCTTGTACTGACTGTAACATAGCTCTGTATTCCGCTTCTACACTTGATTTTGACACAACTCCTTGCTTCTTACTTCTCCAGGATATCAAATTTCCACCAACAAACACACAGTAACCCGTAGTGGATCGTCTTGTGGTCTTAGATCCTTCATGATCCGCATCACAAAAACACTCGATTTTAATGTGCCCATAATCTATATAAAGAATACCAAGACCTGAAGACCCTTTCAAATAATACAAGATATGTTCTAAAGCTTCCCATTGTGCCACTGTTGGTGATGACATGAATTGGCTAAGCCTACTCATTGAGAAGGTTATATCAGGACGAGTTACTGTTAGATAATTCAGTTTCCCAATAAGTCTTCTATATCTTTCAGGAAATGGAAACAACTTCAATTTCTCTGGATCAATCTTCTTCTTCAAATCATCAGGAAGCTCGTCAAACATACTAGTATCAAGATCTAGGAAGGGATTCCAAATCATGGGAATGTTGCTTGGTGCAGCTCCAAGCTTTCCAGTCACCTTTAAGAGATCAAGAACATACTTCCTTTGACTCAAAAAAATACCTTTCTTGCTTCTCAAAACTTCAATACCAAGAAAGTACTTTAATGACCCCAAATTTTTTGTCTGGAAATGAGAATTCAGGAAGATTTTAAGTTCTGAGATTTTGGAAGTGTTACTTTCTGTAATCACAATATCATCACCGTATACTACTAGAAGAATTATGCCTGCATCAGATTGCAGGTAGAACACAGAGTGATCACACTTACTTTGACTTAATCCAAACTTATTGACTACATTACAAAATCTCTCAAACCAGGCACGAGGGCTTTGCTTTAGATCATACAATGACTTCTGAAGGTAGCACACTTTCCTATTCTCCCCCTGAGCAACAAACCCAGGTGGTTGCTTCATATAAACCTCATCAAGCAGATCACCATTTAAAAATGCATTCTTAACATCCAACTGATACAATTCCCAATGACAGGTGGCAGGCAAGGATATAAGAAGACGAACGGAGGTTAGCTTAGCCATAGGAGAGAAAGTCTCAGAATAATCAATACCATAAGTTTGTGCATACCCTTTGGCAACAAGCCGAGCTTTTAACCGTTCTAAAGAACCATCAGCCTTAGTTTTAACAACAAACACCCATTTACATCCAATGGATTTCTTCCCACAAGGTAGAACAACAAGAGTTCAGGTACCAGCTTTTTCAATGGCCATAAGTTCTTCTTCCATTGCGGTACACCAACTTGGATGAGTCAAGGATTGGTGAAGGGTAGTAGGGATGAAGATGGAATCAAGGGTGGCCACAAGAGAAGAGGAAGGAGAAGACAAATTGTGGTAAGAAACAAAGGAGGATATAGGATAGATACATTCAACATATCGTCTGGGGAAGACAACGTGGACGGGTACCTTTTCGGAGGGCAATAGGTAGGTCAATAGAGGGATCAACAACAGACTCAGGGGCAACTAGGTCGGGAACATCAATGGGAGGATCTGGGGAATCGGGAACAGAAAGTAAGGAGTCATGACCAGATTCCATCGGTGAAGCAATTACTGGTGATGGCAAAATATTTTGAGCATCAACATCATTGATGACATCAGGTTCTGGAACAGCAGCCTGTACTGATAAGAGAGGGACACGATAAACTAGGACATCATCAAACTCAGCAATGACAAATGGAGACTTAGAGGAGGTTGAAGATGCAAAGAAATGAGAAGACTCATGAAAGGTCACATCAGTAGACACAAGGTAATGGCGGAGATCAGGAGAGTAACACTGATAACTTTTCTGAACTCGAGAGTAGCCAAGAAAAACACATCTGAGGGACTTGGGATCAAGTTTACTAATACTAGGACAAACATCTCGAACAAAACAAATACAACTAAAGATTTTATGATCAATAGGGAACAACTTATTTGTGGGAAACAGAATGGAATACGGAATATCTCCACCAAGAACAGCTAAAGGCATACGGTTGATAAGAAAACAGGCAGTAGACACGGTATTAGCCCAAAAAATTTTAGGGACAAAGGAATGAAACATGAGAGCTCGGGCAGTTTCTAACATATGTCTGTTCTTTCTTTCAACAATACCATTTTGAGCAGGGGTATCAACACAAGAGGATTGGTGAAGAATACCATGACTGTTCATGTAATCGGTGAATGAAGTAGAAAAATATTCTTTTGCATTATCACTTCGTAAGAGTTTGACAGAAGTGTGAAACTGGTTTTGAATTTCAGCACAGAAATTATGAAAATGAGTAAATAATTTAGAACGTTGTTTCATGAAGTAAAGCCAAGTGGTTCAGAAAAAATCATCAACAAAAGTGATAAAATAACGATAACCAGTCTGAGACATGACTGAACAAGGACCCCAAACATCAAAATGTACTAACTCAAAAGGGGACGCAACCCGTTTATTGCCACGAGGTGCCAAAGGAACACGATGGTATTTAGTAAATTGACAGGACCCACAATCGAAAGCCGACACAAATGAGAACTGAGGATACAACTTGCAGAGACATATGAATAAGACGACAATGAACTTCAAACGGAGACGACCCACAAAAACAAGCAACAGAACGTGGCACCTGATCATCAAGGATGTAATGCCTACCAGATTCATAGCCTCTACCAATAATCTGCTTCGTCAATAGATCCTGAATTAAACAATGGTTAGGGAATAGTGAGATAAAATAGTTTAAATGACGAGTTAGTTTACTTGAAGATAAAAGGTTAAAGGTGAGATCGGGAACATTAAGAATAGAAGATAGTGAAAGGGATGCAATCGGTTTAACAGTTCCTAATCCAAGAACATGGACGGGGGAACCATTGGCAACAAATATGGATGACGGGTTGGCATAGGAGGAATATGAAGCAAACAAATGATGATTACCTAGCATGTGGTCTGTTGCACCATAATCATTGACCCATTTTGTCGAAGAAGTAGTAAGACCAGAAGATAGAGTACTTGTAGCTAGGGCTCCTGCAGGTGAAGATCCAGAATCAGATGAACTAGGTGTCTGGACAATATGAGCAAGTCCAAGCTATTGATCACGTTGATATTTATTTTGCAATTTTCGACAATATTTCTTAATGTGGTCAGGTTCCTTGCAATAATTGCAGATAATACTGCCAGAATTCATCGTTAGAGAACTAGTGCTTTGTTTATACCCATAATTCTTGGATTCAAAGGGACCACGCCCAGCTAGAGCACTTTCATTGGGATCAATAGAAGAGTGAATCAAACTATTAGCACGAAGAACCCTTGAGAAAACGTCTTCAAGAGAAGGAAGCTCTTGACTAGATAAAATTTGAGAACGAATAGTTTCATAAGACAGGTCGAGAGCTTCGAGGAAACTTATGATAGCCTGAAGTTCCAAATTCTTGATACGAGTCGACAAATCTGCTTGTGGAGACATGAGGCCTTTCATTTCCTCATACATCATCTTGAAGTCCAAGAAGAAATATTTCAATGAACGACCTTGTTGTTGAGAACAGTAAAAACCTTTACAGACTTCATGAACCCGATTAATATTTCCTTTTCCAGAAAACATAAATTCAAGATAATTCATGATTTCTTTGACAGTGTTACAATGACTAACAAAAGATAGAATCTGTGGTTCAATGGAATTTCGAATGTGAAACAAAAGTCGAACATATGCTCTTTGCCAAATCAAAAGTTTAGTTTCATCACTAGAGGGAGGATCCTCAGTTAAATGGGTTTCCATCTCAATCCCCAGAATATAAACTTTAACGGTTTTGTTCCAATCACTATAATTTGTCCAATTTAACTGTGAAGCAATAATCTTTGCAGACATAGGTAACAGATTGGAATTTTTAGAATTATCCATGATACAAGTTAAATAGTTATGCTCTCACAAAATAACAAGATCAACGAATAAACAGGAAGAATCATGATATTTCACAATCAAATTAATAGATCAACTAAACCAAGCCACAACCCACAGGACCCGCAGAGATATATTAAATCAAGATAGTACCTTAATCAAGGCAAGGGACCCGTAGACAGAATACTAACTCAGAACATTGAAGTTAGTAACAAATTGCAATCCACGAATGTTGAAATAGGATGCGAAGAACAAAGCGCAAAAAATCAAATGGTGTCGGATGGCCACGAAACTTCAGGAGTAGGAAGAGGAAGCTCAGTCGATTAGGACGCTGAAAACCATGTCGCAAACGGTGGCCAGATCAGCCCACACGCGCGGTGCGTGTATTGGCACGGTGGAGATGGTGGAGGCGCGTGAGTCTACACATGTAATCGGAAGGCTGTCGAACTCGGGGATCTAACCGGTCTGGAGGCGGCGGAACCAATGGGCTGGCACGTGTTGGCAGATTCGGTGGTGGTGACTGAAGATCTGAAGCAACTAAAGATGCTTGCTAACCGGAAATTATGAAGATTCACCGGAAAATGCAAATGAGTTCTAAACGTACGCTGGCTCTGGTACCATGTACAAAACTGAAACTTAAGTCATTTATGAAATGTACAATTGCATATTTATATACAATTAGTTCAATATGAAAACGCTTATTCATTTTCTAAGCCTATATGGTTGGTGGACAATATTCCTGACTCATCCCGTTCTTCTCTGTCAGCAAATGATATTCCTGAATGTTGAAACATATTGTCTTTGAACGTTTGAGACATGGTCACCGACCAAAATAAACGTTTGAGAATTGATGTTGATGAATTCTGCCCACGACTGAAGGATTGTTTTATCCGTACATTCCGAATTCCATTTATGGGCAAGTTCTAAGTGGCATTATGAGATAGGATATAGTAAGGGAAAGGCTTGGTTAATCTATGAAATTTGATCATTCTACCAAAATATATTTATATAGTAAGGGAAAGGCTTTATATAGGTTAGTTATGGATGTGTTGACTTTAATTTAAGGGATAAGAAGCAAATTTGTTTTGAAAGCTTTCGCTAAAAAATAGTGTTATCTTATATATTTTTTTAGATTCAATATCATCCTAAAAATTTTAAAACATAGTAATGTTGCTCATATTATTAAAAATTAACGATGACTATTAAAAAATTAGCCGTTGACCACAACTTTTTAATGAAAAATAGCAATATTACTCTATTTTAATATTTTTGGGGTAATATTAAACCTAAAAACACTTCAAAAATAATATTACTCCTCAACGAAAACTTTTAAAATAAATTTACAACTCAACCCTTCATTTAAATTGACGAAGCATTGATCCATGTTTTCGAATCATATGCCTCTCAACTTGCTATTTGGCTCTTACTTTTAGGTCAAAAGATCAACCCCAACCTAACTCTGAGGCAAGGTTTTATCGTACTAGTAAGAATCTTTTTGAAATAACCATCCCTCCTGCAAGCAATAGTAAAAGCTGATAAATATGAGATACAGTATAATGTTGAAAATTAGATTACTCTGTTGACGGCCAAGGTTTTGCTCAATTCAAGACTGTTTCCTTCTAGACCTTTCTGTCTGTGTTTCCCTCAGCAGTCAGCAATTTTACTTGCTTCTGTTTCTGATACTGAATCCCGTATATTTCATTCGCTTCATCGTTGGTTGTTCTTGCCGGAAAATGACGGTAAATTTAGGTACAGGTAAGAGTTACCCTTAATTTGGATAAGAAGAAAATTATGAAGGAAAAAAATACTGAGGTAAAATTTCTCAAAATAGGAAGAAAAATAATTATAGTTTTTATTAATGACAAAGACAAGCACAAGGTTTAGGAGTTTACATGCGACATAACATCATCGCATCAAAATAATTGAAGTTAATTGAAACTGCTCAAATTTTATTTTAAATTAACTAAGTTTTGATTTGAACAAAAAATTAGAGGAGCTTAGAGCTTTTTTTTTTTTTTTTAATCTCATTTAATCAACAAGAGTACGTAGTTGGAAAGTTGAGTGAAGAAGAAAAGAATGAGATTACAACTTATTGCATAAGTTATTTTTGACGATTTTTGCATTCTTTTTCTTTTGTGGGATTCCCATTGCTGGGATAGAAGAGATAAAGGGTCTGGAGGGGTTAAAAATTAAAAAGAGAGAGGCATGGTTTTTGTTAGGGTTCGGAGGAGTTAAGGTGGGGATAAGATATTCTGCAAGATTATTTGTGGGACCCACTCTCTCTTTGAAATAAATCATTGTACCTGATGGGCAAAAAAAAAAAAAAAATCATTGCACCTGCATCAATCAGCATGCTTTGATGCTCCCCAAGTTGCAACAGCAATCCGGCCCCCTTTTATCCTTTGCGATCATTTTTTGGATTTTCTTTTGCTCTTCTGTCTCTTCCAAATTATATATATATATATATATATTCATTCAAATTATATAAATCCATGCAAATAGTTTGGATTAAGTGAAAGAATTACTTGTCTTTAAATAAAGTAAGATTTTGAGTGGTGTGTGTGTCATACACAAGGAATGGACTTCACAGAGTGTCACGTACTAAAAGTTAGGGGAAATTTCACTGAAGTCTTGAATAAGAGAAAATATAATAAAATTGTTGTTTAAAATATCAAATATAAAGTGAGATTCTGTAAGATATTTTTGCAATATATTTTAAATGTGAAAAATCTAAAATAATTTTACTGAATACATAATTATCCGTTCCCTCTCTCTATTTAATCAGTAGGGTTGTTTTGGAATTTTCATGTTTAGAATATATTAAAAAAATGTTATTTAAATTTGATATTTTAAAGAATTTTTTATAGTATTTTTTTTTATTTGGTGCTTAGGTGCAATTTCTCTAAAAATTACTGCTCCGTAATTAAAGGAACTTTTGTTTTTAGGGTTGGGGACAGAAATGGGCCAAGATAGAGAGAATCTTCGGCCTGATTCATATGGATAATGTCTTGTTCTCTCGTCACGACCCTTTGGTGGCGTCCAGGTTGTCCTCGGGCCCACTCTCTTTCGATTGAACTCGCACGTGGAACATGCTCTCTCTGTGTTTCCCCCCGTACATAGAGATGCATATATAATTTAATTATTTTTTGTTCAAAATCGATACAAATTAGGGAGAATTGCTTAAAAATATCTGGGAGGCAAATTAATTGTTGATTGCTATCATGAAAGATCTGTTGCACATAACGGAAGATATTTTGCATACAACGGAAGATTGTTTGTACATTTATACGGAAGATTTTTGCATACATGGAAGATCGCTTGCACACACGGAATATTATTTGCACGCTTGGTAGCAATCAGTAATTAATTTGCCTCCAAGATATTTTTAGACAATTCTCCCTATAAATTAGTAGAAAATCAAAGGGAAGAATCACAATCCTATCAAGGAAGACGTCAACGTGAGATCTCATTAAATATATGTTGTAGATATCAACAAAGACTCATCCTCAAAACATTATCCCACATAAACCCAAATCACAGACTATGTTTTATGTGGTCATAGTTGTTCAGCAAATCCTTCATGCTAATTTATTTGGATTTCTTTATCGGTATCTGACACTATTAACAAACTGACTTATTCAATTCACAGGAATATAGACCCGCAATAAGGGAACCTTACTACCTTCTTATAACTATAGCAATTACTTATTTAGAGTTTGAATATTAAACCAGTGGTTAAACTGGAATGATTTACAACCAGTAATGGTTTCAAAAATTTGGTGGTTCTTTAGTATTGATTAAATGGCATGTAAATAACTTCATGGGTTTCAGTTCACGCCCTGTACGAATTAGCTCATTTGATAACAACCATCAATATAAAATTTAAAATAAATAATATTATTTCTAATTTTAAGTTCATAAAAACATGCTGAGATTCCCATGCATGTGTCCTTCAACTTAAATGCATGTTTGGGATAGCATTAAGAAGGTTCAAAAGTTAGTCGAAACAGGAAAAAAAACAGCTCGATGCAAAAATATATGTTTGGGATAAGTTTTCAGGAGATATGATTAACAATAATTTATACTTTCACTCATTTATTAAATTTTTTGACCCGCATAAGGGGAAACACATATCTAATTGAGTTCAATTTTTTTTAACAACATTCTGAGATTAAAATTTTGAACACAGTAATAAGTTACTGTGAAAGTTATTCAAAGACATTCAAATTAAAAATATCGTTCTAATAAATTAAATAAAGTTTGAAGATTGTTAGTGTTTTATAAACAGGGGGCGAAAAAAGGTGATGAATATGGGATGAGGGTGTGGGACTAAAGATCAGTTCTATTCCATTCTTTGTATCTATTATTTATTGGCTGGTCCGATATATTCTGTGTGTGCCTTGTGTCACAAAAAAATAAACTAATGATAACGCACGGATAATCAAAACTTCATATATAATATTCGAGATAATTTTTATTTGTTGCGCATGAAATGGTTAATTATAAGATCACCTACTTATAGTAAGGAGTTATTATTATTATTAGATAGTGATGATAATAATAATTAGTTAGGAACTGTATATCAATTACAAAATGAGGAAATCAGAAGAGAGCTGTCACTGACCTGCTTTACAGGCTTTAGCTTTTATCTTTTGTGACTTTTATAATAAACACACAAAATAATAAAGCGTTTAATTAAAAACCCGCATGACACCAAGTACGAGCTTTCCAAGAGTTTCTCTCTTCTCTTTTCACATTCCTCCATTTATTTTTTAACTTTTTCATATTACTTCCATAGAGGCTCATAATTCCCAATAAAATAAAATTTTCAATTTTTACATTGTAAAAAAAGATACACATCCATTTTCTATTATCAGTTAATTATATCCATACGATATGATTAATTAAGTTAATCAAGTAAGTACTATATGACCAATAAATCAAATCATTCTCTCAATTGCCATAGCTAGAACCAAGTCAATGGACCAATTTTTATTGATATAAAAAATTAGGATCACAATATTGACAGTATGAAACTATTTCCATATGTGTGTGTTTCGGACTTTCGGGCAAATCCGCAATAAACTGATTGAACTCCTTAACCCCTAACAAAACCCCTTTTGGATCAGCAGATTCATATTGCATGTTATTGATTGCATTGATCCACACACAGACGCGTACACACACAAATATAGTTTGTGTTAATTAACCTTAATTAACAACTAAAGCTAAAGGAAAGCCCAAAGTTGGTTTCATTCACCTCTGCACTGCTATATAAAAGGCATGAGCATTTAGATTCACTGACATTGAGAATAACAGGTCTTTATCAAGTAATTATTTAATAAATATTATTCATATTCAATATAACTGATTGCATCAAAATTAAGTCACATTATATGATGCAAAAATTAATCTGCAATACTCTAGAGTAGTTTAACCTTGTTTTTTTTAAATAAATTCTCTATAGTTTTTTTTCCTATTTATCATATTCTTAGTTATCATTTCACTTGTTTTTAATCAAGTGTCCTTGTAGTTTTTATAAGGACCTGACAAAAGGGGGGCATCAACTATGAGAATGTGATTAAAAAAGGGTTAAAGTGAAATTTTACCTTTGAAGCTAAGTAACCACTCATGAATGCTAGTTATTTTGAAGTTTTTTTATGAGCAATTTTACCCTAAAAATGTTTAAAATGGAGCGAATTCACTCAACTATTTAAACACTAATGTTGATTATTAAAAATTTGACATTAGTCATTAACATTGGTAACGGCATGGGGAAAATTAGAAATGTTTTGGTTACTTGCAGAATAAGATTGTTCATCAAAAAGTTTCTGATATCTAATGTTTTTGAATAGTTACTTCCAAGATAAAATTGCTCTTTAACACGATTAAACAAGAAGTGAAAATGCAGGAACTTACCGGTTATATTTTCCATGCATAAATAAATGATCTCTCTTTAATATATTACACCAATTTAAGTTGACACCGTCCATTGTCCATTGTTCAGCATACAATAGTTGATTAATTTGCAATCCTTGCACAGCATCATTATGAATATATAAATCTAGAGAGCATACAAAGTTTTCCTTTGAGAGATGAATTAATAAAGTGATTACTTGACCGGACTTGTTTAATGCAACAAGTAGTATTGGTACTACATACTCGAATACAATATTAATTTAACAATTAAATATTAGGTTGCTTAATAAATTTAATAATATTGTGCGTAGATATTGCAAAAAAACACAAAAACAATAATTTATAGACAAGTTGGTGAGAAAATTTGTAAAAATAAAGCATTATAACGTGATAGATAAAGATAGAGTGTTCATGCATGCATGTGGCATTTGGATGCCTCGTCTGAGCCTTGTCTCCTCAACCTTATTTTTTTCAATTTAAATCTCAGCTACGTAATATTACCTTTAATTTAAATCTGACACTTACGTATGAATCTGATTGGATTTTAATTATTTATATTATATAGAAAATAGTGATTAAGAAATTATAATATCGTTTTATATATGTATTAATGCCCGTTGCTGATTACATTGCGCTATATCGTCGTGCACAACTGTTTTGGCTCTTCGTTTCCGTGTCTGGACACCATCTCTGTACGTTGAGATTATTTCTATTTTTATTTCTGAGAATTTAACTCTTTGTAAATATTGCGCAAAAATTTCTCTCTCAATACCTTTTTTCAATAGATTTTTTTAAAATTTTATATGGGTTCATCTTAAGAATAAAAGAATTGCCAACGAAAGTTGATTGGTTCATATTCTGTTACGATATGATTAAGGTTGTCAAATAGTGTAAGTAAAATGGTGACCATGACATAAAATTATGCGTGGATTCAAATCATAAACTTGTAAGAGTTTATTTTTATTAATAAATAGGTATGAATATTGTATAACTAAATAATTAAAATATAAAAAATTACAAAAATTGATTTAAATATATTTTAAATCTATGTAATTGAAACTAAATTCATCAACATTAATAATTTATTATACTCAACAGTGTTTTTTTTAAAAAAAATTTATATAAAAACCAATTGAGTATGATCAAATTGAAAAAGTTAGCATGAGTTTAAGAGTGAGTTAAAAAATGTAAAAACAGTAATCTCGGTGTGTGAACTCGCTAGTTTGACTGAGTTTAAGTGTGATCGACACGATTTTGCAAAGTAAAAATCTAAAAACAGTAAACTTAGAGAGTCAACTTGCAAATTTGACAACAATGAATATAATGATTTCTAAATAAGTATCTTTTTTCAGGTGTGTCTAGAAACCCTTAAATATATTTTTAGGTGCGTCCAACACACTAAGGTATTTTGTAGTACAATTTTATCCTTAAAATATTAATTTTTTAGAAGACATTTTGCCCATAAAGTATTTTTTTCACGGGCAATTTTAATCCCACCATTAAAATCCAAGAAGTCCTTTAAGTGAAGGTCCGTCTAACATCTTAAAATATTTTTTTAATAGTAACTTCAGGATGTGGGATGCAATTAGAAAAATGCTTTAGGGCACTAAATGAATGATAAAACACTTTAGGGTGCTAGACGCACCTTAAAAAAATACTTGATAAAACACAAAATATTTTAAACAAAATATTAGATGCACCTAAGTAAATACTTAAGAGTATTGGACACACCTTAATATAGTTTTATACACACTCTAGGCCATGGGACCCATCGTAGTTGTGGTAGTGATGATTCATGATTCAGTTCAGTAAAACAAACATCTTGTGTTTTGGAAATGAAGAAAACATTAGTCCTCATTATACAATAAGAATAAAATTAAGTTATCATAATGTTAATTACTAACAAAATATAATTGTATTTTATAGTATTATGCTAGGATAAAGGTTGTGAAAATGCAGTGACTCCCTCGTGTTTATCATATCAGATCAAATGTAATTTTACATGGCACGTTGCGAGATTAAAGAGAAAACAATCTCTCTCTCTCTCTCTCACATATTCTGCTGTGCCAACCTTTATATATTTTGGCAAATTTATTCAGAAAAATTGGTTCGTACCAATACATGCATCTATCAAAAGTTACACAAATATTTCCTTCTCATACAACTTTATTTTCTAAAAATATGCAAACCAAACAAAAGAGACGTGCAATGGTGCAATTCCCTCTTCCATGTTTCCTTTTCCTTTATTGTTTCTATTTCTCTCTCCCAAATAAAGTACAAGCGTGGCTGCTTTGAAAGCATAATACATGAAACCAATAAAGTATGCGTGTGTGTGTATTTTGATGATATCAATTTAATACCAACATTACATGTCACTGCTCCTCCATTGTCCTTAATTAATCAAAAGAAAATTAAACCTAGGACTCCCTATGTATATATATAATTGCATGATTATTTCACCTTAAACTCGTAATCTTACCTAATATAATTATAAATTAAACTTTGAGGGAATCAAGAAACAAGGATAACAAAAGAAAATTAAGAGGAATGATGAAGCTATAAAATTTTATAGAAAATTAGCTCCGGTTGACCCGGAATCACCGTACCCTTTCCTTTGATCTGTCATGCCTTCTAAATTACTCCATAAGTGGTTGCTCGTTTTCTAACATAGTGCTATTAGTATGTGATACTCTACTAATAATATTAATTTGTTTGTATTTGTATTCTTTGAAACCTTTTTTTTAATTAATGCATTAAAAATGAAGGTACTAGGTTCTTGATCCTAGGCTGAGGGTTGCTCGCCCTACGCATAAGCCCTTCATTTAAACAACCTTATTAGTCGGTCAAAAACATGATCTTTTCATTCCCTTTTGTTTCGGGGTTCTTTTGCCCTTATTATACTACTATAGCCTCAAAACTAATACTACTACTTTTGATTTTAATTATAAGATAAAATTGATTTTTATTGGAGAAATTAAAGAAGTTAAATAAGTTACTTAATCATATATATAATATGTCATGTATCCTTAAATTATATATTAATTTATTAGTCAAACTAATTAATTTAAAAAAAATAAAAATACTCTAAAATAATTTAATTAGCTTCCTTAATTTCTCCAAAGAAATCAACTTTATCTTATAATTAAGATGGAAGGGAGTACCTTATTTTGGTGCCAAAGAGGGGAAAAACTCACTTTGTGACATGTTTTCCTTTTACCTCATCGACTTTTAAATTTGGATTAGCTGAGGCTTTAAAATGATGTCTACCAAACAATTCGAGAAAATGTTCACTTTTTTGACAGATGTATTAAGATTTATAATTATTTTAAGTAATTTTTATCATTGTTGTGATTTTTTTTTTACGGTCATTTAGTAGGCGCAATTCAAATTTTTTTAATAATATGATTAATGAAATAAAAATCTTTATAATTCGAATTAACTAAGATTTATTGATTTCACCAAAGATTCTAATTTTTTGGAATTTTGATATGTTCTATATGTAGTGCCGTCCCTTTGAAATTTAAGAAAGGAAAGAGTACACCCTTTAATTTTTAGGTTTAAATATGTTAAAAATATCATTATTTTCCAAATACTAACTTTTGTCCTTAATATAAGAACTACTTAATTAATTTTGATAAGTTAAAGAAATTATTTAAATTATTTATTTCATATGCAACAAATATGAGCTGAATTTCTTAATGTACTGATGAGGATACTTCGGAAGAAGAATTATAAATTTGGGGATAAAGTGGATTGCGGTTTTTTATTTAAAACCAAATACATCATCAATTATCAAATTGTTGATGTTTGAGGTGATAAGTGATTTCATTTCTAAAAAGTGTAGAACATAAATCCAAATTTCAAAAAATATACTTATTGAAAGGAGTGAAAACCTTTTACACCTAAACCTTCAAGAGAAACCTTCACCAAATAAAAAAAATGCATCTCCAGGTAGTTCTTTTATTAAGAATTGGAATAGTGTTCAAAAGATTTTAAATATTGAGTAAATTAAATTGCAATTTTAAGTAATTTTTAAAAGCATATTAAATTTTGCATCAACTCTTTTTTTAATATAGTAACAATTACAATGACAATGACAACAATTACTATGTGCATATTTATAGGTGTATTTATTGATTTGATTAAGATTTTTCATTTGAAATTTAGGGCGTAAAGGATTTTCGCCCCTTCTAACACATGCGTTTTCTAGTATTCAAACACGTATTATCTTTTTCCTTCCCATAAGGTAAAGTTGCTTATCATATCAACCGATACATATATATTTATTTGTTAAAGAAATTATTACTGTCAATATTAATACATATATAAAATTATATAAAGCAGCAAGCGGGCATGTTTCAACCCATTCATATAAACGGCCAAAAAACCATTTATATATATATATATATATTATACACACAGAAAAATATTGAACTGAACAGGAGAGAAAGCGTGAGAAAGGACATATATATATATATATATATAGAAGTGCCTTTTTTGCAGGGTTTCTAAACCTGGTCCGGACCTGAGTCGCTTTTTTTTTTTTTTAAGAAATTGATTTTTTTAAAAAAAATTTATAATCTCATATTAATAATTCCTAAATCTTTAATTCTTTACTGGTTCAGTTTCAGATTAGCTCTAATTTAATTTCAATATAACTTACTAACCCTTAACAAACTACTCTAACTAGTTTAGTTCAGAAGTGGTCGGGATTTAATAACCTTATTCCTTTGAGAAAAGAAAATCCAGAGAATAAAAAATCGGACCGGACCGGCCAGTTCAACCGGTTGAACAAAGAATCGGTCCATGGTCCGGTCTGATTTGCTGATAAACCGTCAGACAGGTTGAATCGGTCTAAAACCGGTTGGACTAGCCAGAACCGGTCAAACCGGTTTCATTTTTTTAAAAAAAAAATTTCCAAATTTTTATTTTGTGCTTTTTGAGAGGAAAATGGAAAGTTGAAGACTAAAATGAAGAGAAAAATATGTAAAGAAAGAACAAATTTAAAAAAAATAAAGAAGATAATGAAAAAAATTATTTAAAAAGATATAATAATTATAGGAAATGAGATATACTTGCATAAGTATAGACATTATAATTAATACTAATAGATTTTAAACTTTTTTTTCTAAAAATCTTTATTTTTATCTATAGAAGTTTAAAAATATATTAATGTATATTATTACTAATAAATTATAATATTTTAATATGACCGGTTTAATTATCGATTAGACCTCAGTTAATCCATTAATCCTTAAACCTGTGCTGTGACCAGTTCATTGCCTGATCCAATTTTTTTGTTAGAAAAACAAACGATATATATATATATATATATAAACACTTGAGACAGAGACGGAGACAGGCAGGAGGTGGCATCATGTGGAGCGAAATAAGTTGAAAATATTTTACGGAGATTGAGGATCGTGTAAAAATCTTTTCAACACATTTCTCTCCGCTTGTGTATATAGACCCATCCTTTTCTCTCTACTTTGCCCGTTCAATTCATTGGAGTATTTCCGTTTTCTTCTCCTTTCTTACACACTTCCATTTCTCTCTCTCTCACGCTCTTCATAGCTTCGCCCAAGGCCCAAGCCACTTCCGATCGCAGCATGGCTCGATCACTCTCCGCCACATCCACTGATGGCGGCGATCCTTCTTCCCCCGCCCCCGCCGGCGAGATCATGTTGTTCGGCGTTAGAGTCGTCGTCGATTCCATGAGGAAGAGTGTGAGTTTGAACAATCTCTCGCAGTACGAGCATCCTCAGGATGGCTCGAATAACAACAAGGAAGATGTTCTCGCCGCCGGTTATGCCTCCGCCGACGATGCTGTTGTTCATAATTCCGGCAAGCACCGCGAGCGCGAGCGCAAACGAGGTCTGTATAACTTCCTCCATGGATTATGCGTTATAGATTTCTCTGAAATGGTTTAAGTATTTGAAATTTCTGTCTGCTTGCTCTGTATTTGGTATTGTATATTCTATCGATTTCTGAAATTGGTGTGACCAGTTCTCGATATCTCTGTCACGGTTTATTATTTGAAATTTGTTATTGGTGTTCTGGAATTGGTGAAAGTACGATTGGTTTCTCCGCTGAAATTTCTAGCCGATTAGACTCTTGAAATCTACAGATTACTTGAAAATGAACTATGCCTTTTGATATCGTATGATAGAGGTATTTGTGGGTGGTTGAATAGGGGTTCCATGGACGGAGGAAGAACACAGGCTGTTCTTGCTGGGATTGCAGAAGGTAGGGAAGGGCGATTGGAGAGGGATCTCAAGGAACTATGTGAAAACAAGGACTCCTACACAGGTTGCGAGCCATGCTCAGAAGTACTTCCTTCGAAAATGCAACCTCAATCGTCGACGTCGTAGATCCAGCTTGTTTGACATGACTACTGACTCGGTAATTCCTTCATTGTACAATTGGATTGATTCTGTGTTCTTTATTACTTTACCTTTTTAGCAATCTGTTAGTTGCTGGGAAGGGAAATGAGAAGCAACATAGAAAGGTCCAAGCCTAATTTTATATCATTATTTGCAGTCACTTTAACTTTTGAAACCGTGCTAGTCTTGCCAAATGGGCTTGAATTTCTACGTGATTCCGAGTTTTCCAATTGCTAGTCAAACTGAATAAACATCGCATTAATATTCTGTCAACTGAATGAATTTCTTAGCAATTGAAGAGAAGTTTGAAAGACTAGAATGTTTTGGTTCCCTGCATTTGAAAGAGTTGACTGACCAAGAGATTATATTGAAAAGTTAGCAGGGAAATATCTTATGCATAGAAAACTTTTAGAAGTGAAAGATTCAGTTTTTTTATTTAATTTTCTTTTAGGTTTCGGCAAATCCCGTGGAAGAACAGATCCAGCCTCAAGATACTATGCCTCATTCACATCTTGTGCACCCTGCATCCTCTGAAACCTGCAACATCAATGGATTTTCAATGATGCCATCATATCCAATGGCTGTTGGGTCTGGAGTGATTTCATTCCCAGGCAGGAATCCGGTGGAGAACCTCCCTCTGGGGCATGGAAATTATGAACACAATGGTCCAATTCATTCTGTTCCAGATCCAAAAGCTTCTGCTATGTTTGATGCTGCCTTGAGTTCGAGCTCTTCTGTTGATCTACCAACTCTGTCTCTTGGACTATCCTTGTCGTCTGATCAGAGAAAAAAATCATCCAGGCACTCGAATTTACATGCAGTGCCATGTTACAACAATGGAGAAGGCATCATAAGTGTTGCTTGAGAAACATAACTTTAACTTATGGTTTGTTTCTGTGGCATTAGTAACTATGATTAACAGATATATTAAAATCTCCACTCTTCTGTCAATTTTTGGTGGGGGGGAATGAGAAAGGACAATGTATTAGATAAGGCAAGGTAACTAGGTGACAAGAAATCAGTCCTTCCGTTTGGTTGTACAGACCATAGAAAGGTCCTGTCCTGTTCTTACTCCTTTGTTTGCTTATAATATGACCTTAGGTCCTTGTTTATTTGGAAGTTTATGTTTGAAGTTAATGCAAGTGAAAATAATTGCTAGTACTTACTGTTGATTTCTCTCATCAACTTTGAATTGAATGTGGTCTCCATATAGATACAAGTGGTTCCTATAGCTTTCTTTGATGTGTATATATATATCACTCTGGTCCTATTTATAAGTCCATTTTCAGGGTAGTAAATGCATTTTGTACTTTTTTACCCCTATTAATTACAATAAACAAAAAGAATTTATTCATGTAGATTTTTGGAACCAATCATAGATAAGGGCGAAACTGGAAATTTAGCTCATAGTTAATGAGTTAACTAACTCTCCTTTGTATGTGAGAATTAGTTAAAAGGGACTTATAAATAGGACCAGAATGGTATATTGTACGGTTTTAGCGGCTGGCGGTTTGTCTCTTCCTTTTCCTAGGTGGGGACGCTTTTGATGCCTTTCAATTTGTTGAATGTGAAGGAAGAAGTTTCTTTCTTCATCAAGGTCCATGCAATGTTCAGACCATCTTATTAATGCTTGTCGTTCTTCTGGGGAATATGGTGGGAATCAATGGTGTTGCTGATTATTGGGCATTGGGTGTTTGCTGCTTGAGAAATTTGGAGCTATTTGATTTGTCCTTATCAACTGTGATAGTGAGGTCTATGATGTTTCATCTTTAAGTAGTGTGGACCACTGATGAAATAATGTCTTATTGGAAAGCGAGAGCGAAGGCGATGGTTACTGGTGAACCTTGAGGCTGCATTGTGGTGGACGAAATAAGAGGTGATTTGCAGAAAGGTTATGCTTTTGTTCAGAATTCTGAGAGAGGAAAGAGTTGGTAAAGATGCTTATTATTTTCTCAAGAATTTGGAGGTTTCTCTGGAAAATTCTGAAATTGTGAAACAGCTTTATATTTGTGGCAGTTATAACAAAAGGCACACGATGATAGTAGTCTAAGAAAGCCGTACATGAACTCAAACTCTGGACTCTCGGTGAATATTTAGAATGATGGACACATAACCACAGGCAAAATCTAGGAATATTCAGTTGATTTAGGAATTATGCTTTCAGAGAAATTGAGTTGTTTTTAACCCCCTCTAACCCAAACTACGTCGTTTGAGCTCCTCTTAGGCCTTTAAACTCAGTCCTCCAATTTCATAATGAAATGAAGAAAAGCAGCTTTCTGAGCAAGGAGGAAATGAAAGTTAATCGAGTTTCGCTTTCTTTTTCTTTTTATTTGGGAAAAAAAAATCTGATAACCACCTTACAATTTTTGTTAACCAAGGTATTTTTGCCATGATGCAATGAGGCTTGAGGGGAAAAAAATCAGTAGGGGCAGCGGGCGATGAAAATCACCCATAGACTGGTTCTGATGTATTTGTTTGGTGTTTAGTATTGTTATTCAGTATTATTCAAAAAAAAAAAAAAAAAATCAGTAGTGGAACCTAGCCTCCGTACATCATGAATAGTCACTCATACATCTTTGTGATTTTTTACTCGCTCCGCTACTTAGTATAAGATATATGTATCTAATTTGATTAAATTAAAAAAAAAGTTAAGTTAGTTAATATAACATGTATTTTCTAAAACACTCTAAGTCATTTTCTTTAATTTCCTCATTCTCTCTTTTCAATATGGGTAAATTAAGAAAATATTGATAAATTTAAAAATTATGTCTTATATAATCAAGATCAACTTTCTAAATATGTTATGTATTAATAACGAAAGGGAATATACTTTAGGGAAAATCCCTTAAAAAGAACTTTAAAATTATGAAAAGATAAAAAAATATTTTGAATATTCATAATCTCACAGAGATGTTAGGCTCAATTTGTCCTTTTTCAAATTCAAAAAAGAAAAAGACTAATTTACCCTTATATTTTTTTTATTTAAAAAAAATACCCCCACCATTGGCGGTTGTCGTTGCCCACCCAACTGACAGCCTGCCGACCACCACCTGGGAATAAATATTCCCAAAGTGGTGAGGTGTGGTTCAAACCCCTACCATTTGTTTGCATAAAATATTGGTGGCTATTGGGTTACCAATACCATTCAATATAATCAATGCAAACAAAAATATATATATTAGCCTTTGATTTTTTACTCAAGCTTATTAACAAGTTCAGATAAGGATTTGATAAGTTTAGATAACGAATTCACAACATTCATTTTTTAGGTAAAAAAATCACTTACCTTCTCATGCTATTCACAAATTTAGATAAGGAATTTACAAGTTCAAGTGAGGAATTTGTAAGTTCAAATAAGGAATTCACAACTTAAAAAAACCTTAAACCATAAAAGCAAAGATATGTCGACGAATTAATACAAGGTAAAATTCTAATATTATTTTGATTCTCTAAAATATTAAAAAAATGATCAGAGCATTTTATTTGAAAGAGAAATGAGGTGAATGTAAGGGTAAATGTTTATTTTTCTTTAAATAAAAAGACAAATTAAGCCTAACACCTCTATAAGATTATGAATATTCAAAACACTTTTTTATCTTTTCATAATTTTAAAGTTCTTTTTAAGAGATTTTCCCTATACTTTAATAGTCATTGAAAATGATTTTAATTTAAGTTATCAATATTTCATTCATTATTTTCTCATTTTCATTTCTTTTCATGTCCATGATGATAGGGTAAACTGGTAAAGGCTGAAAAATATTCGCCAACTCACGACAGGTGAGCTGACATAAAAAAAAAATTTTGTTTTTGGGTAACAAAACTCAATCATAATTTTCTTGGATCTACATACATATACCTCTATTTCAGTTGAAGACCTTTACCTTCCTTTCTTTAATATAAAATTTAGATAGTTAATTTGAGAGTTTTAAAAAATTTAATTAAGTTAGCTATCTATAACAAATTAGGGAAAAAAACCATTATATGCCATAAATATTAGCTAATCTTACTTGCGTTTCAAAGCAATCCATTATATGGTGGGTTGGGTAAGTGAATATGACCAGGGCCTACTTTCACTCTTCATATTGGTCTGCCTAAATTCTGAACACTTAACCGGTGAGTTGTGGAGCTACGTCTTCTCGAAGGTGGGCTTTTTTATACTTTTGGGCTCAAAGCCCAAGTTTGATGGGCCTCCACACCTATACCCTTTATGCATCCAAACATCCCAATTTATCAGGCCGGATGCATGGAAAATGGCTTTGTTGGGAAAACCAAAACCACTTTGGTAACTTTTATGTAAGGTACTACCTCCGGTCCTAAATATAGGATAAAGTTTGTAGTGTAAATTACACTACAAACTTTGTCCTATATTTACAACCGGAGGGAGTATTAAAACTTGGACCGGCGATTGAACCAGATGAGATAGTGGTTTAAGGGTTAGTGGGTCAGATCGGAGTCAAACTGGTTATAATTAAAATATCATAATTTACTTAAAATATATAAAAATATTCACATTTTTATTATAAAATATTTTTAACTGAATTATAAAATATTTAAATAAAATTAATTTTTAAAAATATTCCATTATAAAAAAAATTAATAAACATATATTGCATATTATAATAATCAATAAAGCAATTATAATATTATATTATATTTTTTATGTAGAAGACCGAAGACCATCACGTGAATGAGGGAATCTAAGCAAAGCTTTGAAAGATGGAAAGAAAGAAATATTGTGAACACGTAATGTCATGTCACAGGCTGGGAGTATAAAGTGTTCATTTGGAATAACTTATTTTTGGATAATAAATGTTTATAAATCGTGATTTACGGTATACGAGGTAAGTATGTGAGAGAAATTTTATCTCGGCTTGCGTAATAAGCACTTATATTAAAAAAAATAAGTGTTTCCAAACATACACTAAATGAGTTAAACTTTTTTCTTCCCTCTCCCCCATTATGAATCTTGGCAATTACAACCGGGACTCCCTATCTCTGTGTTTTCCACTTTTCCGTTACCGTCTCGCACAACGCCTTCTTCTTCTGGTTTATGTGTATTCTGTTCTAAAAAGTTTCTTCCTACCACCTTTATATCGTGATTTTTCAGGATTTCGGTAAGTATTTTATAATATCTCATCATTTATTCTTTCCCTGTTCTTCCTCTCTCGAAAACCTTATTTTTTTTTCCCGGAGCAATGCCATTTTCAAGCAAATAAAGAAGTGACCTAGGTGATCCATTCAGCTCGTGGGTTAACCGAGTTTCTCCCGGGTTATGCCGGTTTACACCAGGCTATCTCGGGCCGGTTTTCTATTGATCTGACCATCAACCGGACCGGACTAATGCCCGGGTCGCCGGTTTCCCGCCTAACCCGGCCGGTCCGGTCCAGATTTTAATACCATGCTTTTATGTTCCAAGAGGATTATTCTATAGTTATTTGCTAAGAGATACTATCTTTTTATTTGGGATCATGTTTGTGACCTCCAAAAGTGTTTATTCACATAAATTGAGACAAAAATTCTTTCACATACTTGTCTCATATACTATAAATTATGATTGAAAATCTATTTTTGAAGGCTCTAATCGCTATTCCAAACAAGCACTCAGTTTCACCAATATATATATATGCTGATTCATCCACAAACTATATAAGATGCTTGAGTTCCAATGAGGGTGTGAAAATGTACATGTCTGTTTAAATACTTTTATCTTCTTTTTTTCCAGCCTAGTCAAATTTATACACCTAACTAACGGAAGTTTGTTTTTTTTTTTTTTTAAAAAAAAGGAATTATAATAAGCATATAGAAGAGGAAAGTGAGTTAACTTGATCAAATTAGGGGAAGGGAAAAAAGAGAAAAGATAGAGCAACTTGTAGATAATATATATATATATATATATATATATATATATGAATGGAAGAAATTAAAGATCACGTAAGGTGTGGTGGCATCATATGATGATGTAAGTGTTGCTGATGTTATATATATATATAGAGAGAGAGAGAGAGAGAGAATTGATGTGAAAGACTTGGTTTGGTGGATGATGAAGAGGACACACACACACACACATATGCTTTGGGTTTCACATTTAATGGTTATCACTTATCACACGAATTCATCCAAAAGGCATAAGTTCCCTAATCCCAACCCAAAGCTATGCCCTCACCTTTTCCAACCGATAGCCAAACCCAAAGTTAGTGTGTAACCAATGTAAGCATTTTTCAGTTGTAAACATAGAGTCAAGTAAAATGGGCTTGATATTTCAATCAATGATTATCTTATTTAAATTTAATAATATTTAAATACAAATTAGTCGGTAATATCAAATATTATATATAAAAGAGTAAGGTATGGACACTCTTAGAACATTCTAATATATTAAAAAAAATAGCACAAGTTATTGGGTAAGTTTCAAATAGGGTGACTAATGGTTGACCAAGAAAAAAAATAGTGTAACTAATCCTTCCCACTCCATTGTTATTATTTTCTATGGTTTTGCTGGACTTTTTTTTGATGATGAATTTCCTTCTTGATCTCTTGGAATTTGGAAAACCAAGAAGGAAATATATTTAAAAAAGGGGGCATTCAACCAAAAAAGAAGGAAAATTCCTTACTCTAGGAAATTAAAAGCATTATCTAAATACTTGTCCATCCGGCAAGGAATAAAATAAAGAAACACGAAAAAAAGAGAGGAAGAAATCAAAAGAGAAAAGTAGTTTGCCTTAGCTTGAGGAAACAGCAAGATCATATTGCATCTGGTTTATTTCAAATCAAAACACCTACCTCATCATGGATCTGATGGTGATTATATATATATATATCAAAGGCACACATACAGTAAACTATATATATATATATAATTAAGAACGTAATTAAATATATATTAACGTCCTACGAACCACATCCCATCTGATTACGAATCTTCTTTATGTAATCAGAAGCCAAGCCATCAACACACTCTTCTTTCTTCTCAATCTTATGCTGATGATGATTCGATATTTCATCTTCTGCTCCTTCGTTTCTCCCTCCTGGTTTGATCACGTAGGTCCGGTTCGGCCGGTTCTGTGGTTCTTGCAGCCTTCTACTGGTTCCTCTGAACCGGGGCAGCACCACCAACGACGGCTCAACCTCATCATCAGCCACCACGTCTTCTTCTTCTTCCTTTGTAGCCTTCACTGTTGTCCCAAGAGTCCTCTGTGCCAAAGAGAATGACGAAATTCTGATGATATTTGACACAACTTTCATTGATTTCTCACACAGAGACCTATCAGCTGTTCTACTCTTATTGGACTTGCCTCTGCTATCCATGGCCGACACAGATATTATATGTTGCAAATAGATGAAACAAAAGAGTGTATTTATAAGCATAAATTAATGCCTTTTGTTTCTTTTATTTTATTTTTTGTGGTTTCGTGTAATATGAGACTTAAAATTGAGAGATAGATAGATAGATGGATAGAGGTTCCCTTAGATTCCTTTCTCGTCAGTTAAAATGAAGATTCTCTTGGAAAGTTGACACTGCCCACGCCACATATATATAATTAATATGATATAGAGATTAGAGAATCTTTCTGCCTTACTTGTCTCTTTGTAACGTGTGAAAACGCATGGTGTCCATACACATCAACCAACACATTCATTTGTTCTATAAATAATGCATTAAACCCTTTATTGATTAACTACTAGTTAAGTATACATGCATTTTGGAGGATTCTATTTTAATATATTTATATTCCTAATTGTAATCATGTTCATTCTTATATCTTTTGTAAGTTTGCTTATAGTAGAAACTAATCTCCTTCGATTTATTTGAAGCACATGATAATTTCTTTTCAAATATATTTCCCATAGACAAAATTTTTGTCAATTTGTTGATATTCATTAGGTCCCTAATCAAATCTTATTATTACGTATGATTTTTATTATTAATAATGGTTTAACATAAGTTTGAAATTTTATCAAAGTGGACTTTTATTATTAAAAAGTTCAACAAAATGACAATATTTAATTGGAGAATTGGAGAAGCAAATGAGCCGAAGTGTTGTAGCTAAGGAGTCAGAATTTAGAATTTCTAACAACCCCCCTTAGCCAATGTGGAAGAAGGAATCAAGGAAGTAGATTCTCCTTTTTCATGATTGTTCCAATGCTTAACTATATTTCATTAGTTTTTTCACAGTGCTTGTCCTACTACGTATCTCTTTCTTTCTCAGGGCTTCTCTTTATTTTGGTGATTAATGAGATGAGAGAGGAACATATATTAATCCCTTTGTCTCTACTTCAGGATGAAGTTTTTCCTTGTATTGTATGATTCCCCTGTCTCTCTCACTGCCTCTGTAAAGATGTGGACGAGGCAAACTTCAGAGTCAAGCAACCTGGATAGCATATTTTCATATCTATATAACGTGTACTCTACTGTTTCTATCATATTTTAAATTACTCTATACGATTTATTTAGGGAAAATGAGATCAAGGGCCCAATTAAAGGAAATAATATCAGAAAAGTCTCATAACTTGTTAATGACAAGTGAAAGAACAATCATTAATAAGTGGAGAAGCTACCATTGACAAGTTTTGGGACTTTTCTTATATTATTTTTCTTAATTGGGACCTCAATGTCATTTTTCTTTTATTTACCTAATTTGATTAGATTAAAAAAATTATTTAAATTAGTTAATATAACATGTATGTTCTAAAATACCTTAGGAAAAGATTGACAAATATAAAAAATAAGCCTAATATCTAGAATCAAGATCAATTCCCAAAATATGTCCTATATAAAGTAGCAGAGGGAGTATTATTTTACAGTTTCGGTTTTTTTTTTTGTTTTTTTGAGGATTTTCCTTTTACTGTTGAATAAAATATTTCCCTTTGAACATTAATAACATATAACACAGCACAGCGCCAGACAGAAGGTTCAACATATACTTCTTCACCTTAGACATACGAGTTGATTGCTTATTGCCCAAAAAAAAAAAGAGTTGATTGCTTAAATAGTTAAATTGATTCATTTATTCTACATTTTCATTCCGCAACTTCTATTTGACTTACCTATACATTTCATTAGATGCCATTCCAAGTTATGTTATCTGTTAACAATGTGACAGACCTTGAGTTTTGTGCAAATGCACAAATCACGCTTTAATAAAAGAAATAAAACTTCAGTTATGTATAATTCGAACTCAAATAAATCGAATTGAGGCAAAAAAAACTCAAATAAATTGAATCAATCAAATTTAATCTAAACATCTCAAAGCTCGAAAAGAAAAACTGAGCAAATGAATGGGGACAAAGACAAATTATTTGTGGGCCTTCATTTGGTTTGCAATAGAAGCCAAGGCACATGGACAAGCGATGCTCAAAATATTGTCGGTTGGAAAATATTAAAAGAAAAATAGATTCCTTAACCTTATCATTTTCCTCTTTTTTCTTTTGCTTTCTTGTTTGAATTAAATTACACTTCTATACCATGTAAACTCAGCCCCCAAAAAAGACAAAGCAAAGACAAATGACCACTCTCACCAATCCCACATCTCGAAAAGTTAAAAGATACAACAACCCACATAATTACTTCCAACCTACACATCTCATGAAGGGGGCTTGAAGAACTCTCCTAAAAAATTGGAGAAGGATAAGATCATGGATCAAATTATGAATATAACAATAGGCAATACACAAACCCACCTAACCTAAACCACAAGACAAAGGCCTAAGCAAAATGGCCCCCCAAATCCCATGCCTTTATTATTCCTCTACGATGATGATACACGCAACAGATTCAACTCCAGCGGTCTCAAGGCATCTTGCACTATTTCCTGAACTGCTCTGTTTCGCCGACAAACATCTGAAAATTCTTCAATGAAAACACTCAGCTCGCTAGTATCACCACCCGATGCAGCATCGGATAATGCTTTTAGGAATCTTGCCCGCTCCACATCAGTTACCGCTGTTGATGGAATTAATGAAACACACTCTTTCTCCCACTCCAGTGCTTGCATCCCATAGGCTCGAGTTAAGGCTAGTAAGGGGTAACATATCTGATGGACGATGGTGTTAGGAAATATGCACAAGTTATGGCAACTATATTTTAAGAAGTCAAAAAGGAATTGGTTAGCTACCACTTCTACTCGAGATTTTGGAAGAGCTCCTGTTAACGAGGCAATCAAGATTCTGGTTATGGTGGTGCCTCGGGGAATAATTATGCTGTCTCTGATAGGTACAAATGGCTCCCCAACGGCAGAGTTTGCAAGATCAAAAATGTCAGCCAAAAAATGCAATATGGAATTGGAAGCCTCCCTGCATAAAAGAGAAACAACAAGAGGTAATGTCCACGCAACATCTGCATATCCATAGAATGCCCATATGGCATAAGTTTTCAAGAATTAGAACGTTTTTATATCAAAAGCTATAAAATACTGTGGCACAATATATGTAGATAAAAAAAGGCGTTAATATCATTTTTTGTCCTTATAGTTTCATCTCATTTTGGTTTTGATCCCAGTAGTTTTAAACTATAGGTTTTGGTCCCTCAAATTTCCTCTCATTTAAAATGTTAGTCCTTGAAATTTAAGGACTTGATTTCACAGTTAACGGTGTTAAATAGGCTGACATGTCACTAACACCGTTAAAATGCTGACGTGGCACGATCTGTAGGTAAACTGACAAAGAAAAAGCTCATTACCTGGGTAAGTGGTTTTGAAAAACAGAAACAAAAATTAAAAACATCAAAATGCACAAACGAACAAGTTGCTAGAGTTTTGAGGAGAAATGAGAAAGGACATTGGGCATTGGGCGCTGATAAGTGGAGGTCTGGCGAACGTGAACAAGGTCTCACAAGAGTGAGAATCATGAAAGTTCATCATTGTTGATATGAGGATTTTGATTAATTATCTGCTTGCTATCCAACATCAAAGAGCCTATACATATGACAAGTTACATCGTGGAATTCCATTTTGTTGTATAGAGTGTCCTAGTGATTTTAAATATTCTGGGCTCCGTTTTTGGTCATCAAAACAGAGGTGAACAGAGCATGTCTATGTGTGTTTGTTTTCTTTGGACTCCCAAAACCTCTCTGCTCTTGAACTATTGATCAATGAACCATAGTGGAATTCCATTTTGTATGGTCTGTGACTTGGGGAATTTTTTTATTTTTTATTTTTTGAAAAAAGGATGTTATATCTTTACGGTCTGAAAAAGTAGTAATGACATATTTTTGGGGGAAAACTTCAACTTCTAAACCCAGTGGAAGAAAATGCCTGCCATTCTTAACACCAAACAATAGAAAACTTGCAATCCTCAAGAAAACAATCAGTTAACTACATTTTTTTCTCATGATTTTTCTTAAAATCAAATGGACCCCGAATTTTCAATCAGCTTCTTATCCTTGGATGGTTCTATGATTTTAAAATACACAAGCATTGTAATTTACGAATTTATAACCCTTTCCAGGCAGACCTAGGCATTGTGAGTTTAGGCAGATGGCTATGGCTCAAGCCTTGAGATCAGCCAGATCACGCACATACAAGAGGAAGAAAAATGGAAGTTCACAAGATGCTAAAATATACGAATTATTTGCTGATTATGATTTCAATTAGAAAATGCAAACCCTTATGCAGTGGAGAGAAGTGATGGATGAGAATGATTAAAAGTCTATATGAAAGGGTTTCTTCTTTTTTTTCTTTTGATATTCTTATTCGGTATCCTGGTTCAGGGATCGTGGCTGCTCCTCCCAACACAAATGTCTTCTCTGGAACTCCAACTCGAGACCCGGAGGGATCTAGCGGAGCCTTATACTGCTAGACCAACTCTATGTTGGTTATATGATAGGGTTTCTATTTCAGTAATACACAAACACTTAAGCCACACACAAACCCCTTGGAAGAATGGAGGATGCATGGGAATAGGGAAGTTAGAATGTTTTGTGTGTGAGGGAGGGAGGGAGGGAGTATACCTGTGCTGTACCGTGATCCCAATCATCGAGCAATCTACTAATGAAGGAAAAACGGAGGAGGGAATAAAGAGTTGAGGACAATATCGCATACACCTCGAGGCCAACAGAAAGCAATCATCTGCTATATCTGGCCGGGCTGTGAATTCCTGCAGCATGAATTAAGAATCAATCACATTATATCACTACATGAGAAAGGATTCACTCAAATCGCACCTGAATATTTGTGAGAAGGCGAGTTGTGTGCTGGAAGAGTGCCTCAATTAAATTCTTAAGGTAGTCAGCACAAGATGGATCAGAACCAAATATCTGAAATGGAAAGGGACATGGCACTAATCAAATTCTTTAGCAATAACGCAAGATGGATAAGAACTAACTCCCTAAAATGAAAAGAGAATCAATAACCGGAATTAATACAAACTAGTTCATTGATCATACCATACTGTATACGAAGAATAATCAACTAACATAACCAATTGGAATTAGGATAATTCGAAAAACAGGCTATCAACTAATTATTACAATAATTATTGACACCATTAAAAAGGCAATTAGCAGTAACCAATAAGAGGCCATAAAAGCAACCCTGCTAAAGATCAATACACAGAATCCTGAAATGCCAAATATAGCCAATATGAATGCTTCAATACACTTATACTCCGTCATAACATTTCATAGATAAAGATTACTGGTAAATTTTCATTCATATGGTGTTTTTACTCACTTCTAACTGAACAACGGCAATCCACAGTACTGTGTATATATTATATAGATTACAAATGTGGATCAAATTTCAAAGCTATGATATGCATACCTTTATAACTTCACTGGAGAGATAAAGAAAGCATGGTTGGTGGTGCTGCTTATATAGACTCTGAATCTCTTCTAGCATTGCACCAATTGTAAGCCCCATGAACCTTCCGGAAGTTCTCACCTAAAAACATGTACACTCACTGTGACCAGCTGTAAATCTTTTTATGTTGGGTTATTGGAGACTTCAAGACCCAATAATATCTCCCGATAGAAGATTGCGAGAGAGCATTCAATAAAACAAACAAATCTTTTCAACGTTGACAAGGCATAGAACCAGAGTTGATCTTGTACAGATTCTTTAGGAGGAAGAAACCACCTGAGAACTGACATTGAATTTCATAAAGTTGAATCATTGACAAGGCTTACAAGCAACAAACGAAATTCAGTTTCTCATATTCTTAGGAAAAATACACAAACCCTCTCAACCACAGCAAGTTGCAACCTTAAAGTGTTTCACATGAACTAAAGCACGATACAATATGCAAAGAGGGTTGAAGCCATAAACACAATTATTGCAGAATTGAGACAATGACAAAAAAATGAATGCCTCATTTAGCTGTTTGACTAAACAATTTATGTCATGCCATAATTGCAATTTTTACCACATTGAGCAAAATCAAATATCAAAGATAAAATGATTTAGCTTACTGCATATTTACAAGCTCGGCAGAGAGACTCCATAGTTCGCATGTCCCAAGCACGACTACATCCAGAACATTTCAAAAATGTCAGAGAAAACAGCACATTCAGTGTGTGTGTAAGAGAGAGAGAGAGAGTTGTCTTCATGGGAAGCAATTCAAAAATACTCACAGATCAAAAATAGCTTTAAAAATTGGCCACAGCCTTTGGATAGCATCTGCCACTGCTTGAGGATGATTTACATATCTAAAAACAGATACAGTTACATGTTCATGATTATGTGACCAAAAAAAAAAGGCATGGGCAGGGGGAGGTCTATAAGGGAATTAAAATTTGCTACCTAAATATATAAGCAAACCGATCGATGTGAATAGTTAACTGGCGAGAAGGTCTTTTACTCAAGATCTCTGGTCCTTGATTAATAGCTTCCTGATAGAGCACAATGCAGAATACAGGATTATTGAATGAGAAATTAAGAATTAAAGAATTCCAGAGGAAAGATACTAACCTGTAAAGGATATATGACTGGTAGGCACAGTGCCTCAAGAGCTCTCTTAGCATCATCTGGAGGAAGTTCAGTAATAACCATGCTGCATGAACATATACTAAGTTGGTAACTCATTCACACAAAAGAAAGCAAAAAGGCAGCATGTAAATATTGCCAAAGGCTTCAACCAATTTACCTCAAGGCTTCAACCAAATGTAGTGAGTCCTCAGCAGGTACTTTGAAACTATCTTCTCCATTAACTGTCTTATTGTAGATGTGGAACAGACCATCTAAGCATCCACATAGCTTCTTTCGGCAGTCTGAAATAAGCTCAGTTAATATTTTCTTGGCTAACCAAATTTTAAGAAGACAAGAGTGTCTTTCACAAAAACCAATCTTTCTGCAGAGTCATTGCAGATGCATCAAGTTTATAGTAGTAGTTCTATTATCAGTAAGATATTGTTTTTTAAAGGTTACAAAACCTGTCCTTTTCTTTAATTCTTTTGAAAAATACAGGCAGAAAGATTATAGTCCGTCTTATCATTCCAAGGGCACATCCTACAATGTAATACTATAACCTTCCAAGTTCTAAGTTGTCTCCATAGTCCTTTTCTTTGAAAAGAATAGAATTTCATTAAAATGATATATTTTTCATTTAACATTCTCTTAGTTTATATAAATATTCTAAAATCCAAGAAATATCCCAGAGACTTGTTTCGTAGAAACATTCACTAGAAAATGTTTTTATTCACCATCTTTTACAAGTCATGTTTTTATGGAAAAACATATGAGCTCAAACAACTTTCATCCCTTAAAAAGGGAAAATATTATTTCGCCAAAGTAAAAACAAGCCCCTATTAAATGCAGTCCATAAAAGTAGAGTGCCAAGCTTCATTATCTAAAACACAAGCTTCTGAAAGATGAATTGCTGTCACAAGAGTAGTCCTATTCAACCACATATTAGAACCTAAAGCGGAAACTCAGCTAGGATTTTCATCAATGGTTCAAGAAGCAAACAAAAAGTGCAAAAAAATATACTCAAACAAGAGTTAGTTATACCATCACAGATGTGTCTAAATGCCAAAGCAGCAGCGGCTGCACAATCCTCAGATGTACCCATGCCGTTCATTAGGATATCTAAAACTGAAGGCAGTAAAGATGACCCACAGGATGCAGAATCAAGCCATTTTGAATAAGCACCAGTAGTTAAGCACACTGAAAATATGCCCACAAGCAAACATATATTAGGGTCAGCAGAGTTCATATTTATAACAGAATCCACAACCTTAGGGTGTGCTTGGTATGTTACTTTGTTTGGTTTGTTAGAGAGGAGGGGAGGGGAGATGATCCTTTGTTTTGTTTAAACAGAGGGAAGGGAATTAAAGTTAAAATTTTGTCTTCCCTCCCACCCCCTCCCCTCGAACCAAACACACCCTTAGTAAAGCAAACAATTACAGACTACTCCATAAGCAATGAGGTGAAAAGGGAACTGGGGTCTCCAGGCACGTGGACTGCTTCCTTAGAGGCAGACAATCAGCACTATCATTCCAAGGTAACTTTTCAGTTTCCCCCAGTTCCCAACAGGAGGAGAAAAAACCAACCATTAAATAGGCAGTTTTGGGAGAGAGAAGAAAATAACTTGGGATAGGTAAGAAGAGATAATGACTAAAGTGGCATATTACCTGTCTGAAGTAGCTGGGGTTCATGAGGAAGTTTTGGAAGCAAAGCCATGATCTATATCAAGAGAAAACCAAAAAATTAAGTATACATTCTGAATTCTACAGGGACTTGCAAAAAATAAAAATTGAACAAACGAAGAAGGGATCTCACAAATCAAACATCTATATTCCCACAAATCAAATAATGAAACACATGTTGCAACATGCAAGATGTGAAAGGCTGCGTTATAATATTTGCATTGCATCCAATATATTGTTCTCTCATCAGGTATCAAAGTTGAAAAAACAAGGGAGGATTATGAACAGCATCTGGAACATGTTGCAAATCATGTATAATTATATAACGAAGTTAAACCTACTGGCAAAAAACAAAAAAATATAACGAAGTTAAACCTAATCGTACCTGAGGCATTACTGCTGATTCAACAACTGACACATAGTTTGATATTGCACGAATACAAAACAAAGTAGCCTCTGCTGGACGCCATTCTTTGTGTTCATCATTGCCATGGCCAGATACAGCCTTAAAATAGGGGGTTTAAGAAATTATATTCACATCAATAAGACAGGAGTACATAAAAGAAATTAAAAAGTATAAACAAGTTTGAAGTTTTCAGCCCGTAAATTATATTTAAGGCTCTCATCTTATGAAAAAAACTTAAAAACGGGCATACAGAGATAGAATAATGAATATGAGGACCATCATCTCTTGTAACAATGTTACCTACTTTTTTCCCAAAACACCCTAATAGAGTTGAATTTTTCACTTCCAAGACCCAAGGGTTTTTACATTATCTTAAAGAACTCAAATAATTTCCTATTTTTCTACTTTTATTCTCTGAAAAAAAGACAGGAAGCCAAGATGAGGAAAGGAGAAGAGTACAAACAGTAGCTGCACGATAAACTTTGAAGTAAATAGACAAGAAGACGAAACACTAAAATATTTTGAGGCCACAAGTATAAGTAAAACTCTATTTTTGAATAAAAGTTAGATTAAAGAGATGAATTATCATTCTTTGATTTGGAAGACATAATCAAAGAAAGCATACCATATTCAAACCAGGGACTTGATACACACCTCAAGAAGTTTCACATATAGAATTTTAAGCGTTGCATCACCACCAAGAACTGAAGCTGCATCTGTTAAGACATCCGCAACAGCTGATAACAAAAAATTTCAGTATGCCAGGTAGAAATATCATCCATTCTTGGCTGAGATATAAAGTATGGATGTAGCAATCCTTAAACCAAATTTTAGCCACAAGTCAATGACATAAGTTGGAGAATATGGAGCAATTCAGGGAGGGGAGGAGAGAAAAACCCCGCCCCTAAAATAGCACAGCCCCCAAATGAGATTAATCACTACATCAAATGGCCCCAAAGGCCACAAACTCAAATGATGAATGGCAAAATGCACAGTAAAAGAAATTCAGTATGCACCAAAATTATTTTTTGGAAAAAAAAATTATTTCAGATTAACAAATCATAAGGTAAAATTGCTTGTTTTCTTTCTTTTTTTCTTGTGAGAACCATCTGTCATCCAGTATTAAAAACCAATTCAAATTCAAGTAGTGTTGGGTCCTAAATGAGAGAAAGCTCACCCAGTGTAATATTATTCACTCACACGATTCTAACTTAGCCTTATTTATGAGATATGGAGTCTCTTTCGCTTAATCTAACTGCCATTAGTAAATTGCTAGTTTTCTACAGAGGCTAAGCTTCACATTCTGATCTTTAATTAAACTAAACTAACAAGTGTTAAAAAAAGGGAGCAAAAACCTACAAGCACCGTTCCATGTTTAGTAAGGAAAGTTAGAGGTAAAGGCAAAATTCTTTTGCAATGTCTATGATGTTCTAGTTATCATTGCTCAATAGTGTATATTCATTCCGATTATCTTCTATAAAGTAGAAGGGTTATTTTGCTCCTGCAAAATTACTTTCATTCCATTTCTCCTTCCATTTCTATCTATGTACATCAAACAAGCCCCAAGTTATGGTCTCCTTGATAACAGACTGCCAGAGCAACACTCCTGTGTCACTCCATCTTTTACTTCACTGTGTGATGCTAAGAATACCTTGCTTATCTCCCATGCTAAAATAAATTTCACATTTTACTTCTTTAAACTTCATTGCGAACCCTGGCTTCCCTAGAAGCAATCCAAGAACTTAACATGAAACTTACTTCTTTATACCATTCAAATATAGTTATAAATTTGGAGTTCATTGCTGTGAAGAAAAGCAATTACAGAAACCATAATATTACATGACTCATCCAAAGCGGCAAATAAAAATGCCAAGTCTACTGATATTTAGCACAAAACAATGTGTGCCTTATGCCTTCAGCATCCGACCTCAGTACATAAGAGAAAAGTAAGAACCCCTATCTCTATTTGTGACTTAAATTCCAAAAGCAAGGGAATCTGCAACTTCCCTAGAATGCAATTGTTTAGAATATCTTGACATGAATACCATATTTGAACCTTAACAGAACCCAGTTCAAGTAAAAATGACACATGAGACATTGAGTAGGAAATTAAAAGTATTACAACCCTAACCCATTACCATATCTTGTCTGCTTAAATTCTTTGAGATCCTCATATGAAAGGTCCTGATAATCTTCAGGATACTGAACTCGGAAGCTAACCTGTAAAACAAAACTTAACCCAACTTATTAGAACTGAAACTAACAGCAATTGAATGCAGTCATGTGGAAATGAGAATGGCCTAGAGAAGTTGGCAACATGTCTCTCAACCTTAAACAAAGTAGAGAACAAATCTACAGCCAGTGCCCATTGTCACAAGTTCTAGACAATTTTTAAAATTGAATTACAAGGCTACCATGCTCGAGGACTTGAAACCATTCATAGTAGTTAGATGGGTGTACAACAAATTTAGACCCAAATTTCAAACCTAAATGACTCACCAATGAGACAAGAGACTCATAGGCGGGACGGAAAACCTGCAGCCTCCTATTTCTCTCAGCTTCAATTGATGCATCATTGCCATATGATATATAGGATTCCCTGTCAGATTATGTAACAATCGTATTTAAAATATGGTTCAAGAAAAATCCTACAGACTAAGTACACCTGTTGGGGGGGAGATCACCTTTTGGTCAAGTTCAACTGAAGACTGTGCCAAAAGTTAAAAGTCATTGAAGCAATATCATATTCAGGATGTGAAGCAACTTCCAATAGCGCATGCACAATCAGCTTTGACTCATCTGAGCCTGCATAGGTAGTTCGCCAGACTTTTAGAGCAATAAAGCAACTTGACAGAGCTTCAAAGTGGTTTACAACATGGAAGATAAGCAGATATAAGGAGGAAAACCTATGTAGAGTATATTTACACACATACGAGTTGCAATCAGTTCCACGTATGAATCACCCATGTCAGCAAATAACCTAGCTATTGCCTTCACATCTTCCTCATCCTGAAAGCAGATAAAACAAATCATAAAATTAGTGGAGTCGTTATTAATGAACCATACCAAGCACTTGTTCTCAAATAAAGGCTTTTAGTGAAGTTCAAATTAAGATGTTGACAACGTATAAAAAATGAATGAGGTACTTTTACGACCATATGAAATGGGAAAGGAAAAACTAACATCAAATACAATTCACAATCTGAATGCTTGAGGGCATGACACATGCATTAATTAATAAATAATAAGATAAGCATGCAGACACTAATCCCAAGACAGGTACGCATGTCACATGGTTGGAAAAAAAAAAATCTTCACAATTAACAGTATACACAAACTCAATGACTCAAGCTTCCTCATTGAATGAACAAAATTAGCAATGTTATAAACCAAAATTGCCACAATATATTCGCATTCCTTGTTTACTATAATCATCAGGTAAAATACAAAATAGTGAACCAAAACAGCACTGTTATGAAGTAAAATTGCCATGATCAAATTTTTGCTCCAATCAAGAAGAGGATCAACCATGTGTCAGAATAAGTAAAATGAGAAATTTATAAATATATACCTTTGAAGAATCACTGAGTTGTGTCTTAAGACTCATAACTTGTGGTACAATCACTTGAATTAAAGGCAAGTGTGCAGAAACACCGCCAAAATTTCCTGCTGCTGTGTAGTGTATTAATTCAGAAATAACTGCAAAGAGAAAGAAAAGTAAATATTACTGTACAAATAAGTATAACTCGCCTCTATTCTAAAAATTCAGCCTCCCAAAACAAAAATAAATATCCCTAAAACAAATCCACCTAGGATTATCCTGAGTTAGCACAAAGTATCCCCTCTTGAAGGGACGATTATTAGTCATTACGAAAAGACCATCAGTAGTCATTGGAAAAAGAACAAAATTATTTATTGCTAAATGCAAATAAATAAATAACATTATTAATCAGACATCAATAAAAAGTACCCATTGAACATACAATGCAAAGAAGCTAGAGCCAGAGGAAAGGAAGGCACTTTGGATGTCAAGACAATATATCTACGACACCTTCAGCGTAAGAATTTTTGTCTCAAGGTTGATTATATACAAGAATTTTGAACACAACTATCCTTGAACCCAAATTGTGCAGGATCATCACTGATTAACGATATTTCACCATAGACACCAGAATATTATCTCGGTATGGTTACTATATAGTCCTCCTTCATATGGAAAAACTGAAATGTAAAGGATTCACAGTCCTATGACCCAAATTTTAGGCATAATCTTATGTACAATCCTTTTTTAGGTAAAATCATGGCAGGGTGAGTCAGAATCCAGCAGACAAAGATTAGGCTCCATCTGTCTACTATTGTTAATATTAAAACCAATGTCCCCAATTACATAGTAGGTAAAAAATTATAGCATAAGCGTCATGGGCTGAACTTCTCTTTATCTGTGTTTGCATGCTAAGCTCAGATGATGTTACTTATGACAATGGTGAATTCTTTAATTACTTGAAAGTTTAATTCTTTTGTAAATATCATAACGTTAATACAATTGATCAATGCATTATACAGACTATTGATTTTTTTGTACCCCCTTGGCATGATAATTATGGTTTTGTATGAACAAATTACACTGCACTCCACATATAATGACGACTAATTTTTTTCCAATACTTCAAGAATGTTATAACCCTCTCTTGGTCCTACAATTTGATCCTTGGAGATTCTTTACCATACAGCAAAAGGGGAAAAACATAGAACTATCAACATTTAGCTGCTCCAAGCTGAAATACCATTAACAGATGCCTCCGAGAGTAACTCAGAATTCAAGCTTGACAATGCGGTGAGAACTAATGGATGAGAACAAAGAACAGATCCAGGAATCCTGAAAATGAAAAACAAGTATATTAAAGGACAAGAAGAAAATATCTTTTCACTATATTTTCTATTAAGAGATAAAGAGAATGAAAGAACAGGAACCTCAGAAAGGGTTTAGAAAAAACAAACAAATTCCACCAAATTTTCATGGAGTAGACAAAAAATGCAACAAAATCCGAACTTCCTGGGTCTATTTGCAAAAACATGACAATGAAGCCTATCCTGGGACTCATAAACTATATGCTTGTTTTCAAACAAATTCCTATATAAAACAACATTAAATGGCAACAAGAAAAAGGTGTCAAATTTTGTCATTATTTGCAGTACAGTGCAGCAGTTTCTGGCAAAGATAAAATACTCATACGGTCGTACCCAAAACAATATTCCTATAAAGCTCAAGTCCTTGCCAGAGGTCATTCATGTAACATTAATAGAAGCTTGCTCTCATCCTCGTCACAATTTAAGAGCCTCTCAGGCTTAAAAGATTATTGCACAATAACCATAAGAATGAAAAATATAACATTGTCATTAATGCGACACCAACATCATATGTTAGGCCCAGCTGTTGTCCTTCTGTTAGAAGAAATTAAGAACCAAAAAACAGCACCAAGGTTATAGCTAAACAAGTGATATCAGTAAGATTCAAATTTTAGTTATGAATATATATTCTAGATTCAAGTACAAGCCTTTACAAAAGAAAGCCATACCCATGCTTTAGGCGAAGCCAAGAGGCAAATGCTTCAAGAACCTGACATGTTAACATGATGATAAGACCACTTAATAAAAACTTCAAGCCCAACATATCTCATAACAACCGCACAACTGCAAAAGGGAAAGTAAATGAATAAATAAAATTCACTACCCACCTGCTCTTTAAGTTCAGAAATATTTAAACAAGCGGTCAAAATACTAAGAGCGACCTCCATTTGAGATGTAAGCTCCTTTTCAAATTGGCGGCGCCTTTCTGGGCGAGCTGCTATCTTATAGTTAAATACCTCCTAAAAATAGAAGACAAAATATGTAAAAGACATATATGCAACCAAAAGCTATAATTAATAAACTTACTTTAATTGAAATGTTTGTTTAGATTCATTAATAGAATTATCTATAACTCGTATGCATTAAGAACCACATTTTTTCACTATCCGACATTACAAAGTAGATTGGTTTCTTGGCATCTTCCAGGGAATGTTGAAAAGAGTGTAAGGAATTAAGGAATAAAGATGACTTTGCACGGTAGTAAGGAATAAAAATAACGGAGTGCGGTAGTAAGGTAGTAAGGAATAAAGATGATGGAGTACGTGCAGATGCGACAATTCAGTACTAGAGTTAAATCATCTAAAATTTTCACAGCTGTCCCACTTGCATGATAAAGATATCCAAAATAAATTTCCTCGCATTGACTTCCAAACCTCTGGAAAAACTGTTACTAACTCCAAGATAATATAGTCGTATACAGTTGCGACAATTCAGTCTTTTAGAGCTTGATCGTCTGAACGTTAGGTAGTTGTCTCAATAAAAAGGCAAAAAAATCATAAATAGATTTCCTAGCATTAGCTTTTATGCCCCCAACAAAACTGCTAGTAACTCCAAGGTAACGTAGTGATGTGCAGTCACGACAATTCGGTCCTTTGCAGCTTAATAATCCAATATATTGACATTTGTTTGTGTCTCACTCAAAAATGAAAAAGATCACACATAGATTTCCTCATATCAGCTTTCATACCTCTGGCAAAACTGTAAGTAACTCCAAGAATCCGGGAATAAACTCTGGATGGGAATTCATCTCATCCCTAAGCCATTTCACTATACCACCAGCCCCCCAATCTTCTGCAGAAACATGCACAGCCAAAGCAGCCACTGCAATGCTAATCTATACATGAACACATTTTAGAACAATAAAACAGGTATCTTATGCTCTCATATATTAACAACATATATAACAGTGCAATGAATCCCTGCATGGTACCTGTGTTCTGACTTTGGGAGGGCCTTTATGAAACTTTTTCAGCAACGTCTGTATTTGAAACAACCAAATAAGTGGTTTTGTTATATCTAATTTGTGGAATCATCTGGCTAAGAACCTTTTTAATTAAGGTGTTAAGTTATATTCCTATATAAAACACATGAGCTGGCACAAATTATCATTGCATTCTCCCCAATATTGGGTAAGATCACATCCTAAATACATACAAATGCCCCGAGCAAATCAGGTAAAAAGATGTAGAGACATACTCACTCACATTTAAGGAGTCGCGTAGTGGCCGGAAAGCTTCGGAGGGAAGCTCTTCAAAGTCTCGTTGTACCTGGGTAAACGCCCAAAAATAAGATACACTCAAAAACCAAAAATAAGAAATATAAAAACCTTGCGAACAAATAGTAGACAAGCCGAAAATCTGCATTTAAAATTATTGAGCCCCACAAATTGTGAAATCACCTTGCTTCTGAGAGTCTGAGAACAAAAAATCAAAGTTTCTAAATTGCTGGTAGCATCGTGAAGTAGATTATCAGCGACCTACAAAACAGAAAAACAAAGCGGTGAATATATGTCCCGTACAAGAGCAATCTGCTTAAAATCGTTTTTTCACCGGAAACAAGTGGTTCTTCTCTGCACTGAATTATTGAGCTCATAGCTCAAAATATAGTTCCAACTTTCAATTACTCTCCATAGAATCCAATAAGGACAACCTGAAACAGTCGCCAAGCACTACTCGAATGACTTGCAGTGAAGTTCACAATTACAACACCATCAGACGCCAATGGCAGTCATCAAAACAATCACCCAGCGATTATCAGCACCGAATAATCAAAACAATCCGCTTGCCGCGACCAAAATCAATAAAAGCAAAATTGGAAACCAAACTAATCGAATCCAAACAAAAGAAACAAGATTAAAGACAGAAACTACCTGCCACGCATCTAGAGTTCTCTGAAAATCTTGGAGAAACCGATCGGCTTGCATGCGCACTGTATCATCAGGGTGATGGTACAGTGCATTTAGGGCTTCTTTCACAGTATTCTGAAGCTCCATGCTCGAATCGCATCAAACCAAGCCGATGAATGGATAGAAGATGATAGTGAAGCTCAAAATTGGAAATCCTCGCTTCTCTGAGATTCACTCTACTCCGATTTAACTCTCCGTTGGCTGGATTTAGCTGATCAGAGGTGTTTTAAAATTCAAGTGTGGGCCTCTGGGGGTTTGAGAGTCCCAGGTTTATCGGTAAAAGGACGAACGGGGGTTTTGGCGCCCGGCTAGCCGAGGGTTGAGTGTTTAATGGCTTTGATGGGAAAGGGAAGCGGTGGCCGTCGGATCATTTGACGCTTACCTTCCACTTCGCGGTGGATGGCTTTGAAGCATAAGAAACGTTGGATCTGGGACACGTGGCATACGATCACGATGATTGTGGCCCTGGGCCCCACTACCCAGGTCATCGGTGTGTTGATCCTCGTTGGCCTAGTGCTCCGGTCGTTTTTGCTTTTCTTTGCGTTTTTTATGGGAAAAAAATTCAAAATATCTTGTCTTGTGAGAAAGTTACTACGGCGTGTTAATTGAGGGTCTGTTTGAGAACATGTTTCCTAGTAAAAAAAAAGTCCTGTAAAGACTCAAAAATCCAGTTGGATGGGAGGGATAGGTATTTGAGGAAGTTTTTCAATGTGATGAGTTTTACATATAAAAGCTCCTTCTTTTAGAAACTGCAAAAAATTAGCTTCTACCGTGCTGCCATCCTGTGTCACCAGTCATACAAAATTTAAAAAAAAAAAAAATTAAAGCTGCAAATCAGAGATCTGTTATGACTTTGGAAGCTTTTCATATGGATTTGAAGCATTAAACGCAAAAAATTAAAGCTGTAATTGTATTTTTCTTTTTTTTAATAATAATTTCACCTTGTTTATTTTATCAAAAATTTTTAATATTTTTTTACTTTAATTATCACAATATATACAGCTAATATATGTGTGTGTGTAGTATTTAATAAGATTCATATCCTTTTTCATTTAAGCAGGCTTTTCAAACATTAATCCAAATAGATTTAAGGTTAGAAAAAAAGTCACTTCTGCTACTGTCAATTTAAACACAAATCATATTTACGATCTGATTTTTCTAAAATCTCATATGCAGAAAAAAAAAAACTCCTCCTCCACGGTTAATACAAACATACACTGAGACTGTTTGGTCACTACATCTTTTCCTTCACACTTCATAGTAATTTTTTCATATTTTATTTCATTAAAATTGATTAAAAAATTATCATCAAGTGAGGGACTGCGAGTTATTATTGCTTATCGACATTTTTTCCCTGGTGAGCGTGGGTCTTTGAAAACAACTAATGATGTGTTCGTTTGAGCGTATGTTGGATGAACAATTGGTGAAAAGAATGGAAAGTTTGAAAATAATACAGAATATATTTTCATTCAATTTGATATGATATAGTATTGATATTGATTTTACTTGTGTGTACAGACTGCGGAGACTTCATAAAAAAGTTCAAGAATTATTCAAAATTTTGTCTTATATTTGGTTCTTGTTTCATTGTGCGCCAATAATAAATGCTCCCTATTTTTAATATAAGATATATTTATTTAATTCAATATGATTAAAAAATTAGTTAAATTAGTCAATATAACATATATTTTCAAAAATACTATAGCCATTTTTCTTAACTCTCTCATTCTCTTTTCTTCTTAATTATTGTTGAAGAACATTATCAATAAATGTAAATTAAAAAAATTTTAATAAATATGAAAACTATATCTTATATACAGGACCAACGTCAATTCCTTAAATATGTCTTCTATTAAAGACGGGAGGGAGTAATTAATTTCAAATACTAATAAATATGTTATCTTAAGCAGCGTGTGAGTACAATACGTGAAGAATGATCAGCGTGTGAGTACAATACGTGAAGAATGATCAGCGTGTGAGTACAATACAAGAATTTCAACCCTTAGAAAGGGTGGCACATTATTATCGTGCCCAGAGGGGGTATGACTTTGGTCAACTTTGTCCTTTTTTTTTTTTTTGGCCAACAGTGAACTTCGTCTATCGATACATCCCAGCTTGCCCTTCCCACGTCCCCAGTCTTGGCCATAGGTCCCAAGTATTATTATTGTCTGAGTGTTGGAGCCCTGGATTTTTTTTTTCATTTGTTTATTTTTTTTATATGATTTTCTGAATGGGTTAGTTTCAAGCAATGCCAGCTCATCTGGGATTAACTTTTCTAAATATGCTTGATTTGTGTATTAAGTTGAGAGGTTCTGTAACTGTAGAATTCAAATAATTACTCAAAAGTCAATTTTAGTGTTCGTTTGAAATAGCTTATTTTTGGGCAATAAGTGTTTATAAATCGTAATTTACGGTATACGAGGTAAGTATGTGAAAAGAGTTTTATTTCGGCTTGCGTAATAAGGACTTATTGTCTAAATATAAATCCAACAAAACACACACTTACACTTGCAAATATGTCTATTGGTCGTGTTTCATTGCGTGTCGAGTACAAATGGCTTCAAAAGCTAACATGCTTTCTTGTTATTTTTGCCGGCTAGTGTGCTTGAAACTTAAGGCGTACTAACTAGAAGGTGGAAAAATCAAATTAAACAAATTGTTCTCTTATTGTGATTGGGTCTGGCTTTCCATGAGGTTTGAAAAAAAAAAATTGAAGTTGTTGGTGGGTTTTAATTCAGCTAATGCTTTCAAATTAAATTCACAACTTCTTTTTGGTTGCAATTGGATTTGCAGATTTGGAGAGAGAGAGAGAGAGAACCGCGCATTTACTAGTATCATACATTGTTACATAAAAAATAAGAAACAACAATTTTATTTTTAACCATGATATTTAATATTGAGCCAAATGTGGTAAACTAACTTATTTAATCTAATTAAATTATGTAAATATGTTTTTTATTAATGATTGGAGGGAGCATGACATTAATAATATCTTACGCCTTGTATCTATAATTATGTTAGACTTTGTTTAATTTAAACCAAGTCAACAGCACTCCAAGAGCAATCCAAGGGTGACAAGTTCTCCCAACAAGTATTCAACGTAGTTGATACGTGACTCAAATATCTATTTAAAGTAACACCATCTTGAGAACGAGGTTGTCTCCTAATAGTCGTCTAACCTCATTTTAGGGGATTGGCTACCAAATTCTTTCCATTCTCTTATCGTCTTCTTCCCCTCTATTATTTATTTTAACCTTTATATTAAAATTTGAATAGTTTAAATTTTACGTTTTATAATAATATTAATAAAATATCAAATTATTAAAAATAAATAAATAAATTCAAAACTACTAAACTTTAGTTACGATCATTTAAAACTACAATAAAAAATATTTAAAACTAATATTTTTTATAAAAAGTAAAATTTGAACCATTCAAATTTTAATCTAAATGCTGAGATGAGTAATAGAGGGGAAGATGATGATGAGAGTTGAGAACGGCAACCAATCCCCATTTTCAAGGGGATTTTTTAGTTTTCATAAGTAATTTCTTCAAAATTCATTATTGTTCCTATACAATTTTAGTCACTTAATTGTGACAAAAATAAGAAATTCATACTATCTCCTGTCCTTAATATTTGACCTATTTGAGAAATTAACATTAGTTCTAAATATAAGACCTATTTTTTATATTTGTCAATCTTTGATTCTAATTTACTCCTATTAATACTCACCTAATAATAATCAAATAAGAGAGGGAGGGAGGGAGGGAATTAATGAACATCATCTCGATGTTTTAAAAAATATATACCATGTTAACTAACTTTCTTTCTGGATGGAGTATTAATTTTATAAGTTGTGAATGACATTGTACGCAAACCTGGATCGGACCGGGCGGTCAAGACCTAAAATTGGGCAATCGGCCAGTAAATTGATCCGGTTCAGTATTTAAAAAAAAATTGGTTTTTTTTTTAATTTTTCTTTAGAATTTCATATTAATAATCCTAAAATTTTCAATTTCTCACCAGTTTGGCCTCAGGTTACCTCCGGTTTGATTCCACTCTAACTCACTGACCCTTTACCCAATATCCCGGCTGGTTCAGTGACCAATCTAGGTTTAATTACCTTGGTGAATGAGACAACTAAATTAAGGCATAGAAAAATTAGGCTAACCGTTCAGGAGTAGGATTGTCTCATTGTGCTCATTTAATAAACTTCAATAATTGAACACGCATAATTGAAGTTAATGGTTTAATAAGGTTCAAAATTGCCATTCCCCCTTTATTGCTGGATCATCCCAGATAAATCATTCCCCTATTCGATTTTTTTCGCACTAATGTTTTATTTAATTTAAACTTAATTTAATTAATCCCATGCGATTTTTTTCCCATAATTTTTTTAATAAAAAGTTCAGGAGAGTTAGCTTCTTAGAGTTCATGATGTATCATGTGTGTTCGGCAACATCCAAAACAATGGTTTTAGAATCACTTTTCTGTAAATTAAGACAAAACTCCTTTCACATACTTACCTCGTAGACCGTAAAAGTTATTCTCCAAAAGCTAATCCGAACACACAAGTGTGTATTTGGATTAGCTTTTAAGAATAACTTTTACGATATATGAGGTAAGTATGTGAAAAAAGTTTTGTCTCGATTTACAAAAAATAGCTTCTGAAACCACTATTTAAGTGTTTCCCAAACACTCACTCAAGGATAAAAAACACTTACCGAGACACTTACAAGGGAAGATTGTATTTAGGTATCGGATAAGAAAAAATACGATAAATTAGTTTTTTGAAATCTCAAAATTATATTTAAGTTTCATGTGATTTTTCTGCAATAAATTCAAATTTTACTGACATGTTCAGAAATGTCCACTGACAAGTTCATGGGTGTCCATTAACAAATACATAGGCATTTAACAATTAAAATTTATTACAAAAAAAATTCACAGGACTTGAATGTAATTTTAATATTTTAAAGGAACATTTTATCATATTTTCTTTTATTCGGGACCTAAATACAATTTTTCCTATTTACAAAAAAGTTATGAACCAAGTAACCAACTCCTTAATATATTTTGAACTTGCCAGAGTTATGAACAAACTGCTTAGCACGTTTAATTTAACTGACTGTCAATTTGATGGCAAAAAAAAAAAAAAAAAACTGACTGTCAATATGGCAAATGAGAGAATCATTTTTTTCGAATTCTCTTTTATCTTTTACGAGTTTTTTTGGTACAAATCTGTTACGAGTTCCTCTCACATGCTTGCGCCTCAATTTGTTTTTTGTTGATAAATCACTTAACCCACCGAGTCGAGTAAACATCTCGTAACCTCAATTGCTCAAAGGTTAGGGGTGTTCATTAATTTCTTGTCCCGATCTTCCCGTTCTGATTCTGAGTAAATTGGGACTGGATTTTCTCGTCCCGAAAATTTTGGGATCGGGATCGGGAATGGGATTTTCCGATCCCGACTTTTTTCCGATCCCGAAAATATATCTATACACATATATTTTTTTAAAAAATATTTAAGAAAATAAGACTAAATGTAAAATAAAATGTGAAAATCCCTAACACCCTTAAGATAATATCTATTTTTTTAGTTTATTTAGTTAATTTAATTTATTATTTATTAAATATTTCTAATTTTTTGTTCTTGTTTTTATTCTTTTTACAGCTGAATCGACAACTTTAAACATGTATTGGATTAATTATATATTTATATTAAACTTATTTGATACAATATAATATTAAACAAATTATATATTTATACTAGACTAAAAGAAACACAACAAAAAATTTAATATAGAGATTTAAAAAAAAAAAAGCAAATTCGAGATTGGGAATTTCCCTATCCCGATCCCGAAATTTTCTAATTTTCGGGATCAGAAAATTTTCGGGATCGAAATCAGAAATAAAAATCATTTCCGAACCCTTCTCAGATCAGGATCGGGATCGATAATGACATTTCCCTTTCCCGATCCCGATCCCAAACACCCCTGCCAAAGGCCCAATCGGATTCAAAGTTGGAACCTTTCACTAACAAGCTCCTTGCCTATGCTATAGAATTCATCAAGGTGGCCGCGCCCTCAACAGGTTCAGGACCTTGTCAGCCTGGAACGAGCTCTTCCCTCCCCTTCCCTGAATTATACCGCCTTCGTCACCGTCAACGGCTGCGAAGGCGTCGGCGTCGCAACAATAGCCTCCACCCTCACCTCACCCGGCGGGGAGAGAGTGTGTATGCAAGGGAAATTTTAGAGAGAGAAGTGAGAGTCTAAGTGGTATATTGGTGCGTCCTTTCAAGCCGTTGGATCATATTGACGGTCAGGGTCTTAGGAGACTGGGAGAGAGGGTTGCATACTTGCATGTTTCTTGGCGGGAGAGTTTCCGGTACAGTATGGTCATGCATCTCAAAAAAGTTGGTCACAGAATCCTCATGCCTTTCTTTGATTCCATAGTTTCACGAACAAGTAGTATTTGAAGCTCATAGGGTTTTCATTTTCTGAACTGCAAAAACACTGCAAGCACGGATAATTTGATTCGTAGAGAGACAGAAAGAGAGAGAGGACATGGCTTTCCTTCCCGAGAACGAGAATCCATCATCTAACATATTAATTCCAGAGGACTGGTCTGAAGCTGTTGATTCCATTGCATACGATTCAGCCACTTCGCCGCCTCCTGTTGCTTTTATATGCGGTCCTAAGAATTGCGGCAAGACTACCTTCTCCCGCTATCTTCTCAATGTGCTACTGCAGAGGTATGCGTAGTTGATTCTTCATCTACTTGAGAATGCATTGATGTGATAGTTCAATTTAAAAAATAATTATCATACGGATGTCCTGTTTTCCCCACGTTATTGATTAAACGCGATTGCTTTGTTTCTTTTTCCCCTCATTCTAGTTAAAAGAAAATATTGCTTTGTGGTAATTCTTTGTACTGGGCTCTTCACTGTGCCTGAGTGTGAAGTTGATATGCTACATGCTCTAGTTGATCTTCATTTCGATTGCTTTCACCACCTGGGGTCACTATTTGTACCAATTCCCAGGGTCTGTCTATTCTTTCTGTTGAGTTAATTTTCTTTTTTGCTCTCACTCTTGCAAAATGGTTGAACGAGAGTGGCAAATAGCTTCCTCTTTTAATTCATGTAGTTTTTTCCCACTCCTGTACGCAGATACAGGAAAGTAGCCTATCTAGATACAGATGTTGGGCAGCCTGAGTTTACTCCTCCTGGTTTTCTTTCACTAACCATAATTGATGAAGTGACTCCAGGTATTGAATTGATGTCTACTTTCTTATCTGTTTTGCGACCCATTTTATTAACCTCTCTAGCTATCTCCAGCTGTTTAATATTTCATTAATCAATCAGAGGCACTTCTAATTGTAACATTGACTCTGATTATTTAATTGTTTTTGTAGATATGACGACCCCATGCCTAAAAACACCAGAGAGGTACGAAGTGCTTTGTGACCTAGTAATTTTGGATACAATCAGCCACTAACTTTCAATTTCTCTTTCTCATGTTGCTTTGAAGTCTTTGATAAAGCTGCTGCACTTCTTATGGCTCATAACACAAGTTGGACCACATAAAATTAAATTACATTGCATTACTAATTTGATAGGAGTGTTGCATACTTTCCTCGTTAAATTTAACTATCTGATCAGTAGAATGATATTCATCATATTCAAAGAACCAGCCAAAACGTTCTGTATTAGTACTACCTGTTCATATGATCTTGCCTCATACATGACATCTCAAAGGTGAGCACATATATATGTCTTACAGGTGCTCTCAGGTTTTAGGTGTTCTCTCTTCTTCACTTGTTCTTTTAGTTCTGTTCCATAATTTTGCTATGTTTTATAGAAAACGGAGTAGTTGATCTTATACTATCTGTTTGTTAGATGTATATGTATGATCATGTAAGTTTCAACAATTCAAGCTAAGAGTTATTTATTTGTGATGGGCTTAGTTGACTAACTATCTCTTGTTTATTCTTTCTCAGGTGCCTTTTCTTTGGTGACTTTTCTTCTAAAAGTGCACCATTGAGATACTTGAATTACGTATTAGCCATCTGTGATTATTATGAAAAGGAATATCGCATGTTTGATAAGGGAGAAAATCCTCCAAAGAAGGAGTTGCCTCTTATCGTGAATACTCCAGGCTGGGTGAAAGGTAAGCTCATTCCTCTTACAGTTTTAAGTTTTTTTTTTTTTTTTTTTTGAATCTTGCGTTTACATTTTTACTGGAGATCTGGGTGTTTCTTGGAATAGTATTCTCTATGATGATGCTTACATTTTCTGAATTATCCTTGCATTCTAGGTGCTGGTTATGACTTACTAGTGGGCGTGTTGAAGCATATTGCTCCAACACATGTTGTTAAAATAAACATACATGCTGAAAATAAGAATCTACCTGCTGGAGCATTCTGGTTAGATGGGGAACATGACGAGGGAGTCAACTTAATTGAGATAAATTCCGCTCGTCGGGATTCATTGAATAGATCGTAAGTCCAAATCTGATCAGAATGTTGCCTAATGCAGCTGCTAATTTTTTTTTGTTTTTAACCATCCTTTCTGTTTGAATAAAGCAAATTGCATTCAGTATACATAATGGCTGAGTTCATCTGCATTTGTGTCATCATGAAATATCCTTTTTTATTTATTTTGCCAGGGTTCTTATTCGGAAGGATGCACATCTTTTGCGAGATATGCGAATATTGAGTTATTTTAGACAGTGCTTTCCGAGCGATTGGAATATTTCTACAATCAAGGAGCTTGCTCGTGCCTTGGCATCTCACCGTCCTTTTGAAGTTCCCATTGCTAGCGTTAAGATTCAACATCTTCAATGTGTGGTAGGTTCAAATTTGTTATTAGTCTGCCAAATGTTGTGCTGCAGCTTCTGCTGATTCTATTCTATGCATTTGACCTGTTACACTCCAAAACCATTTTGAATTCTGACATTTTGAATTTACTTATTAATTTTTTCTCATTTAGATTTTCCGTAACATTGCTTGTATGAATGTATTATGGTTTGGGGTAGTAGTTACATACTCATGACCTAACTAAATTTTGCTAGGTTCCAAGATCTGAGTCATTCTACAGTTTGAATGCTAGCATTGTTGGCTTAGCAGTTGATTCTGAGGATTCTGGAAAAATTCCTTGGTGTGTTGGTCTTGGTAGGTAACTTCATCGACTTGTCTCACTCTGCCTAGCTCTACAGTTAGATAGCGATTTTATTTTCTTATAACTATGGTACTGCTAAGTGCTAACTTACAATATAGGAATTTTGAAAGCAATTTTGTTGGCAGTAGAATTGCAAAGTGACTGAAAGCATTGTTGGTTTCTTTTTCTTTTCTTTTTTCTATATAAATTTTGTAATTTCAAAACAATTTTTATAATGTGAGATTTAATGAACAAGGGACAAGGTTATTTTGATGCTGATCCTGAGATTAATTTCACTGTGCACTTCATATGGACTCAAACTTTTGATGGCAATGTGCCATGCAAAAATAAATTTATCAAAGGAATATGCATATGGGATTACTCCATCAAATCTCATTCTTCTGTTGGCTGCAATATGTTTATTAGCAGCTCTTTTGTAAGGGAAACTTAAGTTTCGTACATCTTAAGGGTTCTCTCACATATGCAAGCTACCTTACACCCTCAAATGTAAAATCATAACTGAGTAAAAAAAAAAGAGTTTATCTGGAGTTGTTTCTTTAATGATTAGCACAGGCCCCACAACCTTGTCATTGTGTTTTTCTATATATCTGGATGTATGCTTAATAAAAGTATCAACTATTAAATCATAACATAAATGTTTCTACATTTTTTACAATTCAGGAATTGTGAGAGGCATTGACACTTTTAAAGGAGTGCTCTATGTGATTACACCAGTGCCACAGAGTTCTCTTGAAAAAGTCAACCTCCTACTACAGGGTCATATTCAGATTCCTACTTGTTTATTGCAGGTAAGAGATCCTCTCATATTCTTCTACTTCCTTGACGACATGGTCTGTTAAACGATAAGCACAAGTTACCTTCTCAAAATGCAATCATATTTCTTCCTTTCTTTGGTTTTCTTGCTGCTTTGGAAATCTGTTTATTCAAAACTCCCTTGCTTCCTTTCATGGGGTTATGGCTGATTGGGTGCTACCTGCCTCCCCAGAATTCTAGAGAGGCCCCACTCTTAAAACATAACGTTGATTTTAACTCTTTTGCATGGTCCTCAACGTCTCATTAGTGGCAAGAACGGAAGTCATCCTGCCACTAACAAGAAAACATGTGGAGAAAACTTGGCTTAAGTTTTAGATGCACACTATCAGTTTATTTTGGGGGTAAATCATAAAACTTGAAATATTTTTTGAGAGAGTTTATCTTGTGATGTTGAGTTGTGAAAGACATCCAGGGGTGATGTTTTTATTAGAAAATTTGGTAGCAAACATCTAAAAAAGAGCATGTCTTGAATATAATGCCTTTGGGATTAGACAGCACCAAAAGTATCCCTTATGACCATTTTTGTTTTTAGTGTACTGTGCAAAAACATTAATTAATGCCTAATTTTGTCATTCAAAATATGACATGTTTTCAGGTCCAGGGATGCATATCACCTTACATGACTACAAATGCTTTGACCACTGTCTAAGCTCAAAGTTTTCCTTTGGAAGACATTTGTTCCTCCTCAATTGTGGAGATATGCATCATTTTGAATTAATAGAGGGACCGAAATGTTATTTTAGGGAAGTGTATAACGTATAAACTTATTTTAGTATCCATCCTGTCCTTTGTTTTTATCTATTTGTGATCTACAGAGAAACATGAATGTGTAGTAAAAGGAGAATAGAGACTTATTCTAGGGATTTCTAAATGTGGTTTGACTATTAGTTGTCACATATGTTACTTTGACCGTGGAATAGCGGAGGATGTATTGTTCATGTTAACTATAATCTAGCTTATACGGTAAATCCGGTTCTTTTGTTTCAATGAGAAGCATGAGTCGGTGCCTTTTCTTTTCAAAATAATTTTTTACGGCCAATTTCTAACAGTTATACTTTCTTTCATAATTAAGTAGTCAATAACTCAATATAATATGTTAAGGACAAATTTATTTAGTGCTTGTTTGGTTTGACGGTAGAAGCTGTTTTTCTAACGTGATTTACGGTGTATAAGATAAGATGTGAGAGGAGTTTTACTTTGACTTACATGAAAATGCTTCTCTTTGGTGATAATAGACAAATTTAGATTGCCAAAGGGCTCCACAGATTAATGAGAACTAGAAAAGAATCTCCATGCGTGCATGAGCCACCAAGGAATGACAAGCATTGTATTCAAACATTTTTGTTACGATAAAATTGCAGAATAAAAAAGAAAGAAAGATAGTAGATTGTAATTTGTAAAATGAATCGGTCGCTATAAAATATTCTCACTAATAATTTGTCTAAATTAACAAAGAAAGATGTAGAGTTTGATAAAAGGGAAAAAATAAGAAAATATTATGTGAACTTCAAAATTTCAAATAAGTTTTGATGTCTACAAAAAAATAGGTATTAACTATAAGAGTATAGCAATTGACAATACATTTTAGTAGACAATCACTTATTTGAGATTTTGCAATTTAAGTGGTTTTTTTTTTTTTTTTGCCCTTGATAAAATGAAGGGAGAACTATCATTTTTTTTTTCTAGCGGGAGAATAACATATATGATGGAGGAGTATATCTTTTTATATTTATCAAGCGTTAGTAAATGAAATTTTAAAAATTATATTTATTGAGGAAAAATCTGATGTTCATATTATCAACTAACAATTAATTGGTTATTGACTTGTTTAATTTTTTCTGGTTAAAGGTAATCATATTTAATGGATTATTTATATAAAGGAAGCATAAGTTTATGAAAATTTATACTTTTAAAATTGATATTATTAGTGAAGAAATCTGATACTCATATTATTAATTATTAGTTTAAGTATTATTAGCATTGTTGCTATCAGGAATAAAAATTATTAGTAATTGATGGATTGATGATTTTATAATTTTCTAAATATGTGTGTGTAATTTCTTGCATAATTTTTTATAATTATTAAAAACTGAATTTCTCTGTTAACATTTTCCCCCTCGAAACGACGCCGTATAAGATGCAGTTGTCTGTGACGCATTGAAAATGAAAGTATGAAACAGATAAAGCGCGCGATAGAGCGTTATTTCAGGTAAAAGCGCGCCTTGACACCATCGTTTTTTGGCAGAGAAATGTTTCTTTCTATTTATGGCGAAACAGAGTTCGAACGCTCAAACTCTAAGGACCTTCTTTTTCTTTTCTTTTCCTTTGTAACATATGTTTCTTCTCTTCTCTTACAAGGAGAGGGAGAGAACGAAACAGCAGAGAGAGAGAGAGAGAGAACGGACGTGATCTCCTTCTTTCCTTCCATTTCCATTTTGTCCCAGCAAGGTCTTCATCTTCTTAACATTAGATCAGAAAATTCTTCATTTTTCTGTTTCTTCGCTTCATCGGGTCTTCAAAGGCAGATAGACAGAAAAAACAGTTGTCGTAGGGGAAACATGGCGACTCGATCGTTTAGTCGTTATGTTGAGGAAGAATTGGGAAAGATTCCACGCTTCATGATCTTCGCTGTACTGGAATGGGTTTTGATAATCATACTTTTTATCGATGGGCTTCTTTCATTTGCCGCCAATGAGTTCGCCAGGTTCTTCGAATTGAGAATTCCATGCTTGTTTTGCACAAGACTCGACCACGCTTTGGTTCACAGAAACCCAGATTTCTATTACAACGATTCCGTCTGTGAGTCCCACAAGAAAGATGTCTCATGTTTGGCTTTTTGCCACAACCACAGGAAACTCTCTGATATTAGGAAAATGTGCGAAAGTTGCCTCCTTTCTTTCGCCACAGAGAAAGAAGCGGATTGCGATACGTACAAATCTCTTGTTGGGATTCTTCACAAGGATCTGGAATGCTTCGTTGAGGATGATCAACAGATTCAATTAAGCTTGAGAGATGATGGTATGCCTCTAGAGAAAAGCATCAGTACACAAAAGTGTTCTTGTTGTGGGAAGCCATTAAAGGCAAAATCTTCTTATCCTAAAGGGAAAAATGTTCTCACACATGCTCCTTCTCCTTCACCTCGAGCTCTTCCTCGTACAACATCGCGGAATTATGAGGAATCTCGTGGTTTGGAATTACCTCAAACCCCGAAATCCCGATTGGCTGACACCAAGGTTAGTGATTCAGAGGCCCCTGAAGATGTGGATGGCTTCCATGGCAATCACAATCAAGATATCAAATGTAAGTATGAAGAACTTCCTCTGCTCCTTGATATTAGACACAAATGACTTTTTTGGAGAATAAGTTAGCCAATCATAACATATGTGTATCATTTTATTATATATTAGTTTATAAGTCAGACAAGTTAGTTTGGGATAAAGAAGATAAATATAAATATTTTAAGCTAATTTATTTAGCTTCTTTTATCTCTCCAAAAAGGTTATTTGTCTTACATTAAAGATCGGCATGAATCTGATGTGATTATACTTTTCACAGCTTTTGTTTTGTTAAAGCGCTGTTAAGCTTTCAATGAGTCAAAATGAATATTTCTTTTAACAATTTTCAATGTATAATTAGGATGTCACAAATCGTATTTTGATTTTTGTGTGCAGCAAAGGAAGATTTAAGAGCTGCTTCTGGGACAGAAGGTGAGGAGGAACCGAATAAAACCCCTACCTTTATGAAGGGCAATAAATTCTTTGGCAATAATATCCCCAGTTCATGGTCATTCAAACTCAATAGGAAATCACAATCTGGTGAATCCACTGAGGGGAATGGTCCTTTTGAAGCAGAAGATGCCCTCTTGAACCATTTCAAACGACGAGTTCGCTTGGATCGCAAGTCACTCATGGCTTTGTACATGGAGCTAGATGAAGAAAGAAGTGCTTCAGCTGTTGCTGCTAACAATGCAATGGCCATGATCACGCGATTGCAGGCGGAGAAGGCAGCTGTGCAGATGGAAGCTTTACAGTACCAGAGAATGATGGAGGAACAGTCAGAGTACGATGAAGAAGCCCTACAAGCAGCTAGTGAGATGCTCATGAGAAGAGAGGATGAAATCAAAGCTTTAGAGACTGAATTGGCCATTTATAGAGAGAAACATGGATGCTTATCAGAAGATGATTTTAAGGATTTAATGATAGACCTTCATGAAGATTCCCAGGAGTTCAGATTTCAGCCTTACTTGTCTCATGCAAGCATAGGCTCTTCTCCCATCTTCAGTGAAGGTGAGGATAATGGAGAAAAAAGCCACAAATTTCATCAAGCAGTGTCAGCTCAGGTGGATAGTGGCGGCACAAGGCCAAGCGAGTCACTTAGAGATATAAAAGGGGACAAATCAAATCTCCTAAACCGGATAAAGAAATTGGATACTAGGAATTACATAGTGGACAATGGCTTTCAATTCCAACAATGCACTTCTGACAGTACAAGCGTTGTAGAAAATGGGGCAGGTAACATAAAACATAACATGCCTATACAAATTGGTGGGGTTGTAATTAGGGAAAATCATGATGACCTCTTACAAAAGGAATGTAATCATCAAAAAGTCTAACAACAAATGAGCAGTATGCAGTGACAAGTTCTAATATAAGAAATGATATCAGGTTCATGTTGCTCACTTGTTACTGAAGCTTTTTGACAATTATATTCATTCTTTGGGATATCACAATGATTTTCCCTTCTAATTATTATTATAATAGCACTACAAAGTGACAATATTTTACATTTTTTTTAAATGTTGCAGAAAAAGCAAGTGAAGGCTCCTTGACATCCCTTACTGATATCATGAAGGCACTTGAAGCAGACAGTAGGTTCTTAGAGCTTGTTGGCAAGCAGCTTGAGGAACATAGCGAAGAATCCGAAATTTTGACAGCCATATCAGAGAATCTAGAGAAACTCCGGCACCTTGTAGTGAATTCTCCCAAGACATCACCTAAGGCATATTCTGAGGTGGTGGACCTTGCATGATCACCATCTTTTGAACCTACCTTGTTCTTAAGGTAATGGACTCTCTTTGGGTGTAGGAGAAGAAAAGTCACCATACGCAGAAAATTTTTAAAGAGGCAGCTCAGAGACTCACTGGTGATGAATAGTAAAAGAGTCTGAGATCAAAGTGCTATTGAGGCACTAAATGTGTGCCTGTTTGTTTTAGCTTTTTAGAGGTGTTTTTCCAGGTTCGAGATAAATTTGTAAGAAGAGTTTTGTCTCGGCTCACGGGAAAATGTTTCTAAAACCATGGTTTGGTAGTTTCCCAAACAGGTACTAAACACGTGCTTGCGAAGGGGAAGGTCAGTTATAGGAAGCTTGGATAAAAATGATGTTAATAGCAAATTCCTCCTTCTCTCAGTTTTTCTCTTGTAATATTGCTGAAACTAGAGGTGTTGCACTTGAAAGTTACAGAGCATGTCCTGTAAAAGATGATACTTTTTTATCTGAATATCTACATCACTAGGCTTCTAGTTATATCTTCACTAGGATCAATTGGAGAGACTTGACTAGGTTTGATTGTTAATATGGTTTTTATTTTGACAGTTTCGTGTTTCTAACCTTGTCTGTTTATTGAGCAATCTTAAAAATGGAGGTTGCCAACAACTTTCCCTGAAGAAGCTTCATCAAGCTCACAGACTACAGTCTTCTTGACTTCTCACAAAACTAGAAGATTTTCCGTCTGAATCTTACATATCTGTATTTTAATTAACATGAAAAATATGTTTTCCCCATTTAATTTAAATTATTCTTGCGGTATAGTACATATATTATAATTAAAATTGCTTTAAATCTTCCATCGCCTGCCATGCACTGTTTCTTTTGCCATATACTATTAAAGGAATTAAACAGTTCCCTTATACTTCAAAATAAGCAAAGCTTTTCCTTATATGCTTGCAAGTCCTGTTAATTCCGTTGTGTTATTAAGCCTATATTTAGAATAGCTTATTTTTTACTTATAAGTGTTTTTCACATAAGTCAAGACAAAAATCCTCTCACATACTTACCTTGTATACCGTAAATCACGATTTAAAAACATTTATAAACTAAAATTAAGCTATCCCAAAAATAAGCTTAAAAATTTAAAATTAGAAAGGTGGATGCACAGAACTCTAATGTGTCCAACAAAATGTAATATAGAAGTAGAGGATGGAAGACAGAGAAAGCCTTAAACCTAGTGCTCGTTTGGATGAGCGATTGGAATGCTTAAAAACAATTTTTCAATCGTAATTTACAGTATACGAGGTAAGTATGTGAGAGGAGTTGTGTCTCGATCTACGTGAAAAACAATTTATAAGCAATTTGATCGCTAAAACAAAATCAATGCCCAATATTACTTATTTTTCATAAAATTAAAAGCATTTTCAATACCATCGAGAAAGTTATTTAATTTCAATATCTAATCTAATGTTGTTTGCTCAAAAAAGAATCTAATCTAATGTCGAGACAATAAATTTTTCATCTAATTAGTCATTTCGGAAATTATAAATGAAAAAACTGTAAGCAGTATTTTTGTTCTGACAACAAATTTTTAAAAAAATCAGTGGGATTATAAAAAAAATCAGAAGCTTTGTAACTTCTGTTTGCATGCCAATGTCGGGCTAAAGTTATGGACGAATAAAAAAACAGAGATTGCTGATTTTTTTTTTTTTTTTTTTGAAAGAACATTGCGTTGTGGAAAGTTGAAAAGCAAAAAAAGTAATAGAAAGGGTAATGAGAAAGAAATTAGATTTGAATCCCCTCGTTTCATTAATTAAGAGATAAATTGTGATAAACGATGTTAAGAACAAGTTAAAAATTTACCAGATGTTACAGTTCTCCCCAGATATAATATGAGTAATATTTTTTAAGTGGTTGTTTGAAAGGTTGTTAAACCGTAATTTTAAAAATCCTTTTTCACGAGCCAAAACCAAACTCCTTTAATATATTTATTTATAAGGGCTTGTTTAGTATAATGGAATTGAAATTGAAATTGAATTCTACGATGATTGTATATTTGGTACAAAGAATTGGCTTGGAATTAGAATTCCAGGTGGAATCTACATCAGCCAATTCCACCAAAATAAATTCATTACAAAAGCTTAAATTTGCAATTCCATACCCTCATGTCCCACCTTACCCTCTTTGTCTTTTACCCACCATGCCCAACCACCATCTCCTCTCACCCCACCATCGGCAAGACAGCGATAGTGCCTCTGCTGAACTAGTTGAACAAGGGCAACTGCCTTCTGCAATGGTGGCGGCGCTTTCCCCTTTTCCATCCCCTTTAACGGTTGTAGATCTCCATATCTGGGTTGAAAGCTAAGGATGTTGACAGAAGTCTTCGGCCGAAGGTAGGTGGTGGTTGATTTCCCGATGGTGGTTTTTGCTTAACCTTAAGATTGAAGTTCCATATCTTCTTTCGATTTGTCGGTAGAAGCTCACCGTTGTTGTTCACTCGCCTTCTCCATATCTTCTTTCGTTTTATATGGCGGTGCCCCTTCATGCTTAAGCCTTGATGTCCAATAGCAAGGAAGAAGGAGAGATCTATTTAAAAGGGAGGAAGAAGAGAAAGAGTGGCCAGAGATGTCTGGTCGGAGAGGAAGAAGGAAAGGGAGGAGAGAGAACAATTTAATTTTTAAAGATGAAGATGGGATGTGCTGTTTTGAGAATTTTTTTTTTAATATTTAGGAGGGCATTTTGGTCTTTTGATGTAAAAATTAAGTTTTATTTTCTTGACATACCAAACATATTTTTGAAACCCATATTTATATACATATCTATTTTCATTTTCATTAAAATCAATTTTATCATACTAAACGAGCTCTAAAATAATTTTGCTATGGCCTTTGTGGTATGATTTATAAAGCTTTTTTATTAATAGTTGGTAGAGGTGTGTTTGATTTTTAGGGGGGAGGGGAATGAAAGGGGAGGGGATGAAGAGAAAAGGCAAGGATTACTTTGTCTGGTTTAGAGTTCGTTTGGAATAGCTTATTTTTGGGTAATAAGTGTTTATAAATCGTGATTCACGATATACGAGATAAATATGTGAGAGAAATTTTATCTCGATTTACGTAATAAGAATTTATTATCTAAAATTAAGTTATACCAAACACATGGAAAGGAAGGGATGAGTTTTTCATTAAAACGCTGGCATCTGTTTTTTTAAATAAAAAACAATTTTTAAAGAAAAAAATAGAGGGGACCCCGCGAAACAGATGATCGCTGCTCGGGCGACCGCAATAGCGACGAAGGCTCTGCGCGCGCGCTATCAAATCTGTATTAATCGATCGTCTTCTTTACAGTTACGTGGCACGGCGGCGACGTTGACTATGGCGACCAACAGCGGCCACTCTGATGAACTTGACGCCATATTCAAGCAGAAGCGGCTGCTCAGAACGCAGGTCCGAAAGACCCTCAAGGCCATGGATCCTTCCCTCAGGTCCCAACAAGGTAGTCGCTCTATTATTAATTCTGAGATGACTTAGCCAGAGTTCGTTGGTCTATTTCTGGATCTCTAATTCGGATCGAAGGCCACACACATATACAAATAAATAAATAAATTCAGTGAGTTATTGGCTTGCTAGAATTAATTTTCAGCAGTGAAGTTCCTATGAGGGAGCATTATTTGTTCGTTAGAAGCAAACAAGATGAGGCTATCCAAGAAGTTGGGTCAGTGTCAGAGTGCTGAAGATTATTGCAGTTATTCAGAGATACTCTGAAAAAACCTTTTTCTTATTCTTGATGCAGCTTTTCTTTTCGTGCTGCAGCTCAAATATTAGCCTGGGTATACACTAGGGGGGAAATGAGTTTTTCAAATGCTGTTGTCTTGTTAACATCTTAAAACATTTGATTGAAGAAATGTCCTTTGCACCCTTATTGTAAAAAAAATTGAAGTTTGCATTAATTTTATGTTTCTGTCTATTTCTCTAGATAATGAAATTCAAAAGATAATTATGGGGGCTTCGTGGTTCAAATCAAGTCATAGATTATGCGCATATATAAGCTGCAGTGCTTTACGAGAAGTGGATACATCCAAGCTGTTGGCACACATTTTGCAAGATCCGGGCAAGGGTATGTCATGACTTCTATTTTCAAACTTTAGTTGTTGACATGATTTGGTACTGATAGCACCGTGAAAATCTTTATAATAATGAAACAAAAAATGTGCTATATATTGCTGAAATATCATATTGTCTCAATACTCCTTGGACAAGAGGTTAGATTAGAATACTCAACTCCCACACCATGTCACACTCTAAAGCCAACAAAGTGTTCACTCAAATACAACAGAGGAAACACACAGTCACAGCAACACAAAGCCCAAAAACAAATAGTAAGATCAAAATGGAAAAAAAAAAAAAACATGTGCAACATTTTGAGAAAACCTCCTTCCCTCACTCCTTTCTCAGTTTTTCCTTTACATACCCCTATTAAACTACTACCTCCTAGCCTATTCAAGAAATAAGTTATGGTTAAAATTTAACTATGAATTTTCCTATAACTTGTTTCTTGAAAATAGGCCCAAAGGTAGCACTTCTTTTAACTTGTTTCAAGCTGGTTGTTATCTGCCTTATTCTATCATCTTGAGTCATTTTTACGATATTTAACCTCATGCTCTCCTCTGGATAAGTAGTTCCCTCTTTTGTGCCATCTGTTGCTCCATTATGAATTGTTGTCTCCTGCCATATGTTTCTAACTTTTGGTGGCAGCAGTTTGTTGGGATTCATCTGATACTAAATTAGAATTTTGATCATACAATAGTCTATTTGAGGATGGTGATTATGCACACAGGGACCTGCATAAAAGTTTTAACATTTAAAGCATGTTTGTAGTTAATTTAAAATGCTATAGCTAAGGAGCGAGAGAAATTTGTTCTAGGGATCCATTTTGGCAACTTCTGTTTATGCTGGGTTGGAATTTGCATGCATGTCTTGGGCATGATACATATGAATTTCTCCATTTGCTTAGAATCCAGCTCTTCCATTGTATTGTCAAATTTAAAGGAATTTCTTCATTTTTTTAGACAATATGCATTTTATTAGAGCCATCCTGCCTGGTTTAAATATTCTAGATGGTCTGGGTGTGCTTCAGGGGGGTGAACAACATTGCCCCATCCCCCCCCCCCCCCCCACCAGGCGGCTAGTCTTCTTATTCTAGTTTAGCATCAACATATTATTGTTACTAAAGGTGGTTATCATGCAGGTGACAAGAAACTCTATGTGCCTCGAGTGGAGGATAAGAATAGTCACATGCGAATGCTTAATATCTCACGTATTGATGACCTCTTTGCAAACTCTATGGACATTTTGGAACCAGGTCCCATAGATGCTGAGGGAAATGAGCGTGAAGATGGTACTTGCTTCCATCTCCAAGTTTAATAATTGCTTTGAAGTGTTAGCATCTCTCCCGCCCTAATTCACCTATAGGCTCAAGTTCAGTAGCCTTTCTATATATCCATGGAATTTTCTATATGAAATATCTTTTACCCGTTTGCATTCTTAATTCTCTTTCTTACAGTCTGCCAAAAAAAAAATGATAACTTTAGTAGCTAAAACACGGACATAATTTCCTTAAATTTGGATTTGAAACTGCAAGCAAATGGCTAATATTTGTGATGTTATTTTTACTGCTGAATAAATTTTCTGTCCGAGTTTCATAGTTGTGCTTGGTAGTCTGTTATCATCCCATTATTTCACAGCCCTTTCATGACACAATTAGGTTATCTTGAACCAGGACGAATATCATGTATTGTTTACTTATCTTAAGCAGGACTCTTTAAGCCTAAAACATGTTAATTCTGTCTTTTTATTTTGAAAAAATGAAAAAAAGGGAAAATATGATGAGCCTAATGATTGCATAACTTTGACAAAGCCGCTTTTGTAGGACCAGATACAGTTTATGTGCTTCCTTTACCATCGGCCTTGTCTGTTTTTGTGCAGTTAATACCATTTTACTAATTTTTGTAGCGGCGGCTTCCATAAATATATTCACTAGTTATCCTCAATTCATGATTGGCTATCTGCAATCTTCTGAGAGATCTCTTTGATGCAGTTATGCGGGCTAATGAACCAGTTGATCTGTTCCTTTTACCTGGTAACTTCTTGTCGTTTTATTTAATAATAATTCCTATAATCTGAAGCTAATTATTGTTTCTTTTAACAGGACTTGCATTTGATAAATCTGGAAAACGTTTAGGCCGTGGTGGAGGGTACTTGTTTTAACTTTTTATCCTGTCTTAGCACTTCAGTCTGTTTCTTATGAACGTCTCAGTTGGATGAAACATTTGAGAAGGATAAAATTTTTGTGGTTTTTCTTTCAATCCTGACTATTGTTGAAACTCTACTTGGTGAGCCAACTTATATGTCTGCAAGAGGAGTATCAATCTCACAAACTTTCAAGTTTAATCTCGGACATTTCACTTCTTTTGTATAGTCAGAAGCACTAATCTTAGTCCAACGGCTGGTCACATATTGTTTTTCCATCCAGATACTATGATAACTTCCTGAAGAACTATAAAGATCTTGCAAAGGCACGAAACTGGGAGCAACCCCTATTTGGTATGCATTTTTCCTTTCTCGAATTAGCTAGATGATTGTTTTAGAATCAGCCCACACAATTTAACACGATCTCTCATTCTGGCTTTGGATTTGCAGTTGCACTATCATACTCCGAGCAAATATTGGACGAAAGAGTCATACCAATGACTTCATCTGATGTTCCAGTTGACGCTCTTGTGTCACCGGCTGGTGTGATTCCCATTAGCGCCGCGGCCTTGAATAGATGTTCCTGAGTAAGTTTATTCATTCCGTTTTTTTCCCTCTTCCGTTTTTCCCCCCATCCTCGTCTATTTATTTATTCTAACATTTCCAGAATGAATCTGACACTGGACTTAAAAGTTGAACCTCAACAGTTTCATCGGGGATCTTCATTCTTCAATAGATCAAAGTTTCATGGCCCCTTCCAGTTTAGGCGCTAAAGGATCTGAATCTGGAGCTGTCTATGAAGAAGCAAGGTATTTGTTTTATGGAGTGATGCAGGGTGAACATCTCAGTTTTTGTTTTTGGTCATTGATCTTGATTTAGCCGTTTAGATATGCTTTCTGTATGTGTTGTATCGATTAAAACCAATAATATAGTACCTTGTTGAAGCGCCCTTCAATGATAAGAAACGCTGCTTTCCGAGTTGTTTGGGCTGTTTAACTTGTTAGGTGTTGCAACCAGAAAGGCCAGGGTATTCAAATAAAAATGTTCTGCTGGTATCTTGTCTCACTTAAACTTGAATCAGAATCATAATTAGGCAAAAACCACATTGTGGGAGGGGAAATCGTTTCTCCTAAAATTGCTAGGAAGTGGGGGTGATGTGAAACCACTATGTTTGTTTGAAATAACGATAAAAGCTTTTAAAAACAGTTTTTCAAACGTGATTTATATTATATAAGGTAAGTATATAAGAAGAAATTTATCTTCATTTGTGTGATTTTGAGGTGTCCAAAAGTGATCCCAAACAAGCATATGTACGCATGCGTTTCTTGTATTTTTAACTTATGAACAATTATTATGTACTTCGAAATTCTGGTAATAAACTCCACACTAAAAAATTTCCCCAAAAAAAAAATGCATTCACAAATGAAACTGAAAGAGGTCGCATCGATATATTTTCCTATTTTCCATAATAATGTACAACATACAATATAGGTCGACAACATGTCAACATCCAATGTGACATGAGTTCATAGGTTAATACATACATAAGTAGGTTCTGGCAAAAAAAAAAAAAAATACATACATAAGTAGGATTCCAGATCAAGAGGACAGCATGACACACAGACTTTTAACAAGTATTGAGAACTGATGCTGTATTCTTTACTCGCCCCATGAGCAGTCTTTTAAGTTGGGGAAACTAGAACAACGCAGAGAATTCTCACTTGTAAGAGACAGAGGTATGGCTAGACTTAGTCACTAGGTTGACTGCTGATTCCAGAAATGGTATCACGCCATGAGGATAAAGAAACTAAGGTCTCCAAGTTTCAAGCCAAAATCCTAGTTCCATGGGCTTGGCTGCCGAGCATCTCTGAAAACGGAAGTGCCACCAGATGCCGCTGGGGAAGGGGACGATGCAATGTAACTTGTTCCTGATAAAGATACCGAAGGTGGGTTCACGGGATTCGTTTGATGTCCCGACAGTGAAAAGCGGGATGGACTAGCCGTAGTACCTAAGCTTGCTCGAGGTGGATGTGAAACCTTCACAGACAATATAACAATTAAACATTACATGTATGATCAGACAAAAGGAAAGTGAGTATTTATGGTTCAAATTAACCACCCCATTACAGCTTTGCCATTACTTATTTTTTCAGTAAAACCCGCTATAGAATATAGTAACATATATGCATATGCACACGAACATGGATAACAATTTTAGTTAGGCATATATAGTGAAGCTGCACAGACAACCAAAAAACGCCCAACCAAAAAAAAAAAGAATACACCAGATGTATAGACACAAGATTTATCTTGTCTGGCCCTCCCAAGTGCACCATGTAACTCACATTTTCATAGATTCATGATAGAAACCCCAAAAACAAGTCTAGGATAGCATGCACGTGTATAAATCGAAAGATGCTCAAACAGATTAGTTGCAACGCAATTGCAGCTTGAGTGTCTGTACTAAGAAAGATAAATTACCGCATTTTTTTGAACAGTAGGAGTCCTCCTAAGAGGTGACTCTGAAGAAGGTGACATGCTACTTGTGCGAAGCATGTGGCGAGAATGAATATTATGATTTGAAAGATCATCAGCTACAACCCCTTCCACATCATCACCTAGATTTGCTTCTGAACTGATCCTTGGAGGACCATGTTTCCCCACTGAACCAGTATCATTGGTCCCATCTGCTTGAAGTGGCACAGAAGGGCGCATAGCAGCCCCTTGCATACTGCTTTGTCTTTTCAACTCTTCCTCTGCATTCAATATCTGTCAACCATCACATCCGATATTTAATTTGTGATTCGCAAGAACTGAAAACCATATCCTAAAAGGAAAAAAATGGAGAATCACACATTTGATAACATAAAAGTCTGAAAATTCTAGTCCCCGACAAACACAAAAAGATAGAGTCAACTTTAACTTAAAATAGCTGAGATTGCCATGTACCTAACAGAAATTAGTTAATTCACTTTGCACGCTAAGTCTGATATGTAATTCATGTATAAATAAACAGTACATTCTTCAAAATTAATACAACAATATGGTTTCTTTCGTGCATTCACATTCGACTCTTGTGTCAGATAGTAAAACCAGAGCTCACCTGTTTCAACACTAACACTAAATTATGTTTCTTTGCATTCAAAATTTGTAACTTGTGCTCAACTTCCCGCCTCCTTTTCTCTTTCTCACTTGAAAAATCCCCTTTGTCTCTGATCTGCCACGAAGCACATAGGAATGGTGAACAGATGAGCCTTATTTCAACGGTAAAAGCATAGTATATATTTCCAGAACCGCACTCGTGAAGATATAATACGCCTTTTATAAGCTACACATGTGAAGCTTACCGGCACGATCTGATTTTGCATTGATGTCGCACCACCATCGACAGGTTCCGAATCTTTCTCTGCTAATTTAGTCTTGGAATCTACAAAAGAATCAGTCCCAACCTCCGGCTTCTTCAAAGAAGGACCAAGAAGTTCAGGTTCTTTGTGATCTTGGTCCTTCCGTGAAGGCCCCTCTCCATTCTCAACCTTTGTAGCTTCAGATTGAACATAAATAACAGACCCATTAACAGCAGGAGCGTCAGTTTGAGCTATGGGGAAAGAGTTAGGGTTAGGGTTCGGATTGGCTGAGGATGTTGTGGTATTACCAAGGCGAGACAGGGCCTTGAAACGACGCAGTAGAAGGAACTTGAAATCTTTGAGAGAAATCTTAGGGCTTGGCATGAGCCATCGGCGAGGCACGTCGGGGACTCTATGCAGATTCCCTCTGTAGAGCGAAATTGCCCCCATCTTCTCCGATTTGCAGTAAAGCGAATGGATCATATGTACGTTGCTGCGAACAACCGAATGCTATAATCAGCGTTAACGGGCAAAAATACAAATATGGTTTTTTTTTGTGCTGCGCCCAGTACTAATATTTTTTGGGATAATTATAATGAAGTCCCACACAAGAGAAAAAATGAAAAAATGGTCCTTGAAGTTGTTAATGACAAGTCGAGGAGCGTTCATTAACAAGTTGAAGAGCTTACACTGACAACTTCAGGGACCAATTCTTCATTTTTTTCTCTTGTATGGGATTTCATTGTAATTGCCCCATATTTTTTTAGGGGTAAAAGTAATTATAAATTTTTAAATAAATATAAACTTATATATTGACTGTTGATTGTTTATTTGAATTTTTAAAGGTTAAAGTATAAAAATATATATGATATTTCTCTAAAAGTGTGTCTAACCAAAATGTTTTTTTAGGGGCAAAAATAACTATGAATTTCTAAAATAGATGAAAAAATACATATTGACTATTAGTTAGCTGTTTGTTTGAATTTTTAAACTGAAAATGGTGACATGGAAGATGACGTGGACGATTAAGAAACAACTTGGAAGAGAAATACTTATATACCCTAAGAGTACCACGTCATCTAAGAAGATAAATACTTATATATCCTAGGAGTACCATGTCATCTAAATTCTGTCCAATGAAAACATAACCCATATTATTTTAATCCTAATTAGCTGATGACTTATTTAAAAAAATTTAAATTTTATTTTTTTAAGAAAAAATATTGGTTGATAATTTGTTTTAGCTTTTTTAATAAAAATATTTTTCCTTAAAAACAAGATAAATTTGGAATTTTTCAAGTGAGTCATTAGTCAATAAAAATTAAAATGATATGAGTTGTTATGTTTTCGTTGGATAGAGTTCAGAAGACGTGGTACTCCTAGAGTATGTAAGTATTGATCCATCTTAAAATAATAATTTGTTGGCTAGAAATTACTCCCTCCGGTTCTATTTATAAACAACTTTTTCCTTGATTATGTAAAAAGAACTTATAATTAAAAGTAATAAGTATGTCAAAAATGTAATGTATTTTTCATATATGCCCCTATTTATTAAAAGAATATAAGAGAGATAATAGATAACAAATATGAAAGATAATGAGTATAAGATACGAGAGAAAATAAGTATTTAATAAGGGTAAAATAGGAAAAAGAAGCTTACATTTTCAGACAAAAAGTGAAAGTTACTTATAAAAAGGACAAACCCTATGAGAGAGAAAGTTGTTTATAAATAGGACCGGAGGGAATAATATATTATTCATATGCTTATTCCACTTGTTCATAAGAAATATAACACTTACAAATGAGATTTGTTCATTTTGTGTTGTTCATATGTATAATCTACTTATTTATGAAGAGTTGGACACATATAAATGAGACTTGTTTATGATCCTATGTTTTCTTACTAACCTATTAATTTGTTTTGTTCATGTACCTATTTCACTTGTTCATGAAGAGTTTGACACTTGCAAATGAATAACACAAATTCAACAAAGTCTTATTTGCAAGTCTGCAACTTTTCACGAGCAAGTAAAATTCTCATATGAACAACACATTAATTTCTAATGGTCGGAGTCGAAACTTCAATGACTACTCCGGCTTGGTGGCTGCTGATGACCGGTCACTAGAGCTTCAGCGATGATCAAAACTATTTTAAGAAAATAAAGCAAGTGACATTATTATCTTGGGAGAATAGTGAATAAATACTTTTTTGGCAAATTAATTGATGAATGCTACTTTGGAAGATTTGTTACACATGAACGGAAGATATTTTACACATAACGGAAGATCGCTTACACGTTTGATAGCATTCAACAATTAATTTACCCCAAAAGTGTTTTTAGGCAATTTTCCTTATTATCTTTTTACTCATAAAACTTATTTTTTATTTTGATCCTTAGGTCTGCAGTGAAATTTCAAAATGTTATGTTCCTTGATTGAAATAAACTTGGTCTTACGGGACTTAACTAAAATTCCCCCAATTACTTTTCATTGTCCAGTTAGCAAATTATTACTTTATATTGTTTCTCAATCATTCACGTCATCTTTCATGTCACCATTTTTAATTAAAAAATTCAAATCAACAGTCAACTAACTGTCAATGTGTATGTTTACATTTATTTTGGAAGTTTATTGTTATTTTTGCCATTCAAAAACTTTTTATTACATAATTATTACAAGTCTTAATTAACGGTATTTAGTTGCAAAATATAACAGGAAAAATATATCAAGCGTCAACCATATGGTTTTACGAAATCAAATATATGTGGCGCTAATAATATTTCCGAATTCAAGAAAATATTGTTGGCCAAAAGACTAACTTCAAGAAAATATTGTTCATTCTTGAGCCTCCCCAATCCAACCCAGTCTCTATATATAATCAGACTTGTGCTCATTTCTTTCTTCACCAACTTCAGAAAATCAATCGTCAAAAGTCACAAGCTTCCTCGCATTCTTTCTTCCCAATATCACAGTGTTTGGTACGCACTAGCGCGCAATCAGATTGATCGATCCAGGTTTGGTTCTAACATACACTATTTTAATTTCTTTCATAATACTTGAACCCAGAAATGCATTTTCTTTTATCACAATCCTTTTCCCAGAAGCATATTACTATTATGAAGTGACTGTTGTTTTTAAACCTTTAATCATGAAGAAATAGACAACCTTTAATCAGCAAGAAACTTTTTTAATGTTCTTGCTGCAGGTTGAAAGAACTAATTGGCTCGTATTCAGGCTAAAGAAAACAAACGGACGTAGCAATTGTAAGTGTATTCTAACTGACCATATTTCATAGTTGGCAAAATTGGGTGAATATCAATTTGCTTGTCGTGAGATGCTGAAGAATTTATGGCATGTTTGGTAAGCTAGCGATCATAATTAATGTGTTGTCAATGAAAAAGAAATGTAAAATTATGTTTATTAAACATATATACAGAAGTCAAGAAAGCTTATGCAACATGTAGGAAGTATTAGGAGTAGGAATAGTCATCTTCAGATTAATTCCAAGAAACTTCTTTAATGTTCTTGTAACAGGTTGAAAGAACTGATTTACTCAAATCAGAATGTCGTCTTCAAACAAGAGAGCTGCGAAAATATCGAGATTGTAAGTGAATCGTTTTATTTTGTGTTTATAGATATATAGTTATAATCTTAAATTTATTCTTACTGATCCATATTTCATATAGTCGGTAAAGTAGGCTGAATAATCAATTTGCTAGTCATGAGATATTGAAGAATTTATGGCATGTGTGGTAAGCTAGCAATCATAATGTGTCGTCACAGAAAATAAATGCAAGATTATATTTATTAAATGCATATATAGAAGTCAAGAAAGCTTATGTAAGCACTAATTAAGTAGCAGTAAATAATATTCAGACAAATGATGATAATAGGCAATATTATACAGTTACGTTTCATATGTCTCATTAATTAAATGTACATGTTTTCCTTTTTCACAGCCTGAAAAATGAGAAGGATATTGTGTAGAAGCACAGAAAGTCAAGATCCTCAATTATAGGCAGGAATTAGTCTCCGCAATTATAGGCAGGAATTAGTCTTGATATACAGTGTTGTGTTGGAGCGTATTCCAATATTTTATTCTATCCTATGTGTGTATATATGCGTATGTAATCTATCAAGCAATGGAATAGAAATTCAGTCTTCAATTCTCTTCATGGTATCAGAGCGTAGGAGAGAATAGTTAAGACAATTACCGTCTGTGTGCCCTCTGTGTTCTCCATTTTCTGTCAGAACCTGTATCGGCACTCTCTAAACTCCTCATCTCTTTGTCCTCGTCAGCCACCGACTTCACCGGCGAGCTCAGAATCGACGAAGAGACCAACACCCGACTCACGTCGTCCAGCGTCGTGTGTTTTGTTCAGGACCAGAATCGTTCAGAACCAGAATCGTCGTCCCCACTCCGATTCTACAATCAATTCGGTGCTCTTTCCTTCTGTCACACCGGTTCTGTTCACACCAGTTCAGATCAGAATAGAAGGAAGAGAAGCCACCATCTCGCTTCCACTACCATCGCCGTCCCTCCACCGCTGGCAGCCTCCTACCACACCATCCTTCACCGCTGTGAACAGAACCGCGGTTGGGGAGCTGAGAGAACGGCGAGGAGCTGAGCAGCTAGGCGAGAATCAGATAGAGAGCGGAGAGTCAGATTCAAGTACCACCCCATTACCGCCTGTCCACCGCCGCCTCACCACTGTCATCCATCCTCAAGCATCTCACGGCAATAGACTGAGCAGCGCCGGAGACCCGAGGCAGAGCTGAGAGTTCAGGGGGGCCGCGACTGTGAGTTGAGAGCTGAGAGAGCTTCAGGCAAGAGAGAACGAAGGGAGTGAGGAGGAGTTTCAGCTGCAATCTTCAACTCTCAGGCTCGTCTTCTGATGTAGTGATTCTCAAGGAAAAGACAAAGAAAGAAAAGATAAAAAAGGGAGGCAGGTACTGTTCATAGTTACTATTCATAGTCACTATTCATTCCGTGACTCGTTACTGTTCATTGTGCTATTTTGCACAAAACTCTTCGCTGTTCACCATACTGTTGATCACGTATTATTCATCATTACTATTCATCACGTACTATTCAACGGTACTATTCATCAACGATTGGTCAGTATGTCTACAGTTTCTGATGTCTCATCCTCCATGTCACGATCTAGTTCTAATGATATCTCTAATGTTCGATCCATAGAACAAAGAGGTTCTAAAAGTCGTTCATTCTGTATTTATTGTAAGAAACAAGGGCATACAAAAAACACTTGTTGGAACCTCCATGGTAAACCTATTGGCTGGAAGCCGGGAAAAGGGAAAGATAGAGGTTATGTAGCTGAAGCTTTCAAGGAATCATCCCAAAGTGACCAACTGCACAAAATTATGGAAATGCTAGCCACATTACAGACTACGACAAAGCCTACTGCTATAGTAGTCAGAAGAGGTAATTTCTTTCAAGCCTTAGCTGTGATAAAAGAACTATGTACAGGGAATTGTTGGATTGTTGACTCAGGTGCCTCGGATCATATGACTGACAATAAGGCCCTCTTCTCATCCTATACTCCTATTACAAAAGGAGTGACCGTGCGAATTGCTGATGACTCTGAGTCTGTTGTAACTGGAATTGGTTCCATCGAAATCTCAGCTACACTCACTCTTCACTCCGTATTACATGTTCCAAATTTGAAGTGTAATTTACTATCTGTGAGCAAATTAGCTAATGATAAACGATGTCAAGTCAACTTCTTTGCTACTCACTGTATTTTTCAAGATTTGCTGACAGGGACGACGATTGGGAGTGCAAAAGAACTTGATGGTCTCTATTACCTTGATGAAAGTGATAATCATTGGAGTAAATCTTGCAATAAAGTGTCTCTCTCTAGCACTGGTGACTTGGAGTTATGGCACAAACGTTTAGGTCATCCAAATTTAAATTACATGTCTCAAATGTTTCCATCCCTCGTTCCTCATAAAATCACCTCTGATTTTCATTGTGATTCATGTGAAAAGGCTAAGCATCATCGTACTTCATTTCCAAAAATCCCATACCAAGCATCAAAACCTTTTTCCATAATTCACAGTGATTTATGGGGACCATCCTGCACTCCAAACCGATCAAAAACAAAATGGTTCATCACATTCATCGATGATCATACACGTGTCAGTTGGGTCTACTTGTTGAAGGATAAAACAGAGGTATATCAAACATTCCTTAATTTTTACAATATGATCCAAACCCAATTTCAAACCCAAATCCAGATCCTACACACCGATAACGGGACTGAATACTTCAATCAGGTCCTGTCTACCTTCTTGACCGAAAATGGCATTGTTCACAAAAGTACTTGTCCCTATACACCTCAACAGAATGGTATTGCTGAACGAAAGAATCGTCATATTCTTGAGACTGCCAGAGCCATTATGTTTAGCAGTAATGTTCCTAAATATCATTGGGATGATGCTGTCCTTACTGCCACATTTCTCATTAACCGAATGCCAAGCCGACCACTGTCCTACAAAACGCCACTTCAACTCCTCCACAGATACTATAACATCCCATACCTCGAAAACACTCTACCACTCCGGGTGTTTGGTTGCACATCATATGTTCACCTTCATCACACCAACAAACTTGACCCTAAAGCCCTTCGGTGTATCTTCCTTGGTTATTCTCATTCCCAAAAAGGATACAGGTGTTATGATCCGGTCTCCAAACGTTTATTTGTCACATGTGATGTCACCTTTCTTGAAAATACACCCTATTATGCCTTGCCTGCAATTCAGGGGGAGAGAGATGATGAATTTCAGACAAAAGAAACGCTAAAGGATGACCAAACAATCACAATTTATATACCTACCCACACAGAACCTAATCCTGATACCTCTCACACAGAACCTAATCTTGATACCTCTGATACTCCTGATAACAACCTTGATATCCCTGATAATCCTGATAACTCTGACAATGTGCCAAATCCAGGGGGAGAAACAAATATGTGGGGTAATACCTACATACGACGACACAAAAGAGGTAATGAGCCACAAGCTATAAGCACTCACCAGGAGTCAGTACCAATGGCAGGTCTAAGAGAAACAGAAGGTTCTGATCTTAATCTTCCCATTGCAATGCGAAAACAACCCAGACAACCCAAATCATCCACTAGATATCCCATTGAGAAATTTGTCTCTTATAAGGCCCTTTCATCTAAATACAATGCATTTGTATCTCATCTTGATAGAATCAGAATACCAGACACTATTGATGAAGCTATGGCTATACCTGAATGGAGACAAGCTGTCTTGGAGGAAATGGAAGCTCTTAAACATAACAAGACATGGGATGTGGTAGATCTACCACAAGGAAAGAAGCCTGTTGGGTGCAAATGGGTATTCACTCCTAAATATAAAGCAGATGGAAGTCTTGAAAAATATAAAGCTAGATTGGTTGCAAAAGGCTTCACGCAAGTATATGGGGAAGATTACACTGAAACATTTGCTCCAGTAGCCAAGTTAAATACCATCAGAATTCTCTTATCTATTGCAGTGAATTTAGATTGGAATCTGCACCAACTCGATGTGAAAAATGCTTTCCTCAACGGAGAACTCAAGGAAGAGGTGTATATGAAGTTACCTCCAGGGTTCCCAGGAAAAAAGGCTAACCAAGTCTGCAAGTTAAAGAGGTCGTTGTATGGGCTAAAGCAATCTCCACGTGCTTGGTTTGACAGATTCACCCGGGTTCTGAAGAGACATGGTTATACTCAGGGGCAGAGTGATCATACCTTGTTCTTTAAACATCATAAAGGCAAGATGGCTGTTCTAGCAGTATATGTTGATGATATAATCCTTACTGGAGATGATGAGGTAGAGATCAATCAGATCAAGGGAGCACTTACACGGGAATTCCAAGTCAAAGATCTTGGAGAGATGAAATACTTTCTGGGAATGGAAGTTGCTCGATCAAAAGGTGGTATCTATATTTCCCAAAGAAAGTATATACTAGATCTCTTGAAGGAAACAGGTATGACAGGCTGCAGACCTAGTAACACACCTATTCGGGTTGATAAAATAAACGAAGAAGCAGACCTTGGTAAAGCTGTGGACATAGGAAACTACCAACGAATGGTAGGTAAATTAATATACTTGTCCCATACCAGACCTGATATCGCATTTGCCGTTAGTATGGTCAGTCAGCACTCTCATAATCCTACACAGAAACATCTGAATGAAGTATACCGGATCCTTCGTTATTTGAAGGGATCTCCGGGACGTGGCTTACTGTTCAAAAAGACTGATAAACGAAATATAGAATTGTTTACAGATGCTGATTGGGCAGGTGATCAAGATGATAGGAAATCCACATCTGGATACTGTACATATATATGGGGTAACTTGGTCACATGGAGAAGTAAAAAGCAAAGTGTAGTTGCAAGAAGCAGTGCTGAGGCTGAATACCGAGCTGTGTCACTTGGGATTTGTGAAGGCATATGGATAAAACGTGTTCTTGAAGATGTAAAGGAATGCATAAATCTACCGATCAAAGTCTATTGTGATAACATGGCTGCAATCAATATTGCTCATAATCCAGTTCAACATGATAGAACCAAACATGTCGAGATAGACAGACATTTTATAAGGGAAAAAGTTGATGAGGGTATCATTGATCTAAGGTACATACCCTCTAAAGAACAGACCTCAGACATCCTCACTAAAGGATTGCCCAAAGACAGATTTGAGTATCTGATTGGCAAGTTGAACTTGATTGATATCTACAGTCCAACTTGAGGGGGAGTGTAGAAGCACAGAAAGTCAAGATCCTCAATTATAGGCAGGAATTAGTCTCCGCAATTATAGGCAGGAATTAGTCTTGATATACAGTGTTGTGTTGGAGCGTATTCCAATATTTTATTCTATCCTATGTGTGTATATATGCGTATGTAATCTATCAAGCAATGGAATAGAAATTCAGTCTTCAATTCTCTTCATATTGTTGTGAATCCGGTAGACGATAAGCTTGATGAGTTGGAAGTGGTGTATCGTGGTCCAAAAGAGAGTATTGTCCACATTCTCTATCTCTGTAACTTAATTGGCTTAATTATAATATTTCTCTCTGTCACAAACCTCATGTTTGTATTTTCAGGCCCTTACGAAGATGGAGTCTGGAAAGTTCGTGTTGTCATTCCTCCCGAATTTCCAGACAAAGCACCCCACGTGGCTTTCAGTAGGGACCCACCATTTCACCCAAATATCGATTTCTTGTGAGCACCCTATTTGCCGATAAGTCATAATATCCTTTTTCAAAGGTTGACTATTATGGCTGACTCTATTTTTTGTGTGCAGCACTGGTGTTATATGCTTGGATGTTCTTTCCATAGGATGGAGGGCTGATTATGGTATCAATTGCTAATTCTGGGATCTTTATGTGAAATGTTTGCCTTAAATTTGATGATTTGTATGTATTTTCATAGTCAAGTATTTTGAATTTGTTGTTCATTTTATGCAGAACTTGTACATATCTTTGAATACTTTATTCCACAACTCTTGTGTAAACCAAATCCTGAGGATCCTTTCAATTCTGATGCGGCAAAGTTGTTGGTCAGTGATAAAGATGAGTTTGAACGAAAAGTTAGGGGTGAGAATTCATTACATTGTTTTCTTTTTCCAACAGCAAAAACGTTATTAATTAATTACTGTGTGAAATAATAATGTTTGTGTTTGAGACAGAACATTGTGCAAAGTGTGCGAAGAAGATGGAAGACGTAAGTGGAAACTCTTCAAAGACTAAAGAAGAAGGAAGCGGATCAAGTCCTTGAAAAAGCATTTAATTTGGTGGTCTTAGCTTTACACCATATATATAGAGTATATATAGAGTAGTACTCCTGTAGTTCTGATTCATCCATCATTAATTAGTAAGTGTGTATTCTGGTTTACAGGAAAACAATAGGTTTTGATGTTAGCGTGTGGGGTTTTCTTGTACTATATATAACTCTTTCATCTTCTGTGTGGTACTGTCATAGGATAAGTGCAAAACAATAAATCTCAGTCCACAGCTTTGATGAAAGTTAGCAACAAGTAACTTCATATGAATCACTTATTTCACCTTTATTGTGTGCGTATGACTGATTTAGAAACACAGTGATATCAATTAAAATGAAGAGTCATTTTCTCTCTTTCTTTTTACTTTTTCTACATTGTCTCTGTCTCGTTTTTAGTCACAAAATCCAAATCCGATCCTTCTGACTTTTAGACGGTTGGGAGCTGAACACCAAACCATGTTGGCACTAAACAAGAGACACACACACGTACTATTTTTTATCCAAAATATAAAACTTAGTTGAGTTTTTAAAAAAGATTAAGGAATTTAATTAAATTAATTTAAAGTATTTATATTTATCGTTTTTTCTAAACTAATTTGTTAGACTTATAAACTGATATATAATTTAATTATACATAATATATGATATCATTAAGTAACTTATTTAACTTCCTTAATCTTTTCAAAACAAGTCAACTAGTTCTTATATTTAGGACCGAAGGTAGTATGTATCTATGATACAAACACGTCAATTATATATATATATACACATATCTTATAATATTATTGAGAATAAGATACACTCCCTCCATTCCTAAATATAAGATTTAATTGACTTTTTTTGAGAGATTAAGGAAACTAAATAAATTATTTAATCATATCATATGTTGTATATTATTAAATTATATACCAGTTTATAAGTCAAATAAATTAGTTTGAAAAAAACAAAAGGAGAATACTTTAAAGTAATTTAATTAGCTCTCTTAATCTCTCTAGGAAAAAAATCAACCGGGTCTTATATTTAAGGCAGGAAATACTTCAAGTGAACGGGGTTATTGAAATCTGCAGTGAGTTGGAGCGGATTGATGAGAGTGGCAAGCTTGTTGTGCAGCCTTGCTGGCTTCCTCAGATCGTCTTCACAATATATACTTCATCGTACTCTCCTCTCATTAATGGTTCCCTTTTCTTCCTCTTCTACTTCTTCTTCACTCTGAAACTCAGGGCAGCGACAAATCTATATGCAGCTAAAGAATATAACATAGATATTATTGCAAATGAAGCTTTGTGAGGGAGAACAGTTGAGCCTTCATTAGCTTCTATGATACTCCTCCGATCCTAAATATAAGACAAAGTTAACTTTTTTTAGAGAGATTAAAGAATCTAATTAAATTACTTTAAAGTATTTATATTTGTCATTTTTTCTTTAAGCTATTTTGCCTAACTTATAAATTGATATATAATCTAAAGATATATAATATATGATATGATTAAGTAACTAATTTAGCTTCCTTAATCTCTTCAAAAAAAAGTCAACTATGTTTTATATTTAGGACCGGAGGTGTAGTATATGATACTTGGTGGGACCTACAAGTATAAAACTAATGAACATCTCTCTAAATTAATGGAGATGACATTTTTATTCCGTTTAGAAAAGTTTATATATATTTTTGTATCAAAAAAAATTATGGTGTTAGACACATTTTTAAAAAAATATTATGAGTATTTTTGCACCTTAACCTAAAATTTTTTTCCCTCCACCTGCTTTTCCAACATTATTTCAAATAGTATTTCATATTCAAATAAATTTTAATAAATAAATAAAAATTCATTTATATTCACCTTTGAGTCTTTAAACTTATTATAGACTTATTTTATATTACTTTATACATGTATATAATATTTCTTTTTATTTAACTATTTAGTCAATGGTTCCATCAAACGGCTCTCTGTCTCAAAACATAACCCATTTCATGCAAAAAAAAAAAAAAAAAAAAAAACATAACCCATTGACCTCGTCCGCTTGATGTCCGGTTTGCTTGGCTTTTAAAACATTAGAGTATTGTTTGATTTTTAATTTTAATAATTGGTCAAATTAAAAACATTCTGTTTTTATTTTATGGATTGGTGGCGCGTAAAATGATGTCATACAGACTTTCTTCACTGTGAACTAAACGGTTTAACGGTTTCTCCTCGAAGTGCAGAGATCTCACGAATTAGCTTAACCGAGGAAATAGCAACCATGATTCTCTCAGGTATTCACGTAAACGTAAAAATCACAAATCACGTTAACAACGTTTCAATCCTCTCATCATTGACGTCAAGAATCTGTTGTAAGTTTATGCATTGATGGGTACTCCTTCGATTACGACGAATTCAATTACTTTTTCAAAATTTCAATCCATCGATGTTCTGATCTTGAAGTTTTTTGACATTTATTCTCTAGGGAAATTTCTGCCATTTTCTCGGCAAATGCACCATCATCACCCACCTGTATCGCTGGCCGAACGTAGCATCCTTCTATCTGCGTTCACGTAGTTAGTCTTTACCCTAAGGTTTTGTGAAATTCCACTTAAGTTCAATAACATTTGGAATCCTTGGCCAGGGTTTGACGCTAAAACAAAGATGAAGAGAGGTAGGATAGAGAAATTAGAAACGTTTGAGTCATGGATCAGGCAAAGACCGATTCAGATTCTGGTTATATTTGGATTGCTGTATATAATGTTGGTCGCGATGGAAATCCCCCTTTTGTTCAAATCCAGGTTTAATGCTGTATCCAATGATTTCTTCACTAGTCATCCTAGGCTGGAGAGCGAGGAGGGCTTTGTAAAAATAAAAGCCCCAGTTCGTTCTCTTGAAGAAGTTTCTCAAAATGCTGCTCAACGCACTCACAGACAACTGAATGAGCACAAGATTATATCTGGCTTGAGCTTCAATAATGATACGTTTCATTTGTGGGGTGGGGATGGGTCGTCCGATCTTTACGAGTCAGCTAAGAATGCTTGGATTCTGGGGAACAAGATTTGGGAAGAGTTAGAAACATTGAACTTGAGGACCGTCCCTGAAAAGTCCGAGCACAAACCAGAGTCATGCCCACCCTCCATTTCACTATCTGGGTCAGAGTTTCTGAATCGAGGGCTAGTCATGGTTCTTCCTTGTGGAATGACATTGGGGTCCCACATAACAGTGGTAGGAAAGCCGCAGGTTGGCAAGCTAGGTGCAGATCATCAGGTGGTAGCATCACAGTTTGTCATGGAGTTGCAAGGGTTGAAGATTGTGGATGGTGAGGATCCTCCAAGGATTTTGCATTATAATCCCAGATTGAAAGGGGATTGGAGTAGGAAGCCTGTAGTTGAACAAAACACTCGTTACAGGATGCAGTGGGGTTCCTCACAGCGCTGTGATGGTGGGAAATCAAAGGCTGATGAAGATACCGGTAGGTAATTTATGATAAAAAAATATTCTTGTGAAATGAAATGTAACAATTATAATTATAATTTGGTTCTCAGCTATTTGGCATTCGTACCCACTGCAAATGATATTATAGGAAAAAAGAAAATTAAATTTAAGAGCAAGGAGCTGCAGTTTGTAATAAGTAAAAACTGATAAATATTCTGCTTTCCTTTTACGGAAAAGAAGATATTATTATTGGAAAAGCTTGTCAATGTCTTTGCTTTGAAGCTTAAAACTAGTTGTTTCCAGGACCAATGTATGATATGCTCATATCAGTGGGGAAATGTCAGAAGGAGGGTTAGGAGGTGAGTATAATCACATAGGTACATTGAAACTTCTAATTCCTTTCTCGGTACTGGGTCATAAATTGCCCCCTCTTCTCATTCACTAAGACCTTAAAGGAATTTATTCTCTAATCTTTAGCAAGCATGTTTCCCATCTCTTCTTGGTATTGGTAACGGTCTCAAAGAAACTGTGTTGTAGTGCCTAATTATTGGATTTATCCCTGTGTTGTTTATTTGTTTTCCTTTGTAATTGAATCATATTGAGTAATCCCATATGTTGGCTACAGTTGATGGACTGGTGAAGTGCGAGAAGTGGATTCAGGGTGATGACAGTCATGCAGTGGAGTCCAAGACAACATGGTGGTTGAACAGACTTAGAGGTCGAACGAGAAAAGTAACGGTTGACTGGCCCTACCCATTTGTTGAGGGAAAGCTATTTGTTCTTACTCTTAGTGCTGGGATGGAGGGCTTTCATGTTAATGTTGATGGGAGACATGTGACCTCTTTCCCTTATCGCACTGTGAGTAAATATCCTCAAACTTAACCTCTAAATGGATTTTACTTGATTCTTAAGATTGCTCATGGATTTAGCAGGGTTTTACTCTTGAGGATGCCACTGGTCTTTCTTTAGATGGGGACATTGAAGTCCATGCTCTATTTGCTACCTCTCTGCCTTTAGTTCATCCTAGTTTTGGTCCACAGAAGCATCTGGACTTCTCAAGAAGATGGCGTGCCTCGCCACTTCCCAGCTTTGATGTAGAACTGTTCATCGGAGTCCTTTCTGCTGGAAACCATTTTGCTGAGAGGATGGCTGTAAGGAAGTCATGGATGCAGCACAATCTCATCCAATCTTCAAGAGTGGTGACTCGATTCTTTGTAGCAGTGGTAACAATGACTAACATATTTTCTAGTTTATAATTCCATATCTGGCGTTCAGTTTGGGGCCTTGACGTTTAAATTGAAAATCTTACAGCATTCAAGGAAAGAAGTAAATGTAGAGTTAAAGAAGGAAGCAGAATTTTTTGGAGATATTGTTGTGGTGCCATACCTGGATAATTATGACCTTGTTGTATTGAAAACGGTGTCTATATGTGAATATGGGGTGAGTTGTTGATTGATATGGAAATTTTAAGTTAGAGTAAGAATTTTCAGTGAGTATTGTATTTGTTTTATTATTCACAGCTTCGCAAAGTTTCTGCCAAGTATATCATGAAGTGTGATGATGACACTTTTGTTAGAGTGGATGCTGTTATAAATGAAGCAAGGAAGGTTCCAGGAGACAATAGCTTTTACATTGGTAACATAAATCACTTCCACAAACCTTTGCGCCATGGTAAATGGGCTGTGACATACAAGGTACAAATAACCTTTTTGCATTGTTCTTATTAGAGGAGTTGAGGAGTGTGAACCATTTGGGGAAAAAAATTCGAGGAACTGGTCCGTTAGGATGTATTAATAAGTCGGTTTTTTATACATATTGAACTCCTTATTTCCCTTTTTGATCTGTGTCAGTTGTCTTAGCATAATGGCTGGACCATGCTTCCAAATGATGAAGTCCTGCATTTCTTTGCAACACTTACATGTAGCCTATTATACATTTGGTATATCTAGATATTGAGAATTTTCTTGCCAATGCTACTTGTAGGAGTGGCCAGAAGAGCGATACCCGCCCTATGCTAATGGACCAGGTTATATTCTGTCTTCTGACATTGCTCACTACATCATATCAGAATTTGAGAACCATAAATTAAGGGTCAGTGAACTTATCCTTGTTCCATGTTTCTGTCTGTGCTGCTTTTATGGTTCAATAATGCGAATGCTTTACACTCTCTATGTCAAGCTTGTGGGTTGTTTTTGAAGTTTCTTCCTTTATGCTGAATGCATTTTGTGAATAATTCTTACTGCAGTTGTTTAAGATGGAGGATGTGAGTATGGGAATGTGGGTGAAGCAATTTAACAGCTCAAAACAAGTAGTTTATGTTCATAGCCTAAAATTCTGCCAGTTTGGCTGCATAGAAGGCTATTACACAGCACATTACCAATCTCCAAAGCAGTTAGAGTGTTTGTGGGATAAACTGCAAATGCAAACAAGGCCTCAGTGCTGCAATATGAGATGATCAGTAAATAAGAACTTTACTCATTTTGAATGTGAGAAGTATAGATACTGTCGTAGATACACATACAAGACATGAGCCAATGGGGACATCGCAACACAGCAAAACTTGTGCAGTTCAAAAGTGTTAGAGATGATTGGATGTCCAGATATGCTGATTCTTATCCACGTCAAGTCCACTTTCTACAGAAAACTCACATTGTAGAAAGTCGTTGAATTTTGATTTACCAGGGTGATCACTCCTTTCTTTTTGTAAGATTCTACTTTCTGTGGCTTTAATACTGGAGTAGAAGATATATTCAGTGAAAATGCTTTTATTTATTTAGCTTTGACTCTATCTTTGTATCATAGCTTCTAGTTTTGTCCATACGTGGAGTAGAGTTAAACTACTCTGTTTTTTTTTTTTTTTTTTTTTGTACAAGTTAAAATTCTATGTTAAATGGAAATAACTTGAGCCCCTTTGACAAATATTATAAGATAACCTGCACCACATGGGGCAATTATAATCATCCACATCAACTTAATATGAGATCAAGTATGACTTGTACTTTGCATGAAATTTGAGAATAGTTACATTATTTATGTCTTGAACAAAAACATAGCTTTTTTGTAAATTTTATATTATATAGATAATAGATTGAAACAAAAGGAAAAAGACTAAACTCACTTGGGTAAAATTTATATATCTCTCTCTCTCTTTTAACATCGCCTGAGATTGATTTTACCCGGGACATGTGTAGAAAGTGTCTCAACTTCACCAAACATAGCCCTACAGCGAACAACATTGATAAACGATTGGGTTTGGGGCAACAAAACCAATTGGGTAGGCAAAATGAATGAGCCTTTAGATTTTGGCAATCAAACCCATGTCCTGATTAAGAGCACAAGCTGATGATTACTACATGGTTCAAGAAAAATAGAACTACATGGCTTGATGATCAAAGAAGCCATATCTTTGTTAAGTTACAGTACTAGTTATTGTACATTGCCTGGATGGGGCTGCAAAACACCCAGCAAATTTTCATTCTCATTGACCTTTTGAGTGTAGGCATACTTAAAATGACTAACTATTCTACACAACTCACCATCATGCTGCTTCAGGTGGAACATCACGCATTATGGTAGCTGCTAAGATTATGCCTTAGGAAGTGATCTGATGGTAACCTTGGGGATTATAACAAAATTTATGATTATATTATCATACATATTTCCTCAATCAGAAGACTACAATATCAGCTTTCAAAAAGAAGGGTAAAGCTTCAGTAATCATCGTTTTCGTCTTTCATTATTGAGTTCGGACCATCTTCAAAACCTGAGCTAGGGGCAAGCTCATTCAAATCAAGGAAGCGTCTTTTGTTCGTGCCCCTAACTTCCTCCGGTCTGGGACTGTTCAGTTTTTCAGGCGGCTGGTTTGGGTCTCTCTCCTCCACAGGAAAATCAATTGGCTTATCCAGATTCATTTCCTGTTCGTCCTCTTGCTCTTCGTCATCTTTGCTAACATTCGAATCTTCTGTTTCAGTTTCCATCATATATTCCCCGTTCTCATCCTCACTGGGATCTGAATTATCATCTGCGGCATCAGACTTCTTTGGCTTTGTAGATTCTGTTTCTGAATCTGAAATCACATATTGTCTGTAATTTATTGGGTTTCTGGTAACCCTTCTACTACGTCGTAGACCTGATTGGATCTCACCAACAGATTGGAGCTTAGTTTCCCTCCTGGTACGGCCTGCCAATGGCTTGAATTTACGTGGTTGGTCACTTTCCTCACTGATACTTAATGAATCTTCCTGATCATCTTCTTCAACATTTTCTTCATCCCATTGATATTCTTCATCTCCTTCAGAGCTACTAGAAACCTTTCTTTGCTTACGTTGCCTGAGATATTCATCATCATACACGGCTTCTCCAACAATATCATCATCACTATCAAAGTCTTCCTCATTATCTGAAACTGCTTGAACAAACTCTTTCTCTGAATACCGCATAGGTCTTTGTCTTCGTCGATTGCTGCTGTGAAAACAAGTCAATCAGTGAAGATCAGATACAAGAGACCAGAACAAATTCATAGAAGACACAAACCTTCGATCCAATGGTTCAGATTTAATCTCTTCCTCAGTATCATCAAAGTCAGGTGAATTTGGAGATGGTACACTAAAGCTCAGACATTGAGAGGCATGCGAGGACCCACTCAATTTACCGTTAGTCAAAACTTCAGGTTTTTCTCCTACTTCTCTCTTGGTTGTAGGCTCTGGGGATGGTTGTTTTCGTCTGACAAAGGAGGAAGCAGATATAGTCATGAACACCGAGTACAAATCAGTAAACAGAATATGCGAAGAACAGCAAGAGGAGGGCAGGGTGGAAATGATTAAGATGAATTCCATACGCTGTCATCTTAATTGCCTCGTTGATTGACCGATCATAATCATCTGCAATGACATTTAAGTCAAACTTTCCGTTAGGATACTTTCACCCCAATAAGATATTTCGTAGCAGGATAATCAAATGCATCCTGATATATGGGGAATTAGGGAAATAGTAGGGAGAGGTTAGTCTGGGAATACGGTTTCCTTTACTTGAATAGGAAAAGTAAAGGAAACCGTATTTGACTTCACAAGACCCCTCAATACATCTGTACTGCCCCTATTTATAAGGATACCCCAACTACCATCTCCCTACTATTTCCCTAATTACCCCCCTTACTCCCCATATATAATCAACATGATTCATCAGATCAGATGACTCATGATCCAAAAACAGGAACCTACTGTCTGTCATGTCCCACAAAGAAAAGTATCCCTATATTAACAGCCCGCCGGTCTGTAGAGAGATATAAACACTTAAATTAAGAAGATTGATCCAGATAAGAATTATCACATCCAAATCTTCTGCCCCATGCAATAAACAGTATCTAAGGCCCACACACACCCAAAATAACACAATCACTAAAATGACGTGTTGTTAAATGTGAAAAAAAAAAGAGAATGAAAGGCAACAGCTGAAATCATAACACTTTTCTCTAATGCAAGCAACAGTAACCAAGTATCATATACCAATACAATTTAAATGCAGCCACCAGTAACAATGGGTTTAGGCTTTCTTGCTCTTACCAAATGTGTAGGTAACAGGTTTCCTACCACGAAGTGAACGCCCAGGACCAATCCCGTCAACAACCAAGAAAGTGTCAAGAAGAAGAGCTTCTCTTTGTTGCTTTTTCAGCAACCGCTCTTTTTTCTGTGCACATGGTGAATACAAACTAGTTTAGTATTAAATAAGCAACTAAAACACAGCTAAACAGACATTGAAAAAGCCAAAGAAGGTAAAGAAAAGATCAGGAAGCACATATAAAAATTATACAAACGAGTACCTTGTGAACTTTCTCAATCTCAGGAAGCATGTCCATCTTCAGCTTCTTCCCTAGTGACACCTCCGTTTTGTTTTTGCTTGAGAAAAGCTTATCCTGTGTAAAGACGAGCAAACTCAAACAATATGCAGCTCAATGCAAATAGAAAAAGGGCTAGAATCCACAATCTGGGGGAAAAAAGAGCTTTACACACACACACACCCATCCGCCTATGGACATAAACAAAAATAATCACGCTGAGAGCCTCCATGTGAAAATATACCAATAACGTTTGTCAAATATAACCCCATTAAATAATGGTGGAAGCCAAGTTTAACCCAACACAGTCAAAGTTGAAAGGCGAGGTGCTAGACATATAAAATGCCTTTGGTGAGAGGTACTGCAAAGGTGCTCACTTGAGTAAATCAAGTGATACAACAACAACAACAACATATAAACACACACAAAAAAAAAAAGAAAAAGATAAATGAGTAGCCAGGTTACTCATCAGCAATCAACAAAAGATAAATGCACCATTCAAGTTCAAAATTCTTTGAAGACATAAAGGAACAATATAAAAGCCTATCATATCAGTTTATGAATCAAAAGTAATAATATCAAAAAGTAATATCCTAAAGATGTCTGTGTGAATCAAAAGTAATAACCTCAGAAAGTAATAATCCTTTTGGTTCACATTATTGAAGATTACAGTATGACTCAAAAAGCTACTAACCCAAAACCACACAAAATGGTTTATAATGCATTTATATCGATGCAGACATTTAAAAGTTTGCCCACAAAACCAATAATTATTGCCTTAATTTGATTTCAGGATGAAGCTGATTTGGCAAGCTATCATGAACATAGAAACATGATAGCTTGAAAACATGACACAATATCATGTAATGCCACTCAACAGTTACTTGAAAACATGCCCACCGTTATTGGGCAACTCAGAAACATGAACATAGAAAGGCTTCAATAACTTACGGTGACATCTATGAATTCATCAAGATTAGTAGCAACGGTTTCCCACTGATATGTTGTACTAGAATTGACTCGGGAACCTTTTGGTTTCCCTTTCCTCATTTGAATGACTTCAGTTTTCCTAACTTCCCGGTACAGCCTATGGCCAATTATGGGGTCATCTTCATACCTGCACTAGCCAAATGCCAAATGAATAAAATAAACTAAAACAAATGTAAAGAAGCTTTTAAACATAGTATTTTCAAAATTTCAATAGTTGAAATAAAATTTTAGATTTCGAAAAGTACAAGTATATTACCAATAAAAAATTCCATGTGAATCACCCCCAATACGCTCTTTACGAAATGATGAAAGTTGAACACCATGTTTGAGTGAGCTGTCAATATAACTTCGAATATCTTCTTGCTGCAAAATTTCAGCCAAGTTTGATCATTTGAGACATTGGTTGATAAGTAGAACAGATATATAAAGGAGGACAATATCAAGCTACAGTCCCATGTAGAATATAATAGTTCACAGGAACCTTAAAATCGTTATTCATATGTAATTGATGCAACCCCCCCCCCCCACCAAAAAAAAAAGCAAAAAGATGAAGGAGTCAGATTAAACAAAGATTATTGATCCGCCAAAAGTAAATATTAATGCAACTATGTGAAGTATGTTCTTCTCAATGTGAAGAAAAAAATAGGGGGCAGGACAAAATAAGCTTAAATTGAGATAAAAGGGGACAATGTCATGCATAGAACAAAATGCCACTTGATTCTGCGCCCAACATAATATCTAGACAAGATTCAAGCTCATGATAAAAAGATATAATATATAGACCCTAGACAAATTAACAATAATAGTACCTCAACACGAATGTCGCATAGTGCCTTTAAGATTATCACACGAGTCCCAGGATCAAGTGATTTGTATGCCTCAATTTCTAGCCTGTCATGCTAGCACAATCTTAAACTTCGGATAACATAGATTAACATCATAAATTATTTGATAAGGAGATACTTACCCCTGTGAAGCAACAATAGGAAGTTCCCCATTTGCAACCTGCATTTAAATCCCAACCCTTGTAACTACAGAATTCACATTATTCTCTACTATCAACTAGCTGAAAATGATCTCATTACCCATTGCCACCAGTCTCTCAATTTTCTGCATAATACGGTTATCCAAGTATCACGTGTGAGTGCCATTCGTGTAATGGGAGGGATTGCCTATCAAAACATTTAATAGATTATAGATGTTATAAACAGACAAGCTGCAGTTTTGCAAACATGCATAACCGTGATGAGGAATGTGTAAATTTTCTAGTGCCATGAATTCATAAACATTGAGACAGAGGGTCATTGACACTATGCATTAAAAACACATAAGAGAAGACAACTCCTAACACGCTGCAAAATTTTAAACTGTAAGAGGTAACATCAATAGCATTTAACAGAGTTAACTTACTCTACCCTTCAGCACATATATATATATATATCCACTTACTAGTGACATCTGCAAGATTAAAGTTGTTACAATACTCATCCCAACAACTAACTGTATAGCAGTTCAAGCATCATTGCTGCTTAGCTTATGATATGATATAGTTAATAGATGTGAGGGAAGTTAATTAGATGGTGTGGTAGTAAGCAGCCATTGGGTTATGGCAGTTTATACGAGGGGACGGGTAGTTGATTACAAGGTTAGGTTTGATCATTATGTTCCTAATTCTCTCCCAAATTCTATCATCTCTGTCGCTCTCTAATCTCCCCTCTTTTTCCATCTCTATTTTCTTCTCCTCTACCTACCTCTCTAGTCTCCCCTCTTCCTCTTCTACCTATTCAGTAATCTTCATCATAACAGGATAGCACAACTCTGTACATAACCCAATAAAACATGGACTATACACTACCATACCTCTGGCGTAACCCCTGACTTGTTTCAGAGATTTTTATCGAGGAGCTAAATCCACAAACTTTTCAATGCATGGTATTTTCCCCACAGTTTTAATTCTACTAGGGAGTGGTTGTTCAAGACTTCAACTCTTCAATTCAGAAAATTTGCACTTTTGCAGTATGAATCAGGTAACAGAGCATAATCTTGTCTGAAAAAGTTCAGCACTTTTTCATGTTGACCTGTCCTTTTGGTAAATTTATTAATAAAGATGACTTGCCATTCCTATAAACTCTACAGCATTGAAGTACACACTATTGTCTCGGAAGAAAGATTTATTACCTAAAAAAACTATCGGAAGTATGAGCATATATTGAACTCTCTTATTCATATTGAAGGATTACACTAGTTTATATAGGCTAGAAACAGAATCATCATCGCTGGACAACAATGTAAAATAATGAACATTCAAATAAACAATATTTCCTAAAGTAAAGGTGAACTCAGTGGTATGATGATAAGCACATAGGATGTAGTGCTGAAATGATTATGGGCAGATTTCCAACACTCCCCCTCAAGCTGGAGAGTATATATCAACCATTCCCAGCTTGCATCGAAACTTTTCAAATTTAGATCTGCCCAGTGGTTTGGTCATTACATCTGCAATTTGTTCTTCAGACCGTATATAGGACAATTTCATAATGCCTGCTTCAACTTTCTCTTTAATAAAGTGCCTGTCTACCTCAACATGTTTTGTTCGATCATGATAAACAGGGTTTTTCGTCATCTCAATGCTAGATTTGTTGTCGCACCAAACTTGCATTGGACCCTCATACGGAGTTCCCAATTCCTTTAGTAACCGGATAACCCAGAGTCCCTCACATGTTCCGTCATTCACAGCTCTCAATTCTGCTTCTGTACTGCTCTTTGACACAACAGTTTGCCTCTTGCTTCTCCATGTCACTAGATTTCCCCACACATATGTACAGTATCCTCCTGTTGACCTTCTGGTTTCTCTATCTTTTGCATGGTCTGCATCAGTGTAGATCTCTAAGTTTCTGGCGGTGCACTTCTTGAAGAAGATTCCTCTTCCTGGATTGAATTTCAGATAACTCAAGATTCTGTAGACAGCTTTCATGTGTTCTTCCTGTGGTTGATGCATGAATTGACTTACTATTCCAACAGCATAGCTGATATCTGGGCGTGTGTGGGTCAGGTATATTAGCTTCCCTACAAGTCTTCGATACTGTTCAGAGTCTACTGGGACACCTTTTTCTTTGATTTCTAGACGACAACCTTCTTCCATCGGTGTTCCCTCAGGTTGTGCCCCTAACATTCCCGTCTCATGTAACAGGTCTAGGGTATACTTCCGCTGGGATACATTGATGCCCCTCTTTGTTCTTGCCACTTCCATACCCAAGAAGTATCTCATTTGGCCGAGATCCTTAACCTGGAATTCAGTGGACAAATCCCTTTTTAGCTGGGCAATAGAACTTTCGTCATTTCCAGTAATAACTATATCATCCACGTAGACGATCAGGATAGTGATTCTTTCCTCATCATGCTTGATAAACAATGTGTCGTCTGCTTGCCCCTGACTGTACCCAAGTTTCTTTATTGCGTTGTTGAAGCGGCCAAACCATACCCTTGGAGATTGTTTCAATCCATACACTGCCTTGTTAAGTTTGCAGACTGACCCGTTTGCAGCTAGGACTCCGTCTGGAACTTCCATATAGACCTCTTCGTCCAAGTCACCATTCAGAAAAGCGTTCTTGACGTCTAACTGATGTAGTGACCAATCTAAGTTAGCTGCTATTGACAACAGTATTTGGATTGTGTTGAATTTGGCTACTGGGGCAAAGGTCTCCTCGTAATCTATTCCATAGGTTTGTGTATACCCTTTCGCAACTAGTCTTGCTTTGTACTTGTTGATGCTGCCATCAGGATTGAACTTCGGGGTAAAGATCCACTTACACCCGACAGATTTCTTTCCAGGAGGGCAAGGAATGATTTCCCATGTTTTACTTTCCTCAAGTGCTTTTAACTCTTCTTCCGCAGCCTGTTTCCACTTTGGGTCAGCCATAGCTTGTTGGAAGGTGTTAGGGATTTCAATCTGTGCACTGTTGACAACAAAACTCTGCATCTTGACAGATAGGTTACCATATGAAACAAACCGTTGAATTGGATGCTTAGTACAAGATCTTACCCCTTTTCTTAGTGCAATAGGCCAACCCATCTCTTCAGGATCTACTCTCAAGTCAGATTCATGGTTGTTCCTTAGAGTGGGATTGACACTTCTCTCTGTCTCCTGAGATTGTTGCCTAGCATCTCCCTCTGGTCCATCTTCTGCATCCATCCTAGTCATGATCTCAACCTGTGTTTCTGGGTTATTAGGATTGGTGTTAGGAGGTGTAGAAGGTAAGGGCTCAGGGTTTTGTGGCAAGGTATTACTGGCATCAAGGAAGTTAGGTAAAGTATCAGGGATTTCTGGAGTAACAGGTAAGACATCAGTGGCTTTGGAAGTTGATTCATGTGAAATTAGCCATTCAATATCTGAGGACTCCCCCTGAATGGGTAATTTGGGATAATATGCGTCCTCCTCGTAGAACACAGTGTCTTTGGAGACGTACAGCTTCTTGGAGGTCGGGCAGTAACACTTATACCCTTTTTGTGTGGAGGAGTAGCCAAGAAAGATGCATTTCTCGGAACGGGCAGCAAATTTACTGCCATCAGGGGTATGGACAAAGACAACACATCCAAACACTTTTGGAGGTAAGGGATTGATAAGATGGCAATTGGGAAAGGTGGTAAGAAGTGTTTGGACAGGGGTGGTATAATTAAGGACTTTGGATGGCATACGATTGATGAGGTAGGCCGCAGTCAAAATAGCATCGCCCCAGAAGTTTGTGGGTACGTTTCTTTCCATTAGCAGGGTGCGGGTGACCTCCAACAAATGGCGGTTCTTTCGTTCGGCAACCCCATTCTGCTGAGGGGTGTAAGGACAGGAGGTTTGATGGTGAATTCCTTGTTGATCAAGAAAGGCTTTAAAGGTATGACTGAGGTATTCCCGACCATTATCACTTCGAAGAATTCTGATAGAGGATTGAAATTGGGTTTGAACAAACTTGTGAAAGCTTTGGAAGACATGAGCCACCTCGGACTTGTCTTTCATCAAGTAGACCCACGTGAGTCTGGTGTGATCATCAATGAAAGTAACAAACCATCGCTCATTTTTCTGGGTGGTTGTTCTGGCGGGGCCCCAAATGTCACTGTGGATGAGGTGGAAAGGGGTGGTGGGTCGGTAGGACTGTTTTGGATAGGAGGATCGTGTTTGTTTAGCTAGTTGACAAGTTTCACAGTGAAACGGAACAGAATCTTTATTAAATAAGTTAGGAAACACATGTCTCATATAATCAAAACTAGGATGTCCAGAACGACAATGCCATAAAAGTACATCTTTGTCTTGAGAACTTGAACTGACTAGAGCATGTTGTGCCTTCCAAATCCCTTTATTCTCCATCTTCGATCGCTCCAAGTAGAAAAGCCCATCCCACTCTTTAGAAGTCCCAATCGTCGTTCCCGAGTGTAAATCCTGAAACAGACACATATCATCGTCAAATAGCACTCGGCATATACGTCCCTTCGTTAACTTGCTCACAGATATTAGATTACAAGTAAGAGCAGGAACAAAGAGAACATGGTGAATGCTTAGTGAATTGGATAGAGTGACGGTGCCAATTCCTTCAACTTTAGTGAATACCCCATTGGCCACCTTGACACGAAGGTGCTCAGGACACAATTTAAGAGTTGTAAATAAGGTTCGATTACCCGTCATATGATCCGTGGCTCCGGAATCAACAATCCATGTATCGTCGTTAGTCCGTACAGTATTGAGGGCTATGATAGAATTACCTGATTGTGCCAAGTTAACGTTCGGCAAAGATTTGGACTTATTCTGTTTTTCAAGTATCCGACGAAGCATCTGGAGTTCTTCTGGACTTAATGAAGTAGTATCCTCGGCCTTTGGTTCAGTTGAAGTAAGATGACCCTGTTGTTTGCTGGTGGAGGGTTTTCCGTGCAATTTCCAGCATTCCTCCTTGATGTGACCCTTCTTTTTGCAATAATGACACCATTTGTTCTTTCGTTCCTCCTGTGACCCTCGTACTACAAGTGCTGAGCTTTCAACTGGACTTGGGGTGCTACGGTTCAAGAGCTTCCTGCTTTCTTCAAACTGCACATGATTGACCACATCAAAGAGGAGCGGTAGAGGTTTTATGCCCATGATTCTGCCCCGTATCTCCTCAAATGAGTCATTGAGTCCAAGGAGAAAATCATAGACTCGACCTTCTTCTACTATCTTCTTGTATAGTTGAGCATCCTCCACATGCTTCCACGGGTGTACTTCAAATAGGTCCTGTTGTTGCCAGAGTTTCAGCAACGCATTATAGTAATCAGTTACAGTCAGGGTACCTTGTCTCAAGTCTCGAAGTTGTTGCTTCAAATGGATCAAAGCAGCAGTATTATCAAGAGCGGAATAGGTTCTTCTGGCTGCATCCCAAATCTCTTTTGCAGTGTTTGCCAGGAGATAACCTTCACTGATATCAACAGTCATAGAATTACAAAGCCAAGTCATAACTTGGTTGTTTTCAGCAAACCAAGTATCAAAGGTAGGATCATCTGGGGCTGGTTGTGGCGCTGCCCCGTTGATGTATTTTTCCTTTCGCTTTCCACGAATATACCGCAACACGCTTTGAGACCATTGGAGATAATTCTTTCCATTAAACCTATGGATAATAACCATACTCGAAGGTTCTGGAAATTCTGAGGCCATTAATGTGCTGTTGGTAGTGGAGGAAGAAGAAGAGGAATTGCTTGAGATAATTGTGGAGGGTGTACCGGACATGAGTGCACTTGGATAGGTCCGGTTTGGAGCTATATTTCCCGGAACTGAGCCGAAAAGAGGAGGGAAATCAGAAGAGCTCATGATTCTGGAACGAGGTCGCCGGAAAAACACTGTTACCGGCGGCGCGTGGACGTCACGCGCCGGTGCTGTGGTGGCGCGTGGCTGCCACGCGCCGGTCAGATCGCCGTCGCCGCTCTGGTTTCTGCCGATCGGCGGCTGGCGGTTCTTCCTGTGGTGGCGGTGTGCTCACACGCGCCACCGTTATGCAGATCTGGGTTGCATGCTGTTTCTCTCTCTCTCTCTCTGTTCGCGTCGCACACTCTCTCGGTCTCACTGATGCAGATTCTGATGCTGCATTTCACACACTCGCTCTGATACCATATCGGAAGTATGAGCATATATTGAACTCTCTTATTCATATTGAAGGATTACACTAGTTTATATAGGCTAGAAACAGAATCATCATCGCTGGACAACAATGTAAAATAATGAACATTCAAATAAACAATATTTCCTAAAGTAAAGGTGAACTCAGTGGTATGATGATAAGCACATAGGATGTAGTGCTGAAATGATTATGGGCAGATTTCCAACAAAAACTAAATTGCGTTCAGAATATTAAGATGCTTCATCCAAGTTTTGGGTTTCCCTCAAGTTTTTCTCACACGGGCATGACCCATTGACATAAAAATTTACCCAAGGTTTCACGTATATATTCCCAGAACACATGACAAGTATTCATGTTCACGTTACCATTTAAGCTGGATAAAAGCAAATGTCTGACTGAGTTATTCTATATTCTCAGGTACCACGTCTTCCTATGAGCTTATGATTACAACTTTATAACTGCAAATTCCATCTCATAGTTTAGCGGTCAACTAAACTAGCATCAAACTATAATTTAAAGTTAAAGGAGCAGCGTTATAAAATACTACAAAATTAGTCAGCCTAACCAAAAAAAAAAAAAAAAACAGAGAATACTAAACTAGCATAATCCTTACAGCTTAGAACCTACATTTATAAAGGAAAGATGCAATACAGATGAAAGAAACCAGAAGACTTAACCTTCGGTCTCTAAAAACAAAGCACCAACCTTTAGTAAGGGCATATGTATATCACTCAAGGTGTCATTGGGGGTAAGGAGAGCTGTCTCAAACTCTTCGGCCGAGAATTCTGCTGAGATGTTCAAAAGAGGCCTAAATACCTGCCACAGCAAGGAAATGCAAATACGTAAGCTCCAAAACACTGCATACTTAATCATACCATCCATCAATGAAAATCAATAGCAAAGGTCACAGCTTTCCAGCTCACATGCAAGAAATGGAGTATAGAAGATAACTCCCACATAGCCCTCAGGTTCCACCGAGGCAACTGCGAAGGTGATGGTGACTCCACAAGCGGTGTCAAAATACTGCTACATTGCTGCTGTTGCTCCGGCGAGTCCTCCGGCAGCCGCTGCTCCTTCTTCAAACCTTTGAGTCGCCGGCCAGTTGCCGGCTGCGTTGGTGAATAGAGACGAGAAGCAGCTCGAATGGTGCAGGCGCGCGATGGTCGGTTGCTCCTGGTAGTGGCGGGAGCGGCGGCGGTTTCCTCCTTAGAAGCGGGAACGACGTCGTTGGGAGAATCAGATATGGGGCCTTGAGAATTGGGTTCAGGCGAGGATCGATTAGAGGGTTCGTTAGAAACAAGAAGAGGAGAAGGAGATCGTTGTGACATGGCCATATGGATCAAAAACTCAAAAGGGTTTAGGGATGGTCATGGCGGGATTTCATGTAGTGAGGATCATGAGTTAGCCAGGAAGCAAGGGAGAGAGAAATCAAAGTAAAGGGATTTTGTTAAAATACAAATAAAAATAAAAACAGAGCGAAGCCCTTTTTCCCACTGGGGGACAGAAACAAACACAACGTTATAGAAAGGGTAAAATAAAGCCCTCAGTCTCAATAGAGAAATGAACCTATACAGTGCTTATGTGACTGCAAATAGGAACAGAGACATGGTAAAAGGGAGGAGAGGAGAGATAGATGAAGATTGTAGATTCAGTTGCTGCGATTTTGATTTGATTTCGCTTTGATTCTTTGGTTGGAACAGTTTGTGTGTATTACAAAGTAAAGTTTGGTGAGGCAAGACACAATCATATACTGATCCACTGAATTATAACAAGAAGTATCCCGAGGTCGATTTGTTTTTTCTCAATCCAAAAAATGAGAATATTCCTTTATTTTCCCTAACCATAATTTTTTTTCCTACGATAATAATTATATGTAACATTTTTCAAAGTCTTGTTGTTTTAACCTATATGAAGACCTAAAACTGTATCAGACCTTGGGTCCTGGTATAACTATGTGGTTTAGGTTTACAAAAGATTTTATAGTTATCTAGAATTCGAATTAGGATGCTTCTCTTATTTGACGCTAACCTTAATTTATCAAAACAGGTTTGTCATTGGTTTATCCCGTTTTGGCTGTAATAGGTGAATTTTCTGAAGTTGATGAGGGAAACAGATGGGTACTTTATGACTGGAATATTGACTTCGAACCTCGACTGACGACGAAAGATGATTTTTTTTTTTTTTGGATCAAAAAATAAAAACAAAGTTTTTACTTAAAGGACTTTTTCGCTGTGCATCCGTGAAAAGCGCTTGAAAACTACATAACAAACAGAAGTAGAGTGCCGTTGATTTGCCCATTTTCAATGGCGGTGGGGACTGGTCACAATAGTCATATCTTGGCTATGGTACTAAGCTTCCTTGGCTAAGAAATTACCACACCATAATCTTGTGTAGCGGATATCTGACTTCATTATGATGATATGAGTAAATCATACCCCTAACATTATTCATCTATGCCCTCAATGGATGATTAATTCTCTCTTATATAAGGATTTTAAGTACCCATTTGAATTAGTTGTATAAATTATTATTCCAATATGATTTATAATGTATAAGGTAATTATGTTAAAAGAATTTTATCTCGACTTACGTAAACGTGTTTCTTAAATGCTATCTCAAATAAATCAAGTAGATACAGTGATATAAACTGAGTTAGAGGTTCATGTTGGCAAAAGCTCGTTTTGATGTGGGCCTTTTCGATCTATCTTCATTCACCTATTACCTGATAAAAGATGAGAGGTTTACAAATTACTAATTTAACAAAACTCTCATAGGAATGTGAGGTAAAACGCTTCTATGATGGAAACAATATAGTATGTGGTTAGTAACAAGCTTTTTTTTTTATTTTTTGCCATTGATGTTTAGTAACAAGCTAAAAAATGTAATTTTTTAATATAATAATCAAGAACTTGTAAATCTTGTATCATAAATCACTTTTTTTGCCAGCTGTATCATAAATCACTTAGGTGACTTAGATGATAGAGAAGTGCACCATAATAATTGGGTTCTTTGTCGGTCGGCACCTATATTGAAGACACTCAATATATATGCTAAAAATAGATTTATCACTAAAGAAGTTAGGGTAGGGTTAGTTTTTTTTCCCCTCTAGAAGTTATCATATTTTCTAAATTTTTTAATATTAATGTCATGAGAAGTTAATTTTTGTGGGGGGAAAATCCATTGTTGTAAAACCCTAGCCCAAAAAAATGGCAACAAATGTAGCTAAAGGACATGTTATCCAAAAAAAAAAAAAGACAAAAGTTTTGATTATTTGTGTCATCAATATTGCCTCCGTGCTGCTATTAATAGGTGCCCCAAAATCCAACATCCAAAATCCGATCTCTAGTCTAGTCCGTGGCGGTGGCAGTGTAGAAGGGAGAAGGAAGCGAGTGAATCGACCGAGATCAATGGACTTGTTTGCACTTGCAGAGATGGAGGAGTCAGGATCGGTCATGGCAATGGACGTCGACGACGTTGATCCTTTCGATGTGTTCGGCGAAGGACTTATCTACGTCGATAACAAGCTCGCCGACGCCGACTTTTTCAACTCCTTCGACGACGATTTCGATGATTCTGATATCAACTGATCCCCCCAAAGCTCACTTTTCATCTAGCTTGATTTTGAATTTTTTAGGGTTAGCGTTTATTTTGCTCTTTAATGTTCCAAAAGGAATGCGTCTTATGTTTCAAATCCTTTGGTACTTCTTGTATGAATGCGGATTGATCATATTGATATGAAGGTTTATCGTTTTCGCTGCAAATCCATTTGAAATACATTCGATGAATGATATGATGCATAGTGTTCAATGATAGATCTTCTATTGTTTCAGTTATTGGCTGAATCTTTCCATTAACACCCGCTTTTGCCCCTTCATCTATTCCAATATAATCTCTGGAGTTCCAATGTTGCAAGACAGGTTGATTTTGTTTTGTCAGTGGCGCCAACTCTGTGCCCAATCTGGTTCTAAGCACACCCAATCTGTTTCTAAGGACTCTTCCTTCCCTAAATATAATATCTAGGGCTTTTTCCCTCAAAAATATTCAGAAAACTGAATAAGTTAGACGATATATATCTTATTAAATTATGTATTTATTTATAAGTCAGATAAATTAATTTTAAAAAAATGTTTTTTAATTTCTCAAAAAAAATCAATTTAGAGGTAATATCATTCTAAATCCCAATGTGAAATTGAATTTTAGTGCTGGTTTGGATAACAAAATCATGGTTTTAGAAATCCTTTTTCTCAAGTTAATTATCCGTTTGGAAAACATATCAAACCATAGTTTTAGAAACTCTTTTCTATAAGTTGAGATACAACTCCTCTCACATAATTATCTCGTAAATTGTAAAAATATTTCTAAAAGCTACAATAAACTGACATAAAGCAAAATTTCTCTCACATGCTTATCTCATAAAAAATTATTGCTTAAAGCTAAAACAGACAGACACTTAATAAAATGAACTCAAATCGATAACAGAGTGAAATTGGCATGGGGCTCATTTCAACTCAGCCATGCAGGAAGATCAATCACAGAAGAACATAGTGAAGAGGGTAGAAAGGACACTAGTAGAGTGAGAACCTCAACAGCCAATACTCAAGAAAACTTTTACTGTTGAATCAAACAAAACATGAGAAAAATTTACAACAACAACAAGAACCTTGTCTCATTAGACGGGGTTGGCCATATAGATTACATCATTATACTCTATCAACAACCAAATCTTTGGATAGATTGTTAATCAAAAGCTCTCACTCAATAACTTTAGGAGTTAGAACAACTAGAAACGTGAGAAAATCTGAGAAAGGATAAAAGGTATTGTAGCATTACATTCATCCTCCTCAATTCAGATCACCCTATGGTCTTCACATAATGTTCAGAAGACGATAACATACAAGATACAACAGGAAATATGAAAGCTGCAGAAACAGATTGTCAGAAAGGATACTCCCACGGCTAGCATGTGATTGAGAGGGAGCTGGGCTAGAACCTGCTGGTGTGGCAGTTTCCTTTGAGCAAGTGTAACCGCATCGGCTTGGACGAACAACGCGGTAAACACCAGTGCTTGCAAGCACATAAACATCCTTATTGTTGTCTTGCCCATATGAGAAGATGTAACCTAGAGATGACTGGGAGCTTCCAGGTACAGAGGCACATTGGATAGGAGAATCACGTGCACAACTGAAAGGAATTCGGTTGGTTGTGAAGTTTCCACTATTTTCTGGATCCTCAATGATTGCCCACATAGCAACTGCATACAGATCTCCATACAAGTACCTAACACCCACCCAATGATTAATGAGAAAAAGTTGGTAACACTCCCTCTTGTCCTTAGTATAAGAGCTGGATATCTAATTTACGAATATTAAGAAAATTAGTTAAGTTAGTTATTTGTAACAAATGTGTGTTATTTTCCCTAAACTATCCTTTTTAAGTATGTGCAATTTGTAACTACCATTTGATGGGAACTCCCTTACCATGTGCAATCCATAGGGATACTTCGAAGAAAAAAAGTATAAATTTGGAAGACAAAGTGGATTGAAATCTTATATTTAGAACCAAAGTGAACTCCTTGTTTAGCTCCTATAACAAGACATAATATTGACCAGAGATTTTCTTGCTTCCTTGAAAGCCATATAAAGAATATATGCTTGTTTACCTTCCATACATGCAAGGATCAGTCATTGACCTATAGAAATAGCCCCCAATGATGGCGGCTGATCCTTCCTTCTTGTTTACTTCGGAATGGTTGTAACCTGATATTGGGAGTATTGGATTTATGGAGTTCACAGAAGTGTTGCCTCCAGGTGAATCTTGAGGGGTGAATATGTAGGGGCCCTCATAAACACGCCACCCATAGTTCCCATCTTTTGTAATGAGATCCACCTCCTCGTAAAGATCCTGCAAATCAGAGCAGTAATAACCTCAATTCTAGTACTTACGAGTCAAAACTGGAACTGGTAACTTGAATCTGAACACATCTAAAATTTTTTGAAGTTTCTATAGTGAGGAAAATGGCAATCATGTAACTTCAGAAGACCGAGGCTCCCTGTTTAGTTATTTGTAACGGTGCTGTAATTCTTAAGTTTATCAGATTATTCATAAGCTTTCACAAACCTGGCCAGTATCTGCACACACAAAGTAGGAAGGCCTTTCTGAATCAAAACTACAGCGCCAAGGATTTCTTAATCCCAATGCCCATATTTCAGGCCGGAGATCGGCATCTTCAGTAAATGGATTATCCTTAGGAATAGAGTAGTTACCCCAAAGACCAAGTTTGGTAATTTCTTCTGCACCTGAAAGATCCAAGACAGATGTCATACCCAATTGTGAGATAGAATGACATTTATCTAAAATTAGCTTGTTAACTGGTATCAGTAATTGTACTTGCCATGGAATTGGAAAGAGAACAACATAAATCAATTCAACGAAGGAAAATTTTCAAAAGAAGTCTTCAAGATCTTAAAAGGGTCACTATATGGGATGTAAATATGGTTTTCAAGGTTCCTGTCATCTTTCATTAAAGTGATTGGGCAGAAGCTAATTGAAATTTGGGATATAGTAGTAGCACTATACTGTGAACAAGGTATTATATTAAATACACAGCTAATTATGAGTTATGCTCACTTGGAATGTTGTCAATATCAAGTCTCATGATCTTTCCAAGCAATGATTTCTTGTTCTGGGCAAAATTATATGGATCGCCACTGCCGCCTCCATATCCCATCATGAAGTATAAATACCCATCATCAGGTCCAAAGAGTATCTGACCTCCATGATCAGACGTAAATGGGAGACCCATGGTGAATATCCTTCTCACCTCTATGGGTTTAGCACTTTCTGCCTGGAAAAACAAAAATTCAGTTCCACGTATTAGATTGAACTAAATATATATATAAACCATGTGTGCAGAGAGGGGTACCATGGAAGGCTGGGTTGCAGTACCATTAACAGTATATTCTACTATAACAGAATTATACTGGCATGGTTGGGCACCATTGTCAGTACCTAGCTTTGATGGATCACAATTAACATCTGAGTTACATGCACATCTTCCTGCACATTGTGGTGACTTAGACTTATCACAATTATATGACGCAAAAAATCGACCATTTTTTGCAAAGTCTGGATGAAATGCCATGCCCATCATTCCGAATGCTGAATCAAAATAGACTCGATCGGTTAGATCTACAAAGGGGCTAGATTCATCAAGCCCCATTTTCCCTCCTGAACCTTCAGCTGGAAGTGTTGCCAACCATACCTTACCCATTTGGTTAGAGAAGAAAGCGCGATTAGAACCATCAGGATGAGCAACCATGTTGAGATAAGATCCATTGCCGATTTTCTCAAGACACAAGCCAGCTGGAGGGCTATTGGGAGTCTTGGTATTATTTAGTTCAACAGGTTCACCATCAAAACATACTGATTCATCACTCGAAGCTCCACCAAAAGCTTTGCAGAAATCAGTTTTGGACTGCCAAAGTTCAGTAAGCTTGGTAGGTTTCATGCTTACTGTAGCTCCTCCTGTCTGACCTTGTAATGTAGGAGAAAATGGAGAATTTGCTATGGACACATTCTGGCATGTATCCCAAACTAGGGAGCAGAAGTCTTCTACTGCAGCCTTTGACTGAGTAGTATTTGTTGAAATGGTAGAATTGCAAAGGACAGGAACCGATCGAGGAGAGGATTGAACTGTAAATAGCTCAGCCGAAAATGGGTCACACCTCTACAAAAAGAGAGAGCAGATATATGAATGCAGGGAAGAAGTAATTGGCATGATAAGGAACCAACTGTTCAACTCATTCAATTAGTCATAGTTCAAGATAGGTTGACCACTTTATATGGTTGATATGATAAGGAAGTTTCTCTACCCTAACTCAATATACTATTTGGTATACCTAGTTAAAAAAACAAGAGCCATGGGTTTGCACATATGAAAGTTGATTCTAATGGAAGTTACTGAGCTTGTCTACTGTCTCATGAATGAGAAAAATCTTGAGAGTCAAATATCAATATTATCCGACCAGACATACATTACTTCAAGTGGAACTTAAACTTGGTCACTCGTATAGATCACTCAACCTCTGACCTGTCCTTAATATTTGTTTTTCATTCCATCAATAGACTGGAAGCAATTTTTTTCTCCCTCTTAGGGGAAGAACAAGATCTTACCGCGCAAAGTATTGACTTCAAAACAGAAGCACAGCCAGAGTCAGATATATTCATCACTTGGAATTGCTTGGCTAGTTGTGCATCTTCCGTGGAATTACAGCACGTGCTTCCATTATACGGACAAAAGCTCAGTGTCGTGTTGAGGGTAAAGGGTGCTCCTGCAACAGATGAATCAGAATAAATAACAACACGATTATAGAAGAATAGAACAAGCCATCATTAAAGGCTCTGAAATCAACAAAAAGCGGGGAAAAAAGAGCAAAGACTCACTGGAATCAATGCATTGTGGGAGCGAAACAGAACAATCCAAAAGCAGAAGCAGGCAAAAGATCAAGAAGGTGAAATTCAGAACAACCTTCATAGCTTCAAACCAAGTAGGCAAGTTTACCACTATCAGAACAACTTCAAGATCATCTACTCCTCAAACATAATCCCAGAACACGGTCAAAAAGCTACCATAATGGGATTTGACTTGATGAACAGAAAGAAAACAGCAGAGGCAAAACCAAAAGGTCTATGTGGGTGTTTTACTTTGTCTCATTTGCCAACCTACTCTTAAGAAAACAGCATCTTCTTCAATAGTCCCTTCAACATGCTCACCTCCACATCAATTTTTTAATACCGAATCACTTTCAACCTTGGAATCAAATCCATCATAAGTCAGCTATTCAGCTTCCACAGTTTCTTTCAATTACTAAAAAAAGCAGCCCCACCATTCAACCAGCACGATACAAGTTGTTGGTATGAGCTCCAATATCCTTCAAAGCTCCTTTAGGGTTGTCGTAAGCCTGAACGTCACAGGTTGAGATGAATTGAATAATGAATAAAGACACCAAGTGGATCGCCTCTGGAGTTGACTTTCCCTGTGAAAGTGAGCATTTAAGAAATTGGATGGTGGTTGAGAAAAACCCCAAGTGGGGTAGACCCTGGTTTGTTTTGCAGCTTTCAGAGCCATTATCGGTTTCCTTATGAGTTGAGAGACGGTGTTGAAAATTGAGAAGCATCTAGGCTTTTGGACAATCAAATATCAGGCAAAGGAATCAACTTGGGTAGTAAAAGTCAGACTTTTGTGGGGAAAGATAGGGAAGAGAGTGGAGGAGTGAGAGAGGCATTTGAACGTAAAAAAAGGAAAACAAGCAAAGATAAGATCAGTGATTTGGCACATAGATTAAAATACAGAGAGCTAATATATATTATTTTTATGGATAATTATTGGGGCATGATATCACATGCTCGTTATTGATGATGGCACAAAGTTTCCAGCCAGCCAAGAATAGAAAATGTCTGGTCAGAACTCAGAACGCAACCTTGGTAGTGAACCCACGTTGTCACAAACAATTTTTTATTACTCTCTAGCGCCGTAGCAGAGAAAAGAGTTGAACGCCAACAAACGGATAAAATAGGTTTTCATATTATAGTGTGACATCATAAACACACTTTGAGTCTCATTTGCATTGTACTGCGTATTTTTAAGGAAGAGGTTTCACAATGTGTAAACAGTACCTTTTTCTAAAATATCTATTTTATATAGACATTTTTGGGTTGGAATTTGAAAAGCACATTCACATAAATCAGGATAAAATTTCTCTCACAAACTTAACTTATATACTGAAAATCATATTATAAAAGCAGTTTCTACCACTAACCTAAACATCACTTAATTTGGGAAAAAAGCTTACAGGAATCTTCCGTTTTATATGATCTTGAATATTTGAATGGTACTCATTTAAATTATTCGATTCTCTCATATTGCCGCTAAGGATTTCGTCAACGAAAGGGTTATTAAACGAAAACTATCAGCAATATTTTATATTTTTATCATCAAATTTTTAATTTAAGTATCAACCTTCAACTTCATGTGATTGCAGGGTCATGTACTGCCACTGTTTCTCGTTCATGTTGAGTTATTTCACTAGCTCTCACGGACTTGATAATATTATCTTATTTTATTTTAATGAAACTGACATTCAATTAAAAAAAATCCTAGAATATTAAAATTTATGTCTTCCAGCAGCATGCATTCGTATATTTGAATAGAATATGGCATAAAAAAATGGTCTAAACATGAAACTTCGTGTCTCATCTTTTACACTTATGATTTACTCGGGTGAATTTAGAGGATTTAAAATTGGTATATAGACCTTTGAAATAAATATATAAAAAAATTCGTGAGTTTCATACGCCATTCAAATTTGGCAAATATATATATATATATATATAATCCATTGGGCCATGAATAATGCATGTTATTGAAGTACTTACATCATATATATAGATTTGAAGCCAGCATCCTGATATAGAGAGGATGAGATGAGAAGTGAGGAAAAATTCAAACCCTTGCATATAACCGACCAAGAAAAAACTGGAGCAGAAAAAGACCATCCATTGTATAGTTAAGACTTAAGAGCAACAAATAAAAATTGACACCAAACCCCACAATAATGATGTGCTAGTGCGACCGATTCGAAAGTTTCCTGAAACTCAAACGGTATTATGAATCGAAAAAGAAAACACCAGAACATTGATTTAGACATCACACACTAGTTAAGATTTCAATCAGAAGGCTATAGCTGTTAACTTCATGGAATCCCAGCGATGAGTGGACATGCAGAATCAGAATGAGATGTTCTGATACATGAACACAAGGAGCAGAGAATTGGTTAATTCTTTCACCTCTATGATTAGGCGTGAAAGGCTCAACAAACCTTGATAGAAACATGTTCATGCATATTCTATATTGATCCATAGACTTACTTGTTCTTGCAGAGAATTACTTCAAGATTCGGAACAAAGGCATGAGAATTAAGCATTCACCCCTTTTGTCATGCAACGTAAATATGCAAGAACAAATGTATCAAATGAAGAACAAGAGAACCATTAGAATTTTAAAAATATCAACAGCCTTTACACCTGAAATTTCAGAACATGAATTGTGCTTTCTCCTCAGTAAAAGAGTCAACCTGGGGTTACCAAAAGCAGCACTTGCATGCTTAACAACAGAGATGAGTGGGGGAAAAATGTACTCTGCATTGAGACCTTTCAGTTTTAACAATATTGAGAAGAGGGAGAAACCTCCCAATTAAAATTACAAATTAAATATGCCTAGCAACAAGCATTCAGTTTCCTCTTTATTCAAAAATTCAAATATCATGTATGTATCGTTAGTAAAAGTCTAACGTGCTCCAAAACCTGTATTAATTTCATAAATAAAAATAACTCGATTATTCTACCCAATGTCTTCTTTTACTTCTTCCTGTCTTGCTTATCAGTTTCAAACATTGAACCCTTCAGCACGAAGGCACAAACGGTGAGCCTCAATCCATTTTGCACAAGCTGATTCACCATGATCTACTATGCATTCATCTCGAAGCCTTTTGGTGTCTGGGCAAGCACAACATATTTTCTTCTTTGGTTTTGACTTTGCACCAGTTGCCATAGTTGCCGAGCCTTGGATTTGCTGTGACCCTTGTAAAACCAAGGCAGGGGAAGCATTTTGCAGTTCCATACCGCCCAGTGGCTTGAACCCTAGTGAAGCAACAGGGAAGCAAATAAAAACTAAAGAAGTTTATATTGAAACAATATTTAAGTATTCCTTCCGATCCTAAATATAAAATAAAGTTGACTGTTTTTAGAAAGATTAGGGGAGCTGAATAAGGAATTTCATCATATTATATGTTGTGTATCATTATATTATATATTAGTTTATAAGTTGAGCAAAATAGTTTGAAGAAAAAACGATAAATATAAATATTTTAAAGCAATTTAATTAGATCTCTTAATATCTCCAAAAAAGTCATCTATGTTATATTTAAGACCGGAAGGAGTAATGTATTTGTCTAACACAGGCTAGGAAGCATGGACACAAGACTTAACACTGGAACTGGCATCATGACATGAAAAAAAAAAAATATTGTTAAAGTATAATTTCAAGTGTCTTGAGTTTTTTTTTTTTTTTTTGCCAAGTGTCTTGAGTTATGTCTAGTACAGTGTCCTACAAGCGTCAAACATGAACATACTCTTTCAAGAGTTGTGTTTCGATAGAACACATGCAGTGATTCGTATTCTCTTTAATCGTTCGATTTAGTAACATTAGCACAAGTGACATAATATTTGTAGTAGTTATAACCACGTCAATGGCTAGAAAACTATCACAATCTCTTGGACGGTAATCTGGTGTAATTTAATCTAATGTAAAATTGAAGTTCCTGGTGCTTTCAAATCTCAAAATAACCGAGTATTGCCAAATAGACAAGGTGAAAATCTTTCGTTTTCCCTCATCATGGAAGGGAGGCTATAGTGCTAAAGGTCGAGAGAGCATTTTGATGTGTAATTCCACGCCAGGAATGGGGGAAGACATGCATCCAGAAGAGAGAAAGTGATACAATGGCTGAAATATCAATTCTATACCATTACGGCCACTACGATCGCAGAAAAGACATGGAGCAAACAGGGATTATGCGTAAACGCAAATCATTAAACCAGAAATACGAGTCAACAATCCAATAAACTAACACAAAATCAACTCAATAAACGAAAACAATCCCAAAAACTTGAATCTGCATGGACAAAAAACAATTATGTAAGGATCAACGAGAGGGGGATTTGAGGTGGTGCAGGAATAAATGATTCGGGAATAAAGCAGAGAAAGAGGATCAGCGTCAAGAAAGATAGGATTACCCAAAACCCCAGATGGTTTGAGGGCTCTTCTCGAGCTTCTTGTCTGGCGGCTAATGCTTGAAGGTTCTGGAAAGTTGGCGTTCCGGAGGGAATGGATTAGCTTACAGTGAGCTTGGATGTGAGATCAAGTTTTGATTTAAAATTATGGTTTGGTCGGCAAATACTCAAAATTTTTTTAAGTCATGTTTTTTATTTCAAACTTAGGTTTTAAAAAAATTCATTTTTTTTTTGTATAGGCCTCACCCTCTCTTTCTTATTGGTCATTTTTTTTATGTGTGCCCCACCCTCCCTCTCATTAGTCCTTTCTCATTATGGGTCCCTTACCATAAAAAAAACTATTCTAATCATAATACTTAAACACTTTTATTTTATTAAAATCACTTTTTTCTCATAATCTAATCTCCAAAAGTTAATCGAAACACACTAATTTGAATGCATAACAAGGATACCAAAAATATTGTCTAGTTGGAGAACAAATGAATATTTTTGCATAATAAATAAAAACACTCATAATTGATAAGTGGATATTACCTTTTTCAATTGAACATATCTCAAGAATTTTGATTTTTTTCAAATTCATTAAAAAATACAAATGAATTTTTTTATTGTTTATGGATCTTTCTTTCAATGATTATTATCAAGAACAAAAAAATTATTATATCAATGATAACTATAACTGAAATATTTACTTTAACATTGATCAACAATAATATTTTTCATTTACATAATCCACTTACTCAAATATTGATTTCATTATGTTTGATCGAGGACCATTCATTGATTTGGTACATATAACAAAGGGTGGACGATGATCTAACCAAAAGACTACAAATGCCTCCTTTCCCAAATCCCAATTTCTCTATTCTACAAGTTTCAATATTTGTCACCCTTCCAACTCCCCCAACCTCATCCTCTCAAAGCTGAATAACAATTAAAACAACACTTCATAATTTTGTTGAATTCAAAATTTGCGAGTGTTAAAAGGAAAGATGCATTGACTTTTCAAAAAATCAACATCTCAAATGGATGGATTATTTCAAGGTTTACGTTATAGTTTCCGAATTAAAATGAATGGTACTTTATGATCACACGCACATAAATTGTGATCACACGGTTGAAAAGTCAAACTCGCATAAAAGAGTACACTTGTCTGGTCAAAAACTCATTCATCTAAACAATGATCAGATCCTCAAATCATATCAAAACATTTAAAATTAGAATTAAAATTATGATAACCACCCTTTAAATTGGCGATCACTTACAGTGTAGTTAGCATTACTCTCACTATAAGATGAGGTCACTTGAATAACACATCCTCGAAAACATTTTAAGATTTTAGAAAACTTCTATTGTCCAACCTGCTCAAAAGGAACATAAGTGCATAACAGCCTATCGTGAATACCAGAGAACAGAAACAGTCGAACGTGGAAGATCAATATGAGAATTAAAAGGTAATTATAAGGTAGTGACAATTTTTTAGAACTTCAATGAAATATACTTTTGTGATATTGCATTGACCATCGAATCAGTTTAAATCCAAGCCCAATAAAAACAATATGAAGCAACAATACATAACCATCCAAGACAGAGAAAGGGAGCAAGTCAATGAACAAGTCCGCTCTAAAGACCATGTTCCATTCAAAAGCTATTTTGGTTTACGTTCTCCTGGCTTGAGCACGATAATGAAATCAACAAACAGAGGACAACAAATAATCTACCCTCCGCATCAGGTCCATTTGAAAGCTAAGTTACGTTTACTTTCTTCAGACTTGAGTGTGATTTCTTTCTACATCCTCATTTCAAAAACCCCCTCCCCATCCTTGCAGATATCTCAGCTATCAAGTGCTCCAAGGGCTTTCATGTCCTCCAAGAAAGCCATATATGAGTCATCAATGCTCTGTCCTTTTGGTGCTGATGACAAGCTTACTGACTCTGACCTCACAACAGTTGATGCTGATGTTCCAGAAACTGTTGCAGGGTTTGGTAGCGGTGGCTTTGGTTTTGACTTTGGCACTGCAGTTTCTCTTCTCACTCGAACAGATGCAGGAACCTGAATAAAAAACATGGAGGGCAAATATGATGAGCAAGTCGTTTGCTCATACCAAACTCAAGACAACTATGAAATTAAGAGCTACTGGTTTGAATCACACAGCTTTTCAATACAGAAGATCAGGCATTCTTAGGCATATGATACTACCACTCATTCTTCTGTGGTTGCAATGGACATCAAACAAATGGTTTGTTCAATTTTTTATCATCCAGGTTTATGAAATTCAAATTGCATAGTTTATGAGCCATCGTTAAGTTTATACATCCTTTTTATTCTATAAAACAAATTAATCCCTGGGTAAAATTTTGGTCAAGACTTGAGCTTAACAAGCCAAATGGAAATTAGAAAGTGATTCTAGGCAAGCAATTTTTAAATTCTTGCTCAAACACAAACTACAAGACTATTCTGATCCCCAAAAGCATCATACCATTAGTTGGATTTCATAAAGCTAACAAGAACAAAAATGGAGTCAAAATAACAACATAAAGGACCAAAAAAGGAGAAATTAATCTTACCATAGCCGTAAGTTCTGGAGTGTGCTGGGCTAGTGGTCTTTTAACAACGGTTGAAGCAGCAGATTTAACATATGATGGTTTCTGTGGTAGCGGTGGCCTAATAGCCTCATGATCCTCTTCCAGGAAGCTGGGAGGAGGACCAGGTGGAAGTGGAGGTCTCATCATTGGAGGTGGTCCTGGGGGAGGGCCATAAGGTGGCCTTGGAATCATTGGAACCATCATTCCAGGAGGTGGTGCTTGACCTGGGAGTCCTGGGGCAGGTAAAGGAGGTCTCATATCCGGTGGGGGTGGTGGGGGTGGTGCAAATCGAGATGTTCCAGGGGGTAATACATCTGGCTGTAAGGTTGGAATTAATGTGGGTCCTGGAACTAAAGGCTGTTGCCTTGGAGGTGGTGGCCCAGGAACCATTTTGGGGACCTCCTGGCTCGCCAAGGAGTTTTTATTATCCGCATTAGAAGAAGCGCCATCTGACTGACTAGCACCAGATTTTGGTGGCATTCCAATTGGTGGTGGAGGCGGTGGAGGAAGGGATACCTACATTTTAGAGAATAAATTATCAGAAAGGAAGTTGCAGCTTGGTGCAATAATATCAATTAATTCCTAGGTTTAAAATTCAGCATCTAGACCAGTAAGGTCTAACAATTTCTGCTCGGAAGCCAAATTAGGATGTCCATTAACTTTTCATTTAACACAAATATAACGGATCAGTAAGGTCTAACAATTTCCACTCGGCAGCCAAATTAGGATGTCCATTAACTTTTCATTTAACAAAAATATAACTCCTTACCAATCAACACTTCTGTCAATAATTCAGTTTCATGCCTTTACCAATAAAGCACAAGCTGTTCATCTTACCTGACCGCGTTCCTCCAAAGATGAATCATCTAACAAGGAAGATTGATTTCTCTCTTCACTTCCACTGGTTCCAGGTACTGGTGGCTGAGACTGTTGGAGAGGCGGAGGTGGAGGGGGTATAGAGCGGTTTGCAACTAGCTCTTTAGGTGGAGGTCCAGGAGGTGGGGGTGGCAAAGGAGGTGGTGGTAATGATGTAGGCACATTGGCTGTAGAAGGCTTAGGTGGCATGGGAGGTGGTGGGGGTAGAGGCAGAGAATCAGGTAAAATTGAGCTTTCATCTGAACTAACACTGCTAGTACCCGGCAAAGGAGGTGGAGGTGGAGGTGGGGGAGGAGGAGGAACAGCTAACACATCATCCTCTGATTCTGACTTTGAGGATGATGCAGCATTACTTGATGAAGCACCAGACAAGGGAATTCGGGGTCCTACAGTTCAACACAAGTTAATCAAATAAAGAGAGCCTGCAAATGCAAACCATCAATCAATGCCATAGGCAAGTATGAGAGAAGCTCAACATACCTACAGATGATTTAAACATGGGAGGCTTCCCTGGTGGTGGAGCCCCAGTGGGGTTCAGTGTTGGATGATAGTAAACAGAGTCCTGTTGCAAAAATCAGTAGAGTTTTCAGCCAAAAAAATCAGTACAATGTAAGTCGAGAATGTTTACAACAGCTCCAAAACTACAGCTTTCTATTTTTTGGAAGCTGGAAAAGAGAAACACAGATGCAAACAGCTATATCTTACCTCAGGCTTTGGATGCTTGACTCTCTCTTCTTCTTCAGCAGTTGTTCGTCTTCGGGGAAGACCCAAATGACTGACCAAAAAGAAATGCTACGATTTATAAGCTAACCAAACATTATTTAGAATTTGGAATTAAATTCATCTTTCAAAATATGAGAAGACACTTCTCACCTGAACATAACAGGGGTCTCACCCTTCTCCCGCATTTTATCTTCATATTCCTGTCCAAACAAAAAAAAAGGATCTAGAATCAATAATAATAATAATTATTATAATTAATGGGGAAAATACAAGCAGCTTTAAAAATTGAAGGGAATGAGGATCTAGAGACTAATATTTTCTCTATCCAGGAGAGGAGAGGATGTCCAGTCAGATTCTGATTGTTTTTATTTGCAACATTAATTCACGCATGCCCCATATAATTCATGTTTTGCCTTTTCCAACATCAGAAATAGACTACAGTCAACAAGTGGATTTGTTTCCGTACTAAAATCAAAATTTTGAATTTAACAGTAAAATAATTATGCCAAAACATGAAAATACTAAACCCATATTTAAATAAATAGGTACATCCAGACTCAAGTTTTTATGATTGTCAGAGAAAGAATAAACTACCACTACCACTTACAGATTGCAACATTCCAGAAAGAACCCTTCAGCTACATTGAATGATACTTGCCTATGACATCAGTGGACATCAACCAATGAATTTGTTAAACATACAACTGGTTTTCATTAGCAAGAAAGCAGCAAACACTTTCCTCCTCTTCTTCAAACACGGGAATAAGGTTGGTTAAACAAACTATCATCCCAAGTCTTCAGGAAATCAAAAAATTCAGTAATAGAACGGCTTGGATATTGACCTCAAAAACCTAGGGCCTTTTCTTTTTCTATTCTTGAAAAAATATTCTTAAAATTTAAAAAAAAAAAAAAAAAGAGTTTTAAAGTAATACTCTCTCAAAGCATGTTTTGCCTCATTGCTTTGTTTTTTTCTTTTTTTGGTTTGGGGGGGGGGGGGGGGGAGTAACGTGTTAAGGCAACAAAAACTACAGGATAATTATTAGGCATTCTGATCTCATCCCCAAAAGAATAAAATGGTGAACATTTATTTCCATCAATGGCAAAAACAGAAATATTTACAAGACAATTCCTGTCATCAATCTTCTTATAACAAAGCCCTATCAACCACCTCATTGACAAAGGGCTCCTGCACCATCTTCGGCTTCAATGGTCAAGCCCATGAAGCAGAATTCACAGCGAAAACAAGAGCAGGAAAAGGAAGTAGAGGAGGGAAACAACAAAGAAGAGGAAGATAAAAAAGGGCAGGAATCAGTTAAAGTCATTATAGTGCAAACAGTAGATAATTCAGGAGGGGAGTTGAAGCCATTTGAATCTGAAGACATGTAATGCTAGTGAACTAAGAGTCCTCTACAGATGCAGACGGAGATTTAAAAAGAAAGAAACCCATTAATAACTGTTGTTAACATAGTGGAGGAGGCATCTGAAGGTATGCCATTGACAAGCAATGCATGAGAAATAATGAAGGCAGCCAAATAGGCAACAATAAAAAAGATAGCATAACAACTTGTTACCTTCCTTTTCTTTAACACAAGGTTAAGTGTGTCCTGAAGCTGTCTCTTCTTATGCTTTCTTGCCTTGTCCAAAGCACCATCAGCCTCTGCCATAACCAACAATACAAAGTAACTTAGAACAGGCAAAAGGTTCAACATTATTCTTAATGAATACTAGTAAATATATAATGAAACGCTAGTTTAAAAAAAAAAAAACTCCTTTAATAACTGATCTGCCTAACCAGATAAAAAAATTTCAAAAAAACAAGTAATGAAACAAGGAAACATGAGGAAGGGGTGAAAACAGAACAAAAGGAATGGAACCACCCAAAAAGCTAAGCTGTGTATCTGCCTATGAGCGCTCCGATTCCTCTCTGAACATAACACAACACCAAAAAAAGTACTGAATACTAATGCATTGCACCCCTTGAGCTATATATGAGTTAGAACAAATTTGACAGAAAAAAGTGTACTTCTGTGTATTTAAACAATTAAAGCTCCTTTGAATCTTACAACAGAACATGTACATATAGGGTAAAATAGCCAGATGTCCATGCTCCATGGAATTTGCAAAGTCAAAGGAACATTTACATTCATTTCATGAAAGAATTGACCTTTGGAAGAATTCAAAAGGAGTTGCCACTAGCCAGTAAAGACGGTTCATGGGGAGTACTTTATCATCTGGTTTCCATTCACCATGTTCATATCCTGATCTCTTAGAACTCTATGGGCCCGTTTGGTACGCTGGAATTGATTTTGATGGAAATGGATATGGATATGGATATGGATATGGAAATGGAAATGGAAATGGGGACTAAAAGTATGTTTGGTATGTCATGGAAATGAGATGTAATTTTTGTATAAAAATACCAAAATGTCCTTCAATTTTTTATTTTTTATTTTTTTTGAAAGTAGTGAAGGGTAATAGATGGAAATGATCATATAGAATTGTAAAAAATGAGGGGTAAAAAAAAGATTCCATGGAATTTCTCCTAATTCCACATGTTTTTTGATGGAACCCAAAATGAGGCTAATTCCATGTCTTGGCTTCCACATGGAATTTAATTCCATGATCTTTCTTTGTACCAAACAAACTTGTATGGTGGAAATGAATTCCATTTCCATATCCACCCCCTCAATTCCTACGTACCAAACGGGGCCTATAAGCATTAGGTTGAAGTATTTGTTACTTTGCTGGTGTAACATTTGAGTATGACTCACTAACTAATTTTCTGTGACAGCATTTAAAAAAAAAAAAAAATCTTGAGCAAAACTCTAACCGTTCTTGACACTTGATACTCGCTTCAGCAATGAGTACTCGACCAGATCAGACCACACAATATCTCATATTCCAGAGAATCATTAAATCCAAAGACTATATAAATTAAAAAAAGGGGACAAAAGATCATATAATCCTTCTTCAATGCCACATAAACGCTTGCACCTTTAAAAGCCAAGGTAAGTACCACTTGCATGGGGAAAACTCAATTTCAAAGCCACAAGATGCAAAAACCATTAAAAAGTATAACTTACTCATCATTTCCAAGTTCTCAATCTGCTTTTTAAGTTGTTCAGGATCCTTCTTCAAAATCCCCACTTCCCTCACCTTCTTTCTTTCCTTCTTGTTCTGGTCGGTAGAAAGAGCCAATCAAAAACGGGGGGAAACACAGGAACATTAGTCATTCGTTAAATCTTTCTAAAACAGGAGATGAGCACAAGTATGAAAACGCAGGAGAAAAGGAGTAGCTCATAAAAGTAAATACCCTTTTCAATTCTTTCTTACGAAGCTCCTTGCGGTAGGCATCGGTGGGGTTCATGACCTTGCCTCCCTTCGTCGTCTTCATTGTGAAGAGAGATGAATGAACCTCTCAGAATGTTCCGATTCTTCTTCGTGTTCGCCTCGTAGCTTCTTATTTCAATTCACCAAACCCCTTCCAGTTCTTTTTCGTGCGAATTATTATTCTAGTCCGATTTCAAAATCGCTAAGCAACACAGAGACAACGTCGCAGAGCTAGACACGAACCATCTCCTAGAGGATGGAATACATTTTGGGGATTTGTATGTATACTGTGAACTCTCCGACCCTCTAATTGGTTTCCCGACTCTTCCCAAATCCCCTTTGTCACAAGAACCCCTATTGGCTATCGACGGTTTCGATGATGGGCTTCGGTCTAGCCTCTAACAGTATAATTTGGGCCTGTCCATAAATATTATTTTGTAGGCAACGGTTGTTAATACTTGTGATCCACAATACATTTTATGATTATCATTCTTTGATATTGCTTGATTGATAAATTAATATTAATATTGGATAGCTGTCGATATTTTTTTATTACTCCCTCTAATCTTTGGTATAAGATATATTTAGAGAATCAATCTTCATTCTAAATACAAGATATAATTTTTATATTTGTCAATATATTTTTCTAATTTACCTCTATTGATACTCCTTCAATAATAATCAAGGAGGAGAGGGGATAATAGAATTAAGGATGATAACTATGATATTTTAGAAAATGTATGTCATAATAACTAAATTAATTTTCTTGATCTAATGAAGTTAGGTAGATATATCTTATAATAGTATTAAGTATGGATGGAAATAGGTTAGACCCCTAACTGAGGCCTACGGCCTACCCTACATAAAATCTAGCCTAACCTATTTAGTAAATAGGTCTGACTCAGGCTTAGACATACTCTTAGGCCTATTTAGATAAACAGGTCAGACCTATTTTTATAAGGCCTAGCCTACAGGCCTGACCTATTTAACCTTTTTTTTTTTAATTTATGCTATTATATAAGTATATATAATATCATCTAAATAATTTTATAAATTATTAATAAACTTATCAACTTAATTTTAATTTTTATATTTCATTGTCATTACACTCAACCCTTACTTTCATATAAATCATTCACCCTCACCTCTCTTCTTTTCGATCGCTTGAGATGGTAACACTAACTCACTTTCTCTTCCCTAAGTTATACCCTCCACTAAAGCACAATAATTGTTATGAGTTTTATTTTAGTGTCAAATGAAATATTATAATCTTAATAAGAGGAGTTTTTCCCAATTAATATGGGAAGAGTAAAAGAGGTAAAAATTTAGTTTTACATGTTATTTATTATGCTTAGTCGATTTTAAAAAATATATCTCATTAGTCAACAGACAATTAGTTTTTCTTATTTCTATTTACTTGGACAAATGTTGTCACTAGGCATTATTTTCTTTTCCTTACTAAGCCTTAATATTACGACAAGAATAGATGTTAGGCTTTTTAAGACATAATGTAGGATTGTATATAAGCATGAAGGGTTATATATGAATTTGGAGGCGTGAGCTTTAAAGGCTATTTAAAGTCTTATATTTTAAAGAGGCATTCAAATAAGCTTCAAGCCTTGTCAACCCTTTTGAAGGACCAAGCTCAGATTTTTTAAAAAAAAAAAAAAAAAAGCTTATATACAGGTTCAGGTTCAGATTTTAAATCTCTGTTGCAGGCCCGGACCTATTTAGATAAGGCCTAGCCTATTCTAACCTATTTTCACCTCTAGTATTAAGGACTAGGGGAGTATCATTTAATATTAATCTTAATCCATTAAGGTTGTTATTATAAACAATTTGATGTGTAGATGTTCATAACTTCGTACATAGGATTCCATCTCATGATAATTGGCTTTACACCCTCTAATTTCCAAATTGAAGGTTCTTTAGTGCACATTCTCTATAATCTCTAATTGTATCATTATATTGCTTAATTCTCTTTAAGTGCTTGTAACTCTTTAGGTTAGTCTTCAATGTTTGGAGGGCTATAAATAGAGACCATACACAATATATTTGCATACAATAAAACAAAATGAATGAGATAGGTTATTATTCTCTTCTCTGATCTCATTCTATTTTCTTGCTATTTCTTCTCTTCTTCTATCACTCTCTAGTCTGCTTATCCTTCTCTAATTCTACCATAAAGGTAAAAATTTTATTTTTCAAATTATGTGTTTTTCACTGTTTTTTTTTTTTGGCCAATGTTTTTCACTGTTTCTGCAAGTAATTTCTACTATTTTTATATTTTAAAAGAAAGTAGGTTTTCTTGAGTTTTGTGTCCGAATTTAATTCATACAGTTCAAATATTTTATATATTTTGTGCTCGTATATTGTTTAATATTCGTCGTTTAAAATATTAAGATGCCAAATAAAAATAATAGATTTAAAATTGAGAAAATTCTAGAAAAATAACTTCAAAAATCAAAATTCAAAATTCAAAAATCAATTTTGTTTCCTACAATACTGATATGTTATTTTCAAATTTTTGAAGGTATATTTCTGAAATTTTATCTTTAAAATTTATAGACTAGGATCACATTAGTCTAGCGCACAATATAAAATAATAGGTTAAGATGTAAAAATAACCATTAACTTATATCAAAAGTGTAAAAAGAACCATTAACTTTTTTTTTTTTGTTTACAAAAATAACTACAAACATTATAAAAGATGATAAAAGTTATACCGAAATTGAGTTTTCCAAATGTTCATTACTTAATAATTTTGATAGTATCATCACTTTTGATATAAGTCAATAGATATTTTTACACTCTAAAATTTAAATTGTTCATCATCTGCATGTTTGTACCTTCTTTTTTTTTTTAGCTTTCTATATCATATCATTTAATTGTTAATATCTAGGTTTATACTTCTATATTATTATATTAAAAAGGGTTAAGGTGTAAATTTACCAACGAAGTTTTGTCCAAGAAGCGACTGGCACAAATATCTTTTAGAAGGGGTAAAAATACCAATAAACAATTAAAAAGGGGAATCCACCACAAAAACCGTTAATCCGTACTAACGGCATTGAATTATAAGAGAAGAAAACCCCTAACGGTGTTAATACGGATTTAACGGTTTTTGTGGTAGATGACTCTTTTTAATTGTTCATTGATATTTTTGCCCCTTATTAATTGTTCATTGGTATTTTTACCCCTTCTAAAAGATGTTTGTGCCAGACGCTCCTCGGACAAAACTCATTGATAAATTTGCACCTAAACACTATTAAAAAACTATAACAAACTTCTAAAATTTAAATTTGCGTTCTTCCGCTGACTATTACTGTATTACATCATCCAAAGACTATATAGGATTCTCCAATAAGAGGGACTTGTCATGACTTTCGCCACACACCCACACAGATATCTCGAGTCTGTTTCAATCATCTTAGTGTATGTTTGGGAACACTTATTTTTTGAATATAACTATATAAGTGTTTATTACGCAAGCTGAGATAAAACTCCTCTCACATACTTACCTCGTATACACTGAATCACGATTTATAAACACTAATTATCCAAAAATAAACTATTCCAAACGAGCAGTTAGCTCTGAGTCACACCATGCTTGAACGAAATATCCACCGCTGAGGGACACCATGGAATTCCAGTGACGAACCTATAGGATGCAAGTTTAGAAAGCACGAGAAAAGGAAATACTGGACAATCAATGAAGGTTTGGTTTATTTATTAATTTAAAAAATAAAAGATGACTTCCCGAGGGCAGAGTACGATGATTTGTCGACATATACATATAAGAATTTTGAGTTTTTAACAAGTAGTTCCTCATATTAAATATAAGATATAATTGATTTTTTTTTTAAAGATTAAGAAAACTAAATAAATTACTTAATCATATCATAGGCTGTGTATCCTTAGATTATATATCAATATAAGTTAGACAAAATGGTTTGGAGAAAAAAATAATAAATATAAATATTTTAAAGTAATTTAATTAATTTTTTTAATATTTCTAAAAAAATCAACTATACCTTATATTTAGTAGGACCGGAGGGAGTACGAGCCAATAGCAGTCCAGTGGTTCTCAGGACTCAGAAACAGGAGATGTAAAATTCCAGAAAAAACAAGGTTAGCCACAAGTTAGCGTCTGTTTGTTTGGGCAACCAGATTGCTTATAAGTTGCTTTTTACGTGAATCGAGACACAACTCCTCTCACATACTTACCTCGTATACCGTAAATCACTATTAAAAAGTAACTTATAAGCAATCGAATCGCTCATCCAAACGAACACTTAAATAACCTTAACCTGCTTCACCAATTTCTGTGGGCGAGATAACCCCTGCATACAAAGATACCAACAATCGATGCTACCACGGAGCTATGGATCAAAACTGCAAAATTTAGATCAACGCGAAATGTTCAATATCAACTTGTTCTTTGTATTCCTTTGATATCAGGCCTTTTCATTTTACAAATTAAACCCCCGTTTGTATAATAGCCATCTTAAGCACAGCACTAACTACTAACTGATTGGCTAAGAATGAGAATTTTTACAGTTCAAACTATGTTCCCCATGAATGGGAAGGGAAAGCAAGAAAAAAAAGAAATGCAGAATAAAAAAAGCCAACTCAAAATCCATGCTCATTACCAGAAGACAAGGGGGTGGTCCATGAATATTCAAAACTTATAAACAACGAATTGTCTTATTTTATTTTGATAACGTCACAAATGTAATACATACACAATACACATCTCATTTCAGCCTAAAAGACAAACCTTTAGAAAATTACAGTACATTACTGCATTGAGCAAAGAAACGAGAGTGATTTCCTCGGCCTTTACCTGCAGCTCAAATGCTGGCAAATATATTCCAAGTTATTTTGAAGAATGCTTAAATCTTCTGAGAACAACTAGCTCATAGAATCTTCTAGTCCGGAAGTACAGAGCCAGACTAACCAAGAAGGTAATAAAAGTCACCCCTGCCAGGATCAGAAAAGATGTCATGAAACAGTGGGTGCCAAAGCATGACTTATCTTCCTTATCGGCATACTTATCGTAAATATATCCAACAACCCTCACTGAGAGTATATAAGATCCAAGCGGACTTGCTGCAGCAATGGTATTAAAAATGGTACCCATATGCTTTACACCAAATACCTCAGAAGTGATTGTGGGCATCAATGACCAATTTGCACCATAACAGATGCCCACAAGGACCGGACCCAAATATAAATTTCCTCTGAATCCAGACGCTATGATTAAATGGCCAAGCACCATAAATCCCAGAGTTGCTACCATTAACAAGGGCCTTGGCCACCTTTTTCTGTGCATGATATAATCAGAAACATAGCCTCCTCCAAAACGGCCAAGAAAATTCCACATACTCCACAATGACACCAAATTATTGATCTCTACAACACTATAGCCAAGAGATTGCCCTATTTGGCTCATGTTATTTATAGTTGCCAACCCAGAGCCTAACCCAGATATCATTGTTACAAACAACATCCAAAATTCAACAGTGCACATTGCACGCAAGACGTTCTTTTCTTCTTCACCAGGTAGCAGCATATCATCTGAATCTGACTGTAACTGCCTCTCATCACTAGGCAGCTCTTGATATTCCATATTATGTCCTTCTGGCAATTGACTGGAGGATGTAATTAACTTAGGGTTGTCTGTTAAAGGAGGACAAGTCTCAATTGAGCAGCTTTGAACAAACCTTCGCGAGTCCTCCCAGTGGGCTTTGGTAGCAACTCCAAAGGGTGATGCTAGTAGAACTATAAGGATTACAAATGTGAAAATACGTGCCCAAGATGGGAATATGAGGGTGTTTTGTAAAATTATAATAAACATGAGATAAGCAACAATAGTCATGGTGACAGCAGAGAAACCATTCAATTGCCTCTCGTAATCACCATCATGCGCTTCATAAAGTCTCACTAAAAACATTAACGATAGGCAGATTAATGTAGGTAGGCAAGCAAGCATCAGGAGGTAGGTGGTGGGGTCGCCGTCACAAAATGTGTGATACAGTTGGATCAGGATAGCTCCGCTAAGTCCCAGAAATCCCTGGTTAAGAAAAAGGGCATAATATTTTCTCAGGATTACGCTAAGCAAATAGCATTTAGCAAAAATTAAGGGCTTCATGAAGTTTCTGTAATGCATGTTATCAACAGAAGCAGAACCATTGAGAAACTTAGGCATTACATTGAATCATCAAACTAGGCCTTCATCAAAAGTGACCAAGTAAGGGAAGAAAGAAAAAGGTAATATTCACACAATAAGTAGCAAATCAAGAAATATATGATTAGAGACGTTAGTTTTCTCTCATCGTTACGGGAAGATAAATGAGATGCCAGTTGAGCTTAGAATTTCGGTAGTAGATGAACTTGCTGGCTAAAACGAAACAGAACATATGAAAGCAGAACTTATTAAAGTAGAACTTATTAAAGTACAGTAAGTTCAACTAAAGAAATTGCAGAGAACCATTTGAAATAGAAGAAGCAGGTAACAATTTCGTCAGAGGGTATTTGATAAGTTTTTCAAGGTTTATTCATGAGTTTTCGATATTACAGCCTGAGTTTCCTAAGAAGACCAACCAGCTCCGCAGCCATTAAATTTTGTAATTCAAGCTATATCATCTAAACTGCGTTTCACTTGACGATAGCCAAAGACAACAACAATTAAACATTGACCAGACCGCAATGACCCCAGAAAACTCAAATTAATAATCTCAAAACACAAAGAAGAAGGGAAGGCAAAAAAAATAAAAAACCTTCATGATGCCCACGATAGTGCCGCTATACTCGGGGAAATTGCGCAAGCCGGTGACCACATTCGCTGTGTTCAAGAAAGTCTGGCCATTAGAACCCAGCCAAGCGAAGAAACACATAACAGCCACTGGTGGCCGGTCGATCAAACCGGAAACCGCCGCCCAGAGGAAGATGAAACCAACAAAGCACTGAATGGCGCCGGCCGCATGAACCACCCACGGACCACCAAACGATCTCCATTTCGATCTCGAATTGGAAGGAGCTGAAGAGGGACCGTAAGGCGTGACGGCGGAGTAGAGCAAGCCGGAGAGGACGCCAAAGTTGGCGCCAATATCTTTGAAGACAGAGACGGTGTCGAGCGTGGATTGATCATAGCCCTGAGTAGATTTCAGAACCGCAGAGTAGATGCTGAAGGTGTACGATGCACCACAGCTCCACTGGATCCATATTCCGGCGGCGGCGGCGACCCATCGATTGGTGAGCCACTCCATTGTCGGATTGCTTCTTCGAAGGGTTTCTGGAGATTTTGATGAGTAGGGTCAGCGGAAAATCTTGGATTTGGGATTTTGATGGAAAAATTAGGGAATAAAATAGAATTTGTGGCGTTTAGTTCGCGAGGAGTTCATGGAATTCGGTGGCAGCTTGGAACCCCATCATGAAGTTCCGTGGAAGTCTGGCGGTGGTGGATACTCAACATCGCCATCAGGGTGAAGTGCCGTTGTAGAACAGAATGATTCACCTTCCCGCGCTGGACCCCACCCGACCGCCAAGTTTAACTTTTTTACTGACATGTTGGTTTTGATATTGAAATTACATATAATATATTTTTTACGTAAATCGAGATAAAATCCCTTTTAAATTAAATGTGTATCCCGTATATCGTAAATCATGATTAAAAAATTACTCTCTCCGGTCCTAATTATAAGATAAAGTTGACTTTTTGGGAGAAATTAAGGAAGCCAATTAAATTATTTTTATTTTTTTCTCCAAACTAATTAATTTAACTAATAAACTGATATATAATGTAAAAATACTAAAAATATAAATATTGTAAAGTAATTTAATTGAATTCTTTAATTTATCTAAAAAAATCAATTTTATTTTATAATTAAGATTAGAGAGAATACTTTTATGTTTTAAGGATTCCAACTATTATTTCAAACATACACAATGTGGACCTTCATCCCTATGGCACGGCTATTTTTTTGGCCTTAGCAAGCATTTACTGCGTGAGTAAATGGAATTTTGAGTAAAATACATCTCTGACTCCCTATTTTATTTTAATAACAAAAATCTCTCTTATATATTTAACAAACCATCCCTATGGTCGTTAATCCTTATTATAGTAAAAATAAATTTGTTCAAAACATAAATCTGTCCTGGGGTCATCAAGGATTGTTTTTTTAATTTTATCCCTATTGAATAAAAGAAAAAGAAATAGGTGAAAGAAAATGTATAGTATTTTTTTCAATACTTATTAAATAAGAATAAACAGGAAAAAAATAATCAATTTAAAATATTTTTAATGTTTTGATTTTCATTTTTTAGTACATGAAATTTTAACAAATTTAACTTATAATGAGCTTGTTTGGGTTGGCGTTCAAAAAGTAAATAAGTCAAAATAAAACTCTTCTCATATATTTATCTCATAGATCGTAAATCATATTGAAAAAATGGTTTCTATTGCTAATCCAAACAAACACAATAAAGATAAGAGTGATAAAACACACACACATAGATATATATATATATATATATCTATATTCGGGCAAAAATATAAATATATCTATATGATGGTCCATGGTTTTAAAAAACATGTCCCATATCATCCATATCTCCCGTGATTCCCATATCATGCATTTTCATTTTTATATGACTGAAGGTTATACTCTCCTTTTTCGCCCGAAAAAAGAAAGTTGTACCCTACTATTTATTCTTTTTTTTTTTTTTAAGAATTACATTCAGATGTCTTATAAAAGAAAAAAATAAAGAAATTATTTTATTGTCAAATTTAGAGGTTTCAATTGACAAATCTAAGTGCATCATTAACAAGTTGAAAAGACAATTTTTTTTATTTTTTATTTAACGAGATCTTAATATAATTCTCTCTTCTCTTTTGCGATTTGATTGTATAGGCACATTCATAAATCCACCAGATTCTCATTGTCGGGTTCTCATCCCCACTAACTAAAAAAATTAAAAAATATATAAAAGGAGAGGATGTTTCGGGTCGCCATATTAAACTAGACTATAAAGTATAAACTATAAAGAGAATCAATCTTTGTCTGTAATTATTTATATATTCTTAATAAAATTCACAAAAAAAAACATATATTTTATTTGGGAGTATTAAACTCCAAAATTATTGATCATGTCGTCTCAATAGTCAACACATTATCTTTTAGTTATGACGGGAATCCAATTGGCAAATTATTAGCAAGCAAAGATTATTTTTTTAAGTCAAAGTGCCTCCTCCACTATTTATCTTAGGGGTCCGAGTTCGATCATTGAAAAGTCCCTCTATACCGGGGTGATTTTGGATTAGTTTGCCTTTAAAGGGGGTGGGACACGGGGTGTAAACAAAAAAAAAAGACTATTTTTTTAAGCACGTCCGCATCTTTCTTCGTTTGGTCCATGTCTATCCTCTTGTATTATTTCAACTGCTATTTGTTTTCTCTTTTCATTCTCCTGCCATCTTGTTTTTTTTTGTCAAATAAAATTATCAATTGGATGAAATGAGAAATTATACCGATAATAAAGTTAGAGGTAGAGATCAGGATAAGAGGAATAGAATCTAAATTAAAATATATTTTTTAAAACATTTAATTAAAATAATGAGTTATTTTTTCAAAATTAAAGGAAATAAGTTCAAATAAAAATTTACTATCCATCAATGTGATGATTTAGTTTTTTAAAAAGTAAAAAAGAGTAGTCTAGTACACAAGATTCCTCTTTAGGTAATGTCTCTAAAAGCAGACATATATTGTTCCATGAACCAACATATCTTCAACAACAAAGTATTACCTCTAGTCCTAATTATAAGATAAAATTGACTTTTTTAAAAAAAATTAAGTGTTCGTTTGGATTAGCGATTGGAATGCAATAGCTTTTCAATCGTGATTTACAGTATACGAGGTAAGTATGTGAGAGGGGTTATATCTCGATTTACGTGAAAAGCAGCTTATAAGCAATCTGATCGCTAAAACAAACATCACCCAGGAAGCTAAATAATTTACTTAATCACGTCATATATTATGTATCATTAGATTATATATTAATTTATTAGTCAAACTAATTAGTTTGACTAATAAAATAAAAATAAAAATACTCTAAAGTAATTTAATTAGCTTCATTAAATTCTTCAAAAAAAATTAATTTTATCTTATAATTAAGACTGGAGGGAGTAGTTATTTAAGATAATTTTTCCTTAAAATAATGCGATCTTTCATGATTATTACTACACATTTGATTATAACCTTCTATAGGTGTTTATAAGAAATAAAGAAACATGTCTTTCATAATTTTTTTAACATTGCAACTCCCCAAACAACCCTTCACATAAACTCTTTAATTAACAAGGATATTAGTTTTCAAAAAATACATCTCTTAATTTTCAAAATATTCCAACCAATTGATCTATATTTAAAATAATGAATTGCATCGGGAAGAACCATAGAAAAAATTGTATTAGACTTTAAATAGGAGCAATATTGTAAAATAATAATAATAATAATACCCTACTTGATAACCTATAACAAAGATGAAAATGTTCTTATATTTATCCATCAATATATAAATAAATACTCTTCCCTTCAGTAGAGATATAAGTTATTGTTCACAAGTCATTCCTCTTATTGGGCTACGTGCCAGTGGCTCTAATGCTAATTCTACAACTGCCTTCGTGCTTTTTTCAAATTTCAAAAGTTTCAACTTGCTATGTTTCGCCGCCATGCTTACCATGGAAATGCCTTCTATATACAACCCTCATTTTTCCCCTCCATGTCCTCAATTTCGTTGTGCCCACTTCTCAAGGACCACCTGGAATAACAAGGGGCCATCATTCAAAGGTTAGTGTCTCATCCTTTCACGATGTCCTCCTGTATGAATGGTCAGTCTCTTCCCTACTAAATAAATTCATCACATAATTTTTTTTTGTCGAGGACGGTTTCGAGGTAATCCGTAAAGGGGTCAACACTGATGGACAACCTTTCGAAGTCACTATTGTCTGACCTCAACAATGACGTTAACAGAACTCAGAGTATGGTTCGTGTTGATCGATTAACATAATCATTAACATCGGTTAGTTTTATACCCTGCAGTGAACATGAATGCATGTTAAGTATTTTTACTAGTAACATTTTTTTTTTCAAAATGTACATCTCTCTACCATCAAAATGAAGAGTGCCCTTACACTAATTTCTTATACCATTTGTACAGATCTTTGTGGGTTTGTCCGTTATTTCTTTCCTCTGGTTATAAAGAAGTCTTGGATATCAAGCAACATATAGTCATTTGCCCTCGATTGAGTTGACTCACTACCGAACTCATGCCCTGTTCTTGCAGCTATCTGTTGCAGTCGGTGAAGTGTTGAAATCCTAATTCTTCACAGTGAACTCATCTTCCTCTGGATGCTAAAAAGGTTTGTATTTTTCCTCTATTCTTCCCTTCATTTCGGTTCTCTACCTTTCTTCCTTTATCTTCTGTTTTCTTTTTGTTATGGTATTTCAAAGAAAATATTCCAGTGATTTCCTCTTTTTGTGCCCTAGATCCATGGCTTCGCTGCGCAAGCTCTGAGATGATGTTGTGCCTTTTTATCATTCATTCTATTTGGGTGATGGGTAAGCTTCATGAGGCCTGTATTCAACATATTTGCAGTGAAAATTCACTCTTTCAAAGATTTAAGGATCTGGGTATTGCTATATTGACTCTTTTCATTGTAAAGCTGCAAATTTGTATTAAGAGGATTAGAAAGTAGTGAGCTTTTATTTGGAAAGGCATTGTATTGAGCTGAGAGCTATCATTTTCAAGTTATTATTTTTTTTACTTACAGTCTATGTAGTATTTTGGAGATTTGTAGATTTTGGGTTTTGATTCCTTGAAGTCCTGGGGCTGTTGTGCTTCTTGAGTTCTAATGGGTGGAGCATACGCACAGATTCATGTATTGCCAGTCAATATCATTTGTTTAATTTGTACTATTAGTTTATGTGTTTTGATTGTAACTTATGTTTTCTGCCCATTCTTTCTCAGTCCTTGCATGCATTTTTTAATGTCCTTGAAAACATACGGTTTCAAATATAGAAAACAAATAGGTCAAGATCAACAGTGAAAATATTTTTGAAATGTGCGATAAATAAATGGGTGTAAATGCATTTTCGAATTCCTTTTTCTTCTCCACACGTCACAAACTCCTTACATGCCCATTCCTACTATGACTTCTGTTTAAACTTATGTTTTGCTGAGAGGAAGTTTACACTAAATGGTCTTGCCTGCATTTTTTTAAATTCTCTTACCATTGCCTTCTTTTAAGCGAATTTTGCAATCTTTCAAATGATTTGCCTAGATATATTTGTACATGTTTGGTGGCTCGAGTGAATACGTGAAGGCTAGAGAGCTCTAACACACACACACACACACACACACACACACACACACACACACACATATATATATATATTCTGAAATTAGCTTTCTTTTTCTTTAAACAGGATGTCTTGAAAAAGCCATAGATTGAATGCTCTTAAAGCTGAAACGTTGGTAATAGAGAAAGGGTTGGATGTTGTAAAATCATGGGGAGGTATGAGGGGTAACTTTCTTTGTCCTTTAATAAGATGTCTCTTTTTTTTTTCTCTCCCTCAAATTTAATTTAAATAAACAAGTGATAAAATGGCTTCAACAAATACTCACGGACTAAGGCACATAGGATGCCCTGCATATATACTCCATTCCAAAAGAAATTTCATTTTCATGAAAGATGTTCAGAGGTCAAAGAAAAGCAAAGTGGGAGTTTAACATGAAAGAGGCAACTATGAAGGTAATAAATAGTAATGGAGTCACTAAGTGTAGGAATCAAGTAGTAAACTTTCTTTTTCCTTTTGTTCAAATTTCATGAAAATGTAATTTCTTTATATTCAAAGAGCCATTGTCTTCTCCATTGCCAAGCCAAATGTGGAGTTTTGTGTTAACACCCATTTCCATTTCGATATTCACAGAGTAATAGAGACCAAGTTTCACAGGCATACAGAAAAGTACAAATAGATTGATAAAACTATTTGTTTGCAGTCCAAAGTTAAGTTACAAAAGGTGACAATATTTAGAACATAAGTTATCTATAACCACGAACTTTAATTTCACCTCAAGACACGTGCCAGTCACTTTTCTTTATCCACATCCTTGCCTTTTGATCCGCTAGCACCTGCTGAGATGTTTGGTTTAGAAAAAGGGGTGAGATTCCAAGGAATCTTAGTAGAAACACACGATCAACACATAAAATGCGAAAATTAAATATGCAATGCACCGTATTTAGTAAAATGAAAACTCATATCATCCGTGTGTGTACACAAAATTCAAGGCCAATAAACCAGTTGAAACCTTACATGTACCTCAGCTGAGTCCTTGACTACAGCTAGGTAAGACTAGTGTACCTCAGCTAGGTCATAGACCACAGCTAGGTAATGTGCCTCCAGCACGTGTTCAGATCACAAAATACAGTAACACGCATCATACAAATAGTCACATAGTATATGAGAGATAGTAGTCCCTACCTCGAAGTTCTATTGACCCCTTTTTGTGTACCTCGTGAAACGTGTCGATTTTCGACTCCCGATTTGGTCCTAAAATATTAAATGTACAAGAAATAGGTCGTAACCTATCCGAGTATCATTTTAGACACTTCCATAGTGTTTCTTGTGGTTATATTAGCCTATGGTGAAAATTTACCAAAATGCCCCCGGGACCCTAGCCTGGCCTCGCCGTACCCGGCCCGATGACACGTTTTCCCAAATTTTTTACTTGGGCTATCTTGACGTATTTTTGTCCAAAGAATCCATTTCTGGACTCAAAATTACCAAATTCAATTTTAAATTATGAAATTGCCATTGGCAACCCTACTTTTAGGGTTTTAGGGGCGTTTCCGTAATTAGAGCCGGGAAAATGGGCCGAGCCCGTCGGGCCGGCCCTTTTAGGCCCTGGCCCTTCAAGGTCCGGGCTTGTAAATTGTAGCCTCAAAAGGAAGTCGGGCCTAAAAGGGCCGGCCCTGGAGGGCCTCGGGCTTAAAAGGGCCGGCCTTGGAGGGCCTCGGGCCAGCCCTTTAAGCCCGTTTATTTTTTATTTTATTTTTCTTGGAAAGGAACCATGTTACATTTTTGAATTGCCTTATTGAATCTATATGTCACTCTGTCCTCATATTGTATAGAGTATGAGTTTTGAGTATATTGTTTTGTCTAATTGAATCATATTGTGATTTTTGAGTATGATTTTTGAGTATATTGTTCTGCCTATTTAGAATAAAATCATACTATATACTATTCTGCCTGATAGAGTATGAACTTTGATGGAGGTTGTGATTATTTGACTACTTAAACCTACTGCTCAAAGTGAAACACAATCAAATGTCCTTGAAATTGATGATAGTGGCGAAGAAGGTGAAAATGATAGTTGTCATACTCATGTTGTTTAGAGGTTAGAGTATTTAGCTTCTTACCTTCTTATACTTTGGCTTTTGTGTGAGTTATTTGTGGACATGATTTTACCTTTAATTATACATTAATAACTGTGTTTGTTTGTTGCAAGAAACGCGTTATTTAAACCTTAATGTTGACAACATTTATGTATTAAATTAGAACTTTAATCATTGTTATTTACTAATTATATCTCTCTGGGGAAAATACGCAGAAAAAATAGTTAAATATTGTGAAAATGACTTCCGGGCCGTGCGGGCCGGCCATGGCCCTGATGCTCTTGGGCCGGGCCTTGAAAAACTGTAATTTTCTTGATCCCGAGCCCTTTAGGGCCAGCCCTGTTAGGCCCTGGCCCGTCAAGGGCCGGCCCTGATTCCCAGCTCTATCCGTAATTATGCTTTCTCAGCCTTTTCTGAAAAAGTGCCCAACTGTAACCCCACCTAATTTTCCCTCCTAAACCCAATGGAACCATCAAATCATTGAAAATCCAACTCTAAGGCCATCAAACATCCCTGGCCGAAATAATGGTGTTCTCCGAGAAAAATCGGGGTTTTACGATTTCGGCTCCGCAAACGCGTTCTTTTCTACTCCTAACCACTTTATTAACCATCTAATTGAGTTATAACAACCATTTGAACTAAAATTGGGCAGCATAACCCTTAGGCACACACTTTTCCAAAATTTAAAACCAATGGCAATCCAGCGAAATTTCACCAATTAAATTGCCCACAGCAGCCAGAATAGTTAATATACGAAGGTTTGAAAGTTACATCAAGCTCTCACTAGCTTTTATTGCTCTTGGCTAAAAACCCTAACTTTTAGAACACCAAATTTGAGCTTTCCAAACCTTAAAGAACAAAGAGGAGTAGCTTAGAGTCGGAGTTATACGCGTTAGGAGCTAAATCATCGGAGAAATCGGCTTACCTTGCGATTTTTCTTCTCCTTTCTCTCTCTACAATTCCAAACGTTCTCACACTATGTTTTAGGTCTGTTTCTCCTGGAAATAGCAGCTGAATGAGAAAGATGAGCTTATATTATAATATCTCATAATATTATAATAATTTGTTTAATTTTCCAAAATTGCTAAAATCCAATTTTATGTACATAACTTCCTACATTCACGTAACCATGACATCATGTCCAACCAATATTTCCTTCTTTATGCGACATGTAGGAGACACCTAGGGGTCCCTCCCTATGGTCTCAATTAGCTTCACAACTTGTTCCGGTTACGTATAAACTTAAAGTCTCAATTTTAGTCAAAATTGCACTTTTTGCTCAAATTTTTCATAAATTCATATTAAATTGACCAAAATATTCTAAATATATTTTTAACCTTTATTTTCCTTAATTAATTGAAATTAACGTCAATTAATTGGAAAATAATTTATTTTGTGCTATTTTGGCAAAATTACGATTTTGTCATTACCTTTCTAATTCAATTTCTTCTTTTATTTTTCTTTCGCCAATTTTCATCTATTTTTGGATCAAATATTTTCTCTAATATTCCTTCATTTTTGGACCTTAATATTGGGATTTTTAAATTACCTAAATTAATTTCATAATTATTTTTGCCCAATTTCCCATGAAATTGAACATTTATGAAATTCATAAATTCCAAATTCATGAATATTCACCATTTTATTGAATTTCTCAAATATTTACAATACTTTTGGTGAATATAAATTTTGGGGTGTTACATTTTGAGTCATCGAAAACAACATCAGGTGAGTAAAACTTTACTTTCATTTTTTTTATTATCCTGTGTTTTCATTCTTCTCTTTCTGTATATACATATTTTCTATTTCTATTTATACCAGTGATAGTTTTTTTCATCTTGCCCTCCTTTTTATTTTCCTTGGGTTTGCTTTGAGAGTGAGGCAGCACATTTTATCCATTTGACTAATATTTATTGCAGCATCATATATCATTTGAATATTTTATATTTTAATTTTCTCAAAACATGTGGGCATTTTTTTTAATATTTGAGGTCCGTTTAGTGAGAAAGAAGGCAAGTGCTAGACTTTTAGTGCTTCAGTTATGTGTGTTGTGGTGCATTTGAGTAATCATTTTATAAGACATAGGCCTTCATGCTTGGAGAAATGTTGTACGAAATTTCATTCTCCTCACAACTAATAATCTGACTAATAAACTTTTGCCTTGCCATTTTTGTTTTGTAATTATGCCTTCTGTTTCTTTTCAATTGATTCCTTCTGAAAAGGTTAGAAAGCAAGTTTGAAATTGAGAAAAATGAGTAGGAAGGGGGAGATACGATGACCTGTTTGTAATGTCAAAAGCATTTTTGCGATCAAAATGTAAAGACAAACGAATCAAGTGTAAATGAGATAAAAAGCAAATGAGATATACATCTATGAAAAGGATGGTCGTTTGGTCAAAATGTCTCATATAGGTTGATATTGGCTGCAATTTCGAAACATATTTCCTTAAAGTAGATAACACCATACAGATGCGGACAAACGGGAAAAAGCAAACATTTCATGTTTGGATTGCTCTATTTAAAAGTAATAATATCTCTTTCTTTATGTTGTCAGGTGGCTAATAAAGGGGTAAAAAATCTATATAGACTCATGGTATAAGACCTATGAAGAGAATTAAGTTAAATGTTATTGTCTTGAATATATTAGTGTATGTATATGCTTTTTGTTATTTTAGTTTCCTGTGAAAGTTGTTTTCTTAGCCACCTGTAAAGAGGATTAAGTTAAATGTTACTTTCTTGAACAAATGCTGACAGTGGAAGCCGTTTTCTTAACTGGAATAGAGAGAAAATAATTCCAACTATATAACACGGGGGGCACCATCTCATCAATTGATCCACTGAAATAAGTGTGTTGCTTGACTATAATTTCTTGAACAAATTCTGACCGTGGAAGCTATTATTTTTGTGCTTGAGGCGTGCAACAAGAGAAGAAGATCCCATTTGTAGTAAATTATCCACTGAAATAGGTGTGTTTCTAAATTATATTTTCTACCTAACTTATAATTATAATTTCTTTCATATCATTTTTATCCAATATGTCCTTATAATATGCATTATTGATATTCCTTTTGTTTAATTGCTTTTAAGGTTGTTCCACTATCAGTTCATTGAGTGATGCTGCATTATCTGACATATCTTTGCTTTAAAGCTATTATTTTTGTGCTTGAGGCATCATGCAATGTAAAGCATTTGCTAGCTTTGCTCCAAAGTTGTTCTACCTCTTGTATTTGTTGGCAGCTTGAGTTATTGGTCATTTTGTTTTCTATACAAGTGTGTTTTAGTTTCCTCACAGCTTTAAATATTGATGTTCTCATGAAGTTTTTTGGTCATTTAAATATTCATTATACCATCTCAACCTGTAAATCTCTAAATTTCTATGATGAACTCCCTTATAGTTTGAATTAAAACATATGTTTCAGTTGTGACTGTTTTGAGTTAATAATTATCATTATTTATTCAAACAGCAGGAAGATACCATTATTTATTTTAAGAGAAAGAACTTCATTTCCCAAATTCAAAAAAGTCAAAATTTAACATCTTGATGAAGCATGGGATCAAGTCGTTACTATGTTTCCATATGTAATTGTTATAACCAATATTTTATGGTTAATAATGAGCGTAATTGTTAAGATATAAAATATTAAACAATTTATCAAGAAGAAACTCTCCGTGCAACGCACAGGTAGCACAATCTCGTTTATATGATAGCTGGCGTGGTAAGATATGGTGAGAGACCTTAGGCTTAGACAACAGAATTGGACTTGCTAGCTTTTACAGTCACATTCAAAGGGGGAAATGAGAAGTTAAACTCTTCAAATATGTCCTTAAACAATTATTCTGATTCAGATCAAAGCGAAATGGAATGGAATCAATCTTCTAATTATAGGACACCACTGAAGAAAGATGAGACAATTGCATATTAAATGAACATTTTGTGTGTTAATTAACTAAGTGGTTGTTTTATGTATGAGTTATTTTACACTCAATGATATGATATAGTGCTTGTTTGGATTTGTTTATCATAAGTATTTTAACACAAGTCAAGACAACTTTCCTCATAGTTTACCTCGTATATTGTAAATTATAATTGAAAAGTTGCACTCGAATGTTCTAATCTGAAAAGTTGCTTTCAAATGTTCCAATCCTCATTCTAAATAAGCCTGTAATTAAATGTCATGTTTAGTGTGATTTCCTTAAGTTGTTCCAAATGTCATAAAAGTTTCATTCTGAAAGTGCATTTTCAAAATATGATGCACATTGATCATGAAAATGGTGCCCATGTACAGAGGCTAAGATTCCTTTATATCCCTGTTTTTCCCGATTATAGTTGCACATTTTCATGAAAGCTTAGCATCCAGAGAGGCTGTTAGGACTTTCTGTTACTTCTTTCTCATGAAGAACCACAAATGTATCCAGAAAAGCATGAGACCACTCAGGCAATTTCTTTCTTTTTCAGAATACTACCTAAAGTTTTAATAAAAATCAAGGGAGAAAGCTGTAAGCAATCATCAAATTGTTGTTATACAACTCAAATAACAAACAAAATCTCAATATTTCTATTTCTATATATCCTGGGGGAAAAAGAATTGGGTTGGGGACAGTTGCCTCACTGATCAGTTCACACTGGTAAGACTAAAGCATGCAGCAGCATTCTTCAATTCATTGTCAGCAAAATGTTCCGTGCACTTTGGCGTATCTTTCAACGATTCTTCAGAACTGCACATAGATTTACACAGAATCAAATGTGGTCATTAATCTGCTTCAGACTTTTTGTAATCAGTCTCTAATCCAAAAAAGAAAATCATCTATCTATCTATCTATATGTGTACCTTGATTCATAAGCCTCCTTAGAATAAACGTATGATTGTCTATCATCAATAGCATCAAAAAACGGATGAATCTCATCATAATCTCCAGCAACTTCTTGATCAATAACTAGTGGCTGCTGCGACGCATCCATTGGAGGCTGCATTGCCAGGGAACTACTATTGTTATCATCATATGGATGTTCAGCCCACAAAAGATTTGGGACACCATCCTTAGAATCAATGTAAAGGGAATTATCATAAGCCTCATGTTGCTGATGATGATGCTGAGACATAGGCAAAGATGTTGCAGCCACTAAATTGTTGTAATCTTGTGGTTGAGGCATTTGATCAAACAGTTGGAGGCCATTATTATTAGAACATGGGGTTATACCCAACTCTAATTGATCAGGAAGTTGATGATCATGCTGGTAATGTTGCCTGCAAATCTCAAGTTGCTGATGAACAGCTTGAAGTTCCTCTTCCATACGCCAAATCTGGTAACGGAGCCTGGAAATTTCCTCACAGCAGCCATGAACAGGGTACTTTTCCCTAATATTTGCTTGGCAAATAATTGAATCCATGGCTATTTTCTTCTGGGTAGGATCAAGTTTCTTCAACATCTTTTTAATATTGCTCACTCCAAATAGCTTGTGCACATTCTGAAACACCTTGGGTTGTTCAGCTGGGAAATATGGAGCAAGAAGGCACTCAGGTGTGCATTTTCTTCTCTGGTATTTGCAAGCTGCACAAGCCTGGGTTGTGCCACCCTTAATGGTCATATTTTCCACCACATTCAAATAATTCTGAATGAAATCAAATCCCTCTCAGATTGATGAAGAAGAAGATGAAGGAAATGGATTAATGGGAGTGAGAAAGGAAGTATTTTGATATCAATAAGCGGATCTGTTGGGGTTATGGGAAAAGACTGAGTAAAAGACCAGAAAGAAGAGAGAGAGCGAAATTTTTGGGGGTTGGTTCTTTTAATGTGTTGAGAATGTGTGATGGACAAATCCTTTTTCATATGGCTGCTTTGTACTGTGGCTTCCTTTTGTGCAACGTGGTTTTGTCATATTGCTTTTGAAAAGTGCAAAAACTTGGCACCGTCATTTCCAAGTTTTAGTTTTTCTCTCTTTTTCCTTTTTTAGCTAAGTTTAATGTAATAACAGGTCATTGGTCAACACAACTCATACACACAAGTCCTGTTTCTTCCACGTGGAATAAGCAATCTGGGTTAGGTTCGTGGCTTGGGTTTGTTTTATTGATTCATTTCATAGAATAGAAAATCAACTACTCCTTTGAACGTATTTATAAGTAATTTTCTCTTTCATGAAACTAATTCTTTTTATAAACAATTTTTATTTTGTGTTTGAAAATGTAAGCTTCTTTTTTTTATTTTATCCTTATTAAATACGTAATCTATAATTAATTGTCACACACACTAATAGTTATATTTAGGAGAGATAGTAAAAGAGACTAGGTGAATGAAGTCAACAAAGCATTGGAAAAATGTATATTTTACTATCTCTCATACTTTTTAGACATTCACTTTCCTATATTCTTTTCATAAATAAGGGTATATATGGGGAAAAAACATGATTTTTTGACACACTTATTACTTTTAACTATCAGTTCGTTTTATACAATCAAGAGAAAAGTTATTTATAAATAAGATCAAAGAGAATAATAGATAAAATAGTTACGTAGTCTACTACAGTACCTTGTTGTTTCATTTCTTTTTTCCCCCCTTAATTTTCGATAGACCCTAAGAGGTTTCCATATATAGAACAAAAAGAGAGTTAAACTATTTATAAATTATCAGCTTTACAACAGCAAATAGGTGCACGAATGGAGACCAACCCAATTACAGTATACTCTTCTCTTTCCTAAATATAGAACTTAGTTGAGTTTTTTTTTTGATAAGTTAAGGAAGTTAAATATATTATTTAATTAAAATATATTTTATATATTATTAGATTATATATCAGTTTATAAGTCAAACTAATTAGTTTTAAGAAAAAAAGATTGATATAAGTAATTTAAAATAATTTATTTAGTTTTCTTAAAAAAAGATTGATACAATTATTTACAAATTAGGCCAAAATCAAATTTTTCTCTATGAAAGGGATAATCAATCTTTTAATTATTATTATTATAAAAACTTTAGATAAGTTGAGCCGCATAATTATTTTTAATTAATTAAATTAACTTAAAATGATAGGTAGAAGCCACAATCGAACTTAACATGTAAAGAGGGCCTTCCCTTTTCTTTTCTCTTCTTTTTTTGGTGTGTGTTAACTCTTAGAAATTGATAACATTCCAATATATTTTCTTCTCTTTTTCGCTACTTTTGAATTCAAAATGTACATTGAAAGAAGTATATAAAAGAAAATGTGCATATCAAAGTATCAAGAAAAAATCAAAGGAATTCTTGTTATATTTGTGGTTCAACTGAGGATTTATAAATCATCTCTCTTTTGTAGGAGGATGAAGGCAAGTTTTGAAGCTCCATAAGAACCAAGACACAAGGAAAAAACAAAGGAAGTGAAGCAATGCAAAGATAGAAGAACCTCTACAACTTGCCTAAGCAAGTTGACAAACTTGTCGTGGCAAATCATCCCTTCTTGCTCTTTAAGTAACTGGCCTCAGCAAGTTGGCAAACTTGTCGTGGCAAATACTCTTTATATGCTCTCTGTATAATTGGCCACAACAAGTTGACAAATTTGCTATAACAAGTTAAGAATCTGAAGGAAATTGCTCTGTGTAACTGGTTACGGCAAGTTGACAAACTTGCCGTAGCAAGTCCTGAAAAAGTGCAACTGCTTGTTTTGATGTCAGAAGCGAGAAAACACTATTTAACCTAAGGAAGAGCGCCAAAAACAGGGAGTCTATACTTTGGGAAGTTGGAGCACGCAAGGGGAGAGTTTGGGAGAGAGATTTGGAGGATTTTGGAGGCTTGAGTGTTCTTCTCAAAGAAGATTTTGGGATTTCCACCTTGGTTCTTCTTCTCTTTTTCCACTTAGCTTCTTATGTATTCAGCAACTATGTGTAGCATTTTTTTATATTTGAACAATGAGTGGCTAGAACTCTAAATTAGGATTACTTCTACCCATTGTATGGATTGAAATTATTGGATTATCTTGCTTTTGTTGGTTAATGAGTATATATGTTGATTTTTCTTTGAGGTTAATGCTATCTTGTGCTTGATCACCACATGATTAGAGTCGTTCAATTGGAAGATGCTTGAGAGGGCTATTTTGATTGTAGAACTTAAGAAAAATCATATTAGACTTGCAGTTTAGGGATTAAATGGATGGTTTGTTGTTATAATAGAGATATATCTAACAACCTAGCATAGTCAAGTGAAGGCTTGTTTTGGAAAGATGATTTTCATTAATTGTAAACAAGAGGTTGAATATTTTTAATGAAGATTAAAAATCAATCTTGACTTGAAAGAGCTTGGTTGATGATTTTAGGATCTTCGACTAGCATATAGGCTCATTTAATTATCATAAGTGAATATTTACATAGTTTCATGAAATACAATGGGGAAGAAGTAATCATAAGTTTATATCTTTTGAAGTTAAACTCAATTTCTCAATTTTTCACTGTTTTGCTTTTTTATTTTTATCAAAAGTTTTTATTTAACTTGATCAAATCTAAATGATTCCATTCAACCTAATTAAGAACATGGTTAAATTAGTTAACTTGCTTTTGTCATAGTCCTTGTGGTTTGACACTCGTTTCTCACTACTTTATTACTTGCAACCCGTACGCTTGCGGAAGCTAAACGGCGAACAGTGTGGGGGTGGAGCCATCCAATGAAATACTCTGAATCCATATAAATATGGAGGTATTTTTCATTTTAAAATAAAATACTGATAAGACATTTTTTTATATACAATGAAAATTAAAGACAAAACAAGAACCCAAAAAAAAGTGCTAAATAGTAAAAGTAAAAATGCGAAACACAACAACGACCTTTTCTTAGGTATTGGTCAGCAGTTGGATCGAAACCCCGCAACTCACTCAATTTTATTGCTTGGATTGATTATGATTTACATTACCATAGAAGAATGTACACGTCTTAGATTGACTCACTTTCTGTTTGGAGGCATCATAAAACTTGGTAAAGCCCCTGTTCATTACCTCCACCCGGTCCACCTAAGCTTCCGATAGAAGGATGAGATCATCCCAAAAACTAAATGATTTAGAGGCAGGCCATCGTTATTGAGCCGACTGGGTCTCCATTTGCGTTTATCAACTTCTTCTTGTATCATGTGAGCAAAATGTGGATGACCTCTTAGGCAATCATAATATTATCTGAACCGACCCGCCCTAAAATGAAACTGTATTGATTTGGTGCAATGAGTACGAGAAAAAGGCTTTTAATTATGAAGGCTAACACTTTTGTAAAGATCTTATATATCACATAACATGTAATGATAAGTGTAATACTCCGAAATTTGGGATTGGAGGCTTGAAAATAAGCCTAAATTAAGTGGACTGTTAAGCCCCAACTTAGCAGGAGCCCAAATTTATCCCCTAATGATTTTTATATCTTTGGGGTATTAAGAAAGTAAAATGATGAATTTTGGAGAATATAATTATGTTTTTGGTGAAATTGTCTATGAGGTAGTAAGCTTGTCATGTGATTTTGAATGACCAAATGATGATCAAAAATTATGATATTTTACAGGGTGAAAGTAGACATCCTAAGATTTAATTTGATAGGTCATATGACTCAATTAGAGTTATATACAAAAAAATATGAATTTTTGAAGTCAGCACAGAAAAACTGTGAAAATTCTGGAACAGCATGTAAAGATTAAAATTATAGCAATTTTGTGATTCCATAAAGAAAAATTCTATATTTTTCTTTGAAACTAAACTCAATAAGGGTTCTATAGGATTTGGAATCACCTCATTTCAATTTTTCTAAAATTAGTTATAATTTTTCAAAGTTTATGCAGAAATCTGCCAAAATTTTGTAAAAATCCAAAATTTTGGAAAATTAAAGTAAAATATGATATAATAATATATCATCATCCTCTTCCTCTTGAGCTCATTTCTGGCGTGAAACAGAAGCTGAAGGGAGAGAGAACGTTCATATTTTTAGAGACAGAAGGAGAGGAGAAAACTCACAAGATAAGTCGATTTATTTGGTAAATTCGTACCTAACATGTATACTCCTTCTCCTAAGCTTATCTTCTATGTTGTTTGAGGTGTTTGAAGCAAGATTTTTGGAGTTGGGAAGGTTAGGTTTTCAGCCAAGAAAAGGAAAAGCCAGAGGGAGCTTGAGATAACTTCCAAACTCTTGTATATTGACTATTCTAGCTACTGTAGACAATTTAATCGGTGGAATTTTGCCGGATTTTCTTTGGTTCTAAAAATGGAAAATGGGTTTGTGGGGCTGTTATGCTGCCTAAATTGGTATTAAATGGTAGTTGTAACCTAATGGAATAGTCAATAAAGTGGTTAGGAGTAGAAAGAAACGCGTTTACGGAGCTGAAATCGCAAAACTCCGATTTTTCTCGGAGAACACTATAATTTCGGCCAGGGATGTTTGAGGGCCTTAGAGTTGGATTTTCAATGATTTGATGATTCCATTGAGTTCAGGAGGGAAAATTAGGTGGGGTTACAGTAGAGCACTTTTTCGGAAAATGTAATACCCCGAAATTTGGGATTGGAGGCTTGGGAATAAGCCTAAATTGAGTGGACTACTAAGCCCCGATTTAGTATATGACCCAAATCTATTCTCTGATGTTCCTTATATCTTTGGGGCATTAAAGAAAATAAAATGGTTAATTTTGAAGAAAGTGATTAAGCTTACGGTGAAATTACCTATGAGGTAGTAAGCTTGTCATATGATTTTGAATGATCAAATGATGAGCAAAAATTATGAAATTTTATAGGATAAGAATAGACATCCTAAGCTTTAATTGATAGGTCATATGACTCAATTAGAGCTATATACAAAAAGATATTAATTTTTGAAGTCAGCACAGAAAAACTGTAAAATTTCTGGAACCATATGCAAAGATTGAAATTCTGGGAATTTTGTGATTCCATTCAGAAAAATTCTATATTTTTCCTTGAAACTAGACTCAATAAGGGTTCTATGGGCTTTGGAATCACTTTAATTCGATTTTTCTAGAATTAGTTATGATTTTTCAAAGATTAGGCAAAAATCTGCCAAAATTTCCAATTAATCCGAATTTTTGGAAAATGATTAAAATATGACATAAGCTATTATATAAGCATATTCCTTCTTCCTTCAGATTAAACTGACGCAAATAGCAGCTGAACATAGAGAGAGTTTAGAGAGAGAAGGAGAGGAGGAAACTCACGAGATAAGTCGATTTCTTCGTTGAATTTGTACCTAACGTATATAATCCTTCTCCCAAGCTTCTCTTCTATGTTGTTTGAGGTATTTGAAGCAAGATTTGTGGTGTTACCAAGGTTAGGGTTTCAGCCATCTTGAGAAAAGCTAGTAGGAGCTTGAGATAACTTCCAAACCTTTGTATACTGACTATTCTAACTGTTGTAGACAATTTAATCGGTGGAATTTCGCCGGATTGTCTTTGGTTCTAAAAATGAAAATGGGTTTGTGGGGCTGTTATGCTGCCTAAATTGATATTAAATGGTATTTGTAACATAATGGAATAGTCAATAAAGTAGTTAGGAATAGAAAGAAACGCGTTTACGGAGCCGAAATCGCAAAACCCCGATTTTTCCTGGAGAACACTATAATTTTGGCCAGGGATGTTTGAGGGCCTTAAAGTTAGATTTTCAATGATTTGATGATTCCATTGAGTTCAGGAGGGAAAATTAGGTGGGGTTACAGTTGGGCACTTTTTCAGAAAAGGCCAAGAAAGCATAATTATGGAAACGCCCCTAAAACCCTAAAAGTATAGCTGTCAAGGGCAATTTCATAATTTGACATTGAATTTGATAATTTTGAGTCTGGAAATGGATTCTTTGGGTGAAAATATGTAAGAATATCCCATGTTAGAATTTCGAGAAAAGTACAGCCGAACCGGGTATGATGGGGCCGGGTCCCTGGAGGTATTTTAGTAATTTTTCAAGATAGTCTCATATAACCCCCAGAAACACTATGGAAGTGTCTAAATAGTACATTTGACATTGTAGGATCGAATATGGAGCCCCGAGCTGTTTGCACGTATATCGATGCACGTGTTTCGAGGCGGAAACGGGTTAAGGTAGGGAACTTACTTTACTTGCATGTATTTGATATATTTGCTTGTGTAATGATATATGTGATTGCTTTACTTGATTATGTAGAGCATATTTGAATAAATGAAGCTCTGTTTCTGTTTTCGCTGTGGCCATAGTTTTGTTGTATGAAACATTGAGCATGCAGAAATGTCATTATAGGGCATACATCTAGATAAAGCTAACATGTCATACACATAGCATCAATCATGCATGCATTATGGTATCTGTTTCCTGCTGAGATTCTCTCGAATCTCACCCTCCCCTATCAACAATTTAGACAGAAGAAGACAAAACATATGTTGAGAGCAAAGAAAAGAACTACACGAGAGGATTGCAGTGGTGGAACGAAGTCAGGAATATGTCTCTGTTTCACTAGGACGAGTTTAGACACACAAGTATCCCTGTGCGACTACACTAATTGTAATTATCATGTACGAATCCCTGAGGGGAATTTTCGTAATCATGTACATATTATCAGTATAGTTATGCTATTCCTGTGTTGCCCACCCAACCGTATATCATTTTCCGTGAATACCCTGATAAAGGTGAAATTCAAATAAGGGCGTGACATTTAAGGCCGAGAAAGCATAATTACGGAAACGCCCCTAAAACCCTAAAAATAGTGCTGCCAAGGGCAATTTCGTAATTTGACATTGAATTTGATAATTTCGAGTCCAGAAATGAATTCTTTGGGTGAAAATATGTAAAAATATCCCATGTTAAAATTTCAGGAAAAGTACAACCGGACCGGGTATGGGGGGCCGGGCCGGGCCGGGTCCCCGGGGGTAATTTAGTAATTTTTCAATATAAACTCATATAACCCCCAAAAACACTATGGAAGTGTCTGAACAATAACTTTGGCATTGTAGGATCAAATATGGGGCCCGAACTGTTGGCACGTGTTACAAGGTACACGTTTCGAGGCGGAGAAAAGATTGGAGGTAGGGGACTTACCTTACTTGCATGTATTTGATATCTTTGCTTGTGTAATGATGTATGTGATTGCTTTACTTGATTGTGTAGAGCATATTTGAATAAATGAAGCTCTGTTTCTGTTTTCGCTGTGGCCATAGTCTTGTTGTATGAAACATTAAGCATGCAGAAATGTCATTATAGGGCATACATCTAGATAAAGCTAACATGTCATACACATAGCATTAATCATGCATGCATTATAGTATCTGTTTCCTGCTGAGATTCTCTCGAATCTCACTCTCCCCTACCAACAATTTAGACAAGAAACAACAGAAGATATGCAAACAATAATGCAGAGTACCGTACGAGGGGATTACAGTAGTGGAACGAAGACGAGAAGAAGTCTCCATTTCATTGGGATGAGTTTAGACACCCTAGTAGCTTTGTGCGGCTACCTTAATCGTAAGTATCATGTACAAACTCTTATGAGGAATTTATGTAATCATGCACTTATTATCAATATATTTATGTTATTCATGTATTACCCACCGAATCACATATCATTTTCCGCAAATACTTTGAAAAAGGTTGAAATTGAGATAAGGGCGTGACAATAAGGGTGGGATAAAGTTTAAGTAAAGGGTTAAGAGTTCAAATCTCATTTCATGTATAAAAAAATATTCGTAATATATTATTTTATTTACCTTTTATGAGTTGGGTTATATTTTTAAATTACAAATTTTTAGTCATTTTATCTTTTTCGTCTAGATTCATTCATACTATAACAATACACATACTTATTCCTTTCCCCCTCTTTCCACATCAAAGAAAACTTTAGGCCATATTGAGTTTTGTACGGTTACAACAAAACAGGAAAACGGCGAAAAGGTGCTCTGGTTTTTGATTTATTGGTAGAAAAGGTTATCTATTTTTTCCCACACGTGCCACTGAATCATGAAGGTATGAGCTTCTTAAGCACTACCGAATGCATTCAGTCAACCCAGTTGCAGTGCTTTCTGAATGAGTTCACTTCCGAAAGCCATTGTGACAATCAACCTTGTTAGTTTAAATGAGAGGACCCCTAATAAGAGAGATGGATTGATAATGAGAGGACCCCTAATAAGAGAGATGGATTGATATGGCGTCCCAGGTAAGCTTTTCATTATTTTTATTTAAAATTTTAATTTAATTAAAATAATTAAATTGTTTATTGCAGTAACTAGGGGTATGCCTTTGTTCATGTACATCGTCCTGAGGATGTTTACTTTTTTTATGCAATTTTTTGAATTTGGTGTGCATTCGCTCATCCCACCAGTCACAGTGATTTCAGGAAAGCCATTACATTTTTTTTAAGTTCCTACCCCTTCTTCTATTATAGATATGGATATGTTTAAAAGTAAAACATCTCTGAACAAACTAGAGCAGTCTGAAGTTTTATAATAGTTCTGTGGGGATTAAAGAAAAGAAAGAAGAAATATAGAACAAGTGGCAGAATCACGCTTAACACAAGTAGCAAATTAATCCTTAACACAAGTGGCAGATTCATCCTTATCTGTATTTAGTTATCTGATAAAAGAGATCATACGTACCAGCAGGGAAGGAGAACATGAGAAAAAGGGCGGAAAGGAAAATAGGAGAGAAAAGTAAAGAAAATATGAAGAAGAAAATTAAACATAAGTAGATGCACACCTTTATACGTTTATATTTGCTGAAGTTAAAGTGAATGAATTTAGATGGGGCAACCTTAACACAAGAAATTTGGAAATATAGACATGTGGCGGCTGTCGGCTGGTGAGGATGAATAAGAAATAGAGGCTATGTTTTATGTTATTAATACAGATTTAGAAAATCCAAACAGAATTCTTTGTTATTCAATCATATATCTTTTTTCTTTTTTCTAAAAACTGATTCAAGCTAGTGGTTCCTAATTTTAAAATAAAGTATTTTTTAAAAATAATCTTTAAAGATAATTAAAAATATTTAAAGATCTAACCAGACCCTTTGAACAACTACCGTATTCCTATTTTATCATCCTTTTATTCTTTGTAATATAATATATATATATATCTAAAAAACTTTTATCTTCTATTGCAAACTTGTACGCACATGCATACACATACTTACCACTATTGTGATTATTATTTTCTATCACAATCATGTAAAATATCTTTTGCTTACTTCACTATTTTATTTTATAGTGATTTTATGTATTTAATAATTTAATTTCCTCTTTTCCAGCCTATATTTTACCCTTCTAGGCCTCATACTTATTGCTACGGCCTCTTTAAGGTCATTAACTACACCCTAAATCCTAAACCAAAATCAGGATGTTAAACCAACCGCAAAAACGTTCTTTAATTCCTTTAATTAACTGAATATGTACGCCGCTTATAATCTTCATCACTACTAGAGTGTACGCGAGAAAGTAAATGTGAAAAAAAATATTGTTTTTAGGTTCTAAACACCTGCCTAACTATTTTAGGTTTGTGCAAAGAAGCAAAAATGTCTATGATTTTTTCTAAAAAGAGCTATTAGCACCATGTAAAAAATTTTGGTTCAAAAATGCCTATTAAGACTCTAAAAAGGTCCAAAAATACAACTTCCGTCGAAGTGGCCCAACAGACGTTATATTACAACTTGTGGGTCAATTGTGGGTCAAACGACTGTCTTGAGGTGTCAGCCGAAGGTCACTGTAGTTGCCGTGGGTCGGCGGGATCTACTTCGTCGGTAGTGTCGTGTTCTCATATCTCAAATCCACTGCCACTCGCTGTGGTTGCTATGGGTCGTCAGGATCTGCTTCATTGGTAGTGTTTTGCAGAAGTCGAAGAGGGTTTTCGGGATCAACCTGTTGTAGCAAGATCTCAACTCCGGCGCTGCTCATTGTGGTTGCCGTGGATCACCATTTTTGTTTCTTCAGTGTTCTTTATCCTCATCTGTTTTTCTCTTCTTTGACGGATCTGTTTGTGGTTGCCTGGATTTTACCTGCTGCAGATCGCTTTGCCTAAGGTAGAAGGTCGACGCTCTTGTCTTTCATATCAGGCACATCTAACTTGGCCGTTTGAACCATTATCTTCGTCGGCCACCTTTCGGTGCTTCCGCCATTTCTTGCTTTCTTTGTTTCAAATTTGTTTTGGCCACTTTTCCTCCTTATTGGAAGTGCGATGCTACATGAAATTAAGCAAAGTTTTTCAAACTTTAGATTATTTAATTGAAGTCGTCGCTGGTTTAATTTTGAAAATAAAATATATATTGCGCTACCATGATACTGGTGTTTTTTCTGTTTTAGGACAATAAATAAAAGTGCAAGAGGAATAAAACAATGAAGAGATAACATTGCTTCCAAATAGAGTTGCGAATTATGGGGGGCTGAGTTTTGGCAAATAGCATAGGGGAAATGGAGAAGAATGTTTGGTGTGTTGTTGGAGGAAGAAGCAGAGAAGACAAAAGCCGTTCTTGCATCATTGAAGATGAAGGTTGGTTGTCGATGTTGTCGTCGGTGCGCCGCTCGACTTCCTCGCCTTTTTAGTTTTTCATAGAGTCGTGTTGCAGTTGCTTTTCCGCCCTGTTTTTAGATAGTGTTTTTCTGTTTTGTTTTTTTCTTTGCCCAGCATATGCGTTTTTCAATTGGGTAAAGGACACCATCCACATGTTTTTCTATTTTGTTTTTTTTCTTTGCCCAACATATGTGTTTTTCAATTGGGCAAAGACCAGCATCCAAGTGTATTGTTCACTTTGACTAACTCACACTCCACATCATCCTATTTGCTCAACATTTCAAATAAAAGCGGTCAACGTAACGGACAGTGACAGTGGTGGTGTTTATGGTCCATTTTGTTATGTACATAGGCATTTCTGAACCAAAAATTTTTACATGGTGCCTGTTGCTCCTTTTACAAATGATCATAAGCATTTTTGCTCCTTTGCCCTTTAGGTTTTAACCACTTTAATTTATGTGCCATGTATGATGTACGTGTCTACAAACAACAAATATTTTCCCCTCTATTATTATTTTATTTTCAAATAAATATTTTACTGTTTTTAATTCTGAAGCAAAACAAACATAATCATTACATTTTCTCTATATCCAGCTCCTCTTTTTTCCTTGGGTAAAGGCGGAATTATGCCCAAGCTGTGTCTCTCATGCTAGAGTAATAGTTGGATTAACTATTCTCTCTGGTCTTATTTATAAACAATTTTTTTCTCTCATGGGGCTAGTCCCTTTTATAAACAACTTTTATTTTTTGTCTAAAAATGTAAGTTTTTTTTCCCTATTTTACCCTTATTAAATACTCATTCTTCTCATATCGTATACTCATTATCTCTCATACTTTTTATCTATTCTCTCTCATCATATATGAAAAAAAAACATGGCATTTTTTACACACTTATTACTTTTAACTACCAGTTCATTTTACGTAATCAATGAGAAAGTTGTTTATAAATAGGACCGAAGGAAGTATATACTTTCCTGTATACATTCACAGCCTGAATAATAACAAAGGGTCTTGAAATATCTATTTGCTTGTCGTGCGATGTTTTAGAATTTATGGTATGATAAACTATATATATAGCATGTCACGCAAATTAAAAGCTTTAATTTGTTCCTAGAGAAACTCTAAACCAATTCGCCTCAATAGAGGAGGTCCTCCTATTTCTCACCTCTTCTTTACGGATGACTTAATTCTATTTGCAGAGGCAACGCAAGATCAGAGCGACCAAATGCTAGATTGTCTTCAAAAATTCTGTGAAGTATTGGGGCAAAAAGTTAACAGAAGAAAGACTAAGGTTTGTTTTTCGAAGAATGTTCATTTCAACAGAGCGTATGACCTCAGCAGAGCTATGGGAGTTCTTTTAACGGGGGATTTGGGTAAATACCTGGGGATTCCTTTAATTCATAAAAGGGTCTCCAAGGTTTTGTTTAATCCCATTTTAGAGAAGACGCAAAAGAGATTAACAGGTTGGAAGAGAGGATGCTTGAGTATGGCTGGCAAAATTACTCTTATCAAGTCTGTCTTATCTGCCCTTCCAGCCTATTATATGCAGACCATATTACTTCCAAGAGGGTTACTGAAGGAGCTTGAAAAGAAGAGCAGAAACTTTCTATGGGATGAATAGGATGACCAGAGAAAACTACATCTTATCTCTTGGGATCAGATTAAGAAAGAGAAGAAAGAAGGCGGGTTAGGCATTCGAGATATGTGTAAACAGAACGAAGCTTTTGTTATGAAATTGTGCTGAAATCTGCTTACTAACAATGATGCCTTATGGACAAGGGTGCTCAGGAGCAAATAAAAATGGGATCAGATGAACGGACCGCTTCCTCGACAGGTAGCTTCTTATACATGGAAGGATATTTGTGCAGTATAGGACAAATTTCAAGGAGTGAAGATCAAAATAGGAAATGGTGCGATGGCCTCTTTTTGGTATGATAATTGGTCTGCTCTAAATAGACCATTGGTGGATCTCTTTCCTGGTTCACAGATGTTCATGGACTATAAGGAAAAAGTTCAAGATTATGTTAACCTGTGGAACGAGTAGGATATATAGAAGATGAGTCAATGGTTCCAGTGGCCGGTTATCGAACGAATTACAAGCATAAACCCCCCTGAGAGGAGAGGGGAGAGGATAAGTATTTCTGGCTGCCAGCTGTTGATGGTAAGTTTATTGTTAGTTCTGCATATCATTTCTGTTTTGCAGGTTCCCAAAATTAGAATCAAGCCTTTTGGAAGCTGCTGTGGAGGTGGAGGGTACCAGAGAAGATCAAATCCTTTATGTGGCTTGTCGCTCATGGTAAGGCTTACACGGCGAAGCTAAGACAGCAAAAAGGGGATTGATGGAAAATGCAAGTTGTTCGTTTGCATGCGATGAGGATGAGGATTTGATGCATATGTTGAGAGATTGTTCAAATGCTAAGGAGGGGTGAATTTCCCTGATTAAACCCACCTTGTGGAATAGATTCTCTACTCTGAATGGTGCGGAATAGATACATTGGAATTTAAGGAATGAGGCAGGAAGGAACTTCACCACTAAAGTTAGCCGGCCAATTCTATTCGAGTATATCTGCTGGGATATCTGGGTCGCTCGTTGTTCGAAGCTGTTTGGAGAGGAGCAAGAGATGGATAATAAAGGCGGTCACTCAAGTTTGTTCAGAGCCAGTTGGGATCTTGACTTACCTAGTAACTGTCAGTTTTACAACTATAACATTGCTGAGGTGGAACTGGGTATGAGGCGAAGATCGGGTTTTGTTTCTTTGGAGACAGATGCTTCGGTACTAGAGTCAGGTATGGCAAGTTGTGCTGGGGCAATTAGGGATGAAGACGGTAGATAGATTAGCGGGTATATCAGTCGGATCATTCACGTACCTCCTGTGGTGGCAAAGATTATTGCAATTATCCAGGGTCTTCAAATTTGATGGAATAGGAATCTAAGGAATATCATTGTGTCCACGAATTGTCTAAAGGCCATAAATCTGCTCACTAGAGGATCTATCAAGGATCATCCATTCAGGGATGTGATCGAGGATGGGAGACTGTAGATTTCTAAAGATTGGCAAGTTTTTCTTAATTTTGTACCTAGAGAGGATAATACTTTTGCAGACTCACTAGCGGGTTTGGCTCATGGCACTGCCGAGAATTTTGTTATCCTTGATCATCCACCACCTTCTATTCCGGAGGCGGTGGCTGATCATGGTTGATTGCCGTTTTGCGATCCCTCCTGGGAACGGGTTTTCTTTGTAACCTCCTTACAGGTTATTGTATTCCAGTTGTCATTCAAAAAAAAAAGAGAGAGAGAGAGAAACTCTAAACCTTTCTTAGGATCCAGATCAAAGTGGTCAGCTCCTGTCATCAATTTTCTCTTTAAGTACTTTCTTCTGCGGACAATGTCACACTTTTCTGTCCAGAATTACTGGAGTATACTCTTTAAGATTCAACTGAGAATTTTCTAATAACAGCAATAAGACCGTCCAAAGCAAGAATATAATATATATGCATGCAAGATATATAATGGAGTGTTCACAGGAAATGCACTTTTTGACAAACAAATTAGCTAATCTTCAAATACATTATTGCATGTCTAATATTTAATGGAATATTTAACGTTCTTGCTGCAGGTTGAAAGATGAAAGAAGCGATTTTCTCCTCCCCATGCAAAAAAGCAAAGAAACCGACGTGAGGCAATTGCAAGTGTATTCTATGTATTTCTTACCGAACATATTTAATTTCATAGTTAGTAAAACAGCAAAAATATCGTTGTATTCAATGGTTTTAACTGGTAGTTGCAGGTCATCTTTTATGTGTTGAGAATGTGTGATAGATACACTCGTAGTTCTTTTTCATGACTGTTAGTGTTAATTTATAATTTCTCCAAACCCAAGCCCTTCCTTTGACTATATTGGATCTGAACTACCTTAACCCGCGCGCTTTTATGCAACAAGTAGTAAGCATATAAATAGGTTTTTTTTCTTATTACCCATCTATATGCTTGCTTGTTTTTGTTTTATTTTTTAGTTTTAATTTCTTTCATATGTTGTTGCCAATATACTTAAACTCAGAAATCTATTTTCTTGTTTGACTTGTAATGTAATATGCAGCATCTCATATCATGTACCCAACATTAATTAATGTTATTTAGTATTATGATTATTATTAATTAAATTGTTTTCTTATTTAGTATTATTATTATTATTAATGTTATTTTTATTATTATTATAGGCACTCCGCCACGATTACGAAAACTGTCTGTCGGAGCTACGACAGGAGCTACGCTATTTAGAGTAAATTGATCTTTACGGAATTGGTTTGGGGTTGGATGGCAGAGGATCAATCATGATTAGAAACTTCCCACCTGGGGATCTCTGGCTGCCGATTGATGACCCCCTAATCCATATGGTGAATAAGAATATCCATAGGCTTGATCCATGTGCGAAGGTTTGTGATTTTGTCTTGCCTAACGGGCTGTGGAATGTTCCGAAATGGAGAAATTTCCTCCCACAGTGGGTGGTGGACATTATTTGTAAGTTGAAGCCACCATGTGAGACTGGAGTGGACATGTTTTGCTGGAGAAATTCATCTGATGGTAATTTCAGTGTGCGTGCTGCTTATAAATTTGTGTTTGCCCGGCAGGAGCAAAACGGCTCGTCTCTGTGGAAACAAGTTTGGAAGGCACCAATACCAGAGAAAATAAAGCTATTCTTATGGCAGGTAGTTCATGAGAGATTGCCAACCAACTCGCTTAGAGCGATGAGAGGGTTAGCTACTACTGATGAGTGTCCCTTTCAGTGTCAGAGAGCAGAGAGTGTCTTACATATTCTCCGTGATTGTGAGATTGCCAGAGAGGTGTGGCTATATTTTATTCCGTCTAACTCCAGATTTAGTTTCTTTCAGTCTGATTTGCAGGTTTGGCTTAAGGAGAATCTATCCAGATCTAGAGGCATGGGTCGTTTCAGTAAATGGGTGTGGCCAAGGGCGTTCAGTCTCATCTGCTGGTTACTCTGGAAGAATAGATGTAGCGGGATTCTGGACGGTGTTCGAAGCCACTCTCGTGAGATCATCCACGGAGCTATGTTTTCGGTGTTGGAGTCCACCTCGTATGCCGCCTTTAATCATCAGATATTTCAACAGTCACGAGATGTGGACACGGCGTGGCATCCTCCTCCGGCAGGAGCCATCCGTATTGACACGGATGGATCGGTCAACGACCAGGGTCAGTCAGCGTGTGCAGGTGTGATACGTGGTGAACGGGGCAACTGGATACTTGGCTTTCAAAAGCGGTTAGGTTGCGTGCCCTCAACAACAGCAGAGCTACTTGCTATACTATCAGGACTTCAAATATGTAAGCAACAGAACTTCACAAAGGTTGTCGCTTACACGGACTCTCTTGAGGCCTATCAGTTGATTATGAGAGAGGGGGGTCATAGCCATCCATTGAGACCAGAGATTGATGCAGTTAGGGACTTATTGTATTCAGATTGGGATATTGAACTCCATTGGGTACCCCGCGATGCTATCAGATGCGCAGATTCCTTAGCCAGGGAAGCTCACCAGCTGCAAGTAGATTCGGTGTTATTACTAGATCCGAACCCGGCTTGTTTTGTTTATTTGAACACTCATTCGCCGGCTTAAATCTTTTGTAATCTCCAATTTTTAATTGGCCATCATGATGTAAAAAGAAAAAAAAAGAAACTTCCCACCTGGGTAAATGCATTTATGTGTTTTTTTCTCTCTCCTTTTTTAACTTTTTCTTTAATTTTTATAAATAATATTGTAACATCATTTTTTTAAAATTATTAGTCTAAATGAGCGTACTCTGATAAGGAGTATCAACAATGATTGTGAGGGGCTCTATCGCTGGTAAGCATTTCATTGTTTTTATTTAAATAATTAAAATAATTTAATTTTGTAGGTAGTAACCTGGGATACATTTTTGCACGTGTGAATCGTCTTCAAGACATATTCTATTTTGTCCAGGTAATTAAACAAACTGAATATATGTGTGTCTGTTTAAAATAGTACCAAAGAAAATTCTTGAATTTTTTGTGTATGCAGGCCTTTCAAGGAAGGAGATGCAGGGACCTGACTTTGGAAGTTCTATATGTTGGGATAGAGCGTTGAAAATGGATGCAGCAAGCGAACAGGTACAGCATAAGCAGAAAGAGGCAAAATTATACCACAAATGGCAGGAAGCAAAACAACATATCTACCACTTCAAGTGCCACTTGCCTACCACTAAAACTTTTAAGTCCGAATTTTTATGCTATATCAGGTTCAAAACCCCGCGCAATGCACGTGTTGGTCGAAACTCACATATTAAATTTAATAATTAAATAGTATAATATTTATTACTTACATAATCTAAGCAAAGTTTATAGGATTGGTTGTGTGACAAGTGGGCGATTATGAGAGATTGAAAGGCCACTTGTTCGGCAAAAAAAGAGGATATTGGTAATAGGTGGCTCTATGACAAGTTGACTATCCACTTAATGTTACTTGATAGCTAGTGTCTTATGAGTGATAAATTAAACTATTTATTAATAATAATTTTTTATTATTATTATTATTATATGTGGCCACTTTCTACATTATTAAAAATTTATAATTCATTTTTAAAATATAAAAATAATTAAAAATCAATATTTAATTTATTACAAAAATTTAAATATTGAAACCTCATATATAACTGTGATAGCTTAATAAATTTTCTCATAATCATGATAACTTTTTTAACTTGCCCACTTTTTGAACAATTCAAATAATCAAATTTTATATAGATAATTATATAATATTGATGTAAAGATTATATAATTAGAGAATATATAATTATCTATATAAATTTGTTTATTCGGATTATTAAAAAAAATCCCCCTACTCCTACTATTGAAACTATATAATACATGTAATTTTTTCACTTATTTTTAAGTATATCATAGTTTTAGAATCATGGCATATACATAAAATTTGTTAGCAATTTTTTATAATATATTAAATATTTCAATTTATAGGGGTTCAGATCTTTTTTAGGTTTAGATTTTAAAAATGGATAAAGAAGTTATTATGATATAATCACGGGTGACCATATATTTGGAGAAGTTATCAATATATAAAAGTATGATGATGATGATGATGATGATATATTAAATAATTTTATTTATCTAATACAGGATATTGCCATGTGACAAGCATATAGACCTAAGACGTATCACACATCCAACCTATCAATGTGTCTCTTATTATATTAACTAATAGATAATAAATGAAAACAGGCACCAGCACCGCCTCAGGACTGACCAACCTCACAAGCCTGAGGATATGTTTGGTCAAAGCAAATGTGAGGAGTTGATACAATGCCCATGTTTGACGTCTCCAATTTTTTTTTTTTTTTGGGTCGAAATTGACGTCTCCATTTTCACCATACTTTTTATTTTTACTCCACCAAACCATGCCCCATATACAATAAAACAATGAGCAGCTTTTAGGACAATTGTGTATGTGCCATCAATATGAGGCCACCATAAAAGCTTCTTGTATTATGTGTCACTTATAAAGTTGGACTTTATATATCACACCATAAGCAAAAAGAAAAGAAAACACCCGCGGACCTGCCTAACTATTTTAGGTTCTAACTACTCTAATTTCTGTGCCATGTATGATGTACGTATCTGCAAACAACAAAAATTTTCCCCTCTATTATTATTTTATTTTCAAATAAATTTTTGACTGTTTTATTCAGGGTTGAGGAACCCGGCCGATCCGGTCCGGAAACCGGCGAACCTGCCAGTAAACCAGTCCGGTCCGGGTTCCAATTTTTTAAAAAAAATTTAAATTTTTCCTTTAGAATTTTATACTATAAACCTTAAATCTTCAATTTCTTATCGGTTTGGCCCCAATCTGACCCACTAACTCTTAACCCAATACCCCAACCAATTTAATACTCGGTCCAGGTTTTAATACTGTAGTTTTATTCTCAAGAAAAACAAGCATAATCATTGCATTTTATTTATATTCAGATCCTCTTTTTTCCTTGGGTAAAGGAACGGGGCCCAAGCCCAAAATTACACCTAGGACAAAAACTACAATACAAATTTAAATAAAATGTAATTTTAGATAAAACGCTCGCACTTAATATACACACACGCACATTTATAGCGCACGTTTTTTTATCTATATACAGTACACAAATGAGAACTTACCCATTGTGAAAATTATTAGATTAAAATATTTCTAAAGTCAAACATAAAAGGAACTATTCCTTTGGGTTGCAAATATGACAGATTAATTTTTAACAATCTAAAATTCATAAGCTTACAAAACAACCTATTTGAGTAAATTACCTCAATTTAGTTCTTCGCATTTTCATATATAGGCATACTCGCAGGCATAGCCCAATAAAACTTGTACGCTTAAAATAAATCGCTCAATTTCTCTTCTACAACTAATGTTACAGCAAATGCATCCTTTCCACATAAGAATGGACCAACCATTTACTTAGAGGCTCCCCACAACCCACAAAACACCCTGAATTCCCTTTTTCAATAAAGAATGGAAAGCTAAACACATGCAATAGTTCTTGCACTGCCTGTCTCACCAGAGAAGAACCGGTAACTCGGCTCCTCCGACCCCATCCGGTGATGATGTCAATCCGGTTAGGACTAGTCCCATATGTCAGCATCTGTCGCCGAATTGAAGCAAGTATCCTACACAATGCTGTCACAGCAGTTCCATCAGACATGACATGGAGATTTATAAGCCAGTAACATGAACTTTTCTCCTTCACAGCATCTGGGTACACATTCTTCTCTGCAGCCACCTCCCAAATGGACCCAGCCTCCTCTTTAAGCCCAGACTTGTGAAGAAAATTCACCACTGCGTCTACAAGCCCCCTTTTGCTCTCTCTATCCTCGGCTTGCATCAGATCCAAGAACCTGCTCGCATGATCCCGCACATTTTGACCGTCAGGTCCTGCTGCTGGCATAGACAGTAAGAATGCATGTGCAGGGTGGCCAGTAACTGACAAAAGCTCAGAACAAAACCCCATATCGTATGATGAACGTGCTTCTGTACAGCAACTGAGGAGTAAAGTATAAGTCTGCAACGAGGGCCGTAGGCCGCGAGCAACCATGCTTTGCAGAAGATTATATGCATCTAGTAAACGATGCACCCTAAGGAATGCGCTGAGAAGGGAATTACAAGTTGGTACATTTGGCTGCAAACCTGCATTTACCATCTCTTGATACCATGCCCAAGCCTTCTCAACATTACCAGCCTTTCCCCACAAGTCTACTAAAAGACCATAAACAGGTTCATCTGGCACCAAATTTTTCCACTTCATCTCAGCGAAGATCACTTCAGCTTGCTCGAGATACCCACAGTGGCCAAGTGCCTCCATGACTATGCTGTAAGTCACTTTATCAGGTTCATATCCTGCATTTTTCATGTCACTAAATAATTGTAATGCTATCTGATAGTTCCTAGCTTTAGCTTGCAAAGCAATCATTATATTGTAGGTTACCAGATTAGGAATACAGCCCTGATTAACCATCTCACAAAATAGCCTATGGGCAGCTGTTAAATTGCCAGATTTTCCAAGGCAATTAATCATGACACTATAAGTAAAGGTGTCGGGCGAGAGACCAGCTTGTTGCATCCTTTCATACATGGCCATGGCGACTTCAAGATATCCTGCTTTTGCATGAATATCGATAAGCGTGCAGTAAGTGACACGGTCAGGTTCACATTTCTCCTCCTGCATTTGATGGAAAACGTTGAGTGCTTCCTTCAGGCAGTTTGCCCGACCATAGTTGTGTATCATTCGATTATAAGTGACAACATTGGGCTTGCATCCGTCACTGACCATCTGTTCCAGTAATTTGTTTATTGTGCCAAACTGTCTAGCACGGCCTAGGATGCCAACCATCGTAGTATAAGTATGATCATCATGCTTGAACCCTGGTTGTCGCTTTAACCAATCAAAAAAGCCAAGAGCAACAGAGTAGTCTAGAAGTGGCTTCAGGATTTGGTTAGCTTGATAAGCATCCAATGAACAATTTAGGTTATAAAGAGCCTTCTCTGTAGCAGGACTCCACTTTAGCTTCTGCAGTATATCTGAAACAGCTTCCACAACACGTCCCGTGTTAGCAAAATGCCGATTTGTTTGAGCGATTCCAGTTGGTGTTCTCAAATTCTCATGTTGCTTGTTGAAACCTTTACTAATCGATCGCGCAAACTGTGGATCTGAAGTTTGCATGTTGGAAACAGAATTTTTCGCAAGCCGGTTTGGAAGAGTTCTTGTTCTCTGTGGTACATCTCCCTGGTCATGGCCATATACAGGAGGTTTTGAAGCCCCCGCTGACTTGCGTGTTCCTGAGGAAGGAAAATTTTTTATGCCTTTAGACAAATTTGATTTATCACCACGTCCCCTTGCACCTTGATACTTGCTTGTATAGTTTGACCCAATATCAGAAGAAACAGATGGCTTCGGATGAACACTAGAAAAAGCCTCTTTTTTAATGTGTTTCCCATTTGAAGGTCTGACGTCAGGTAGGCTCCTGGTGGTATCAATCATACAGTTTTTAGAGTAGGTTAATATTCCTGTCCCATGACTCCCATCTAATAAAGGAAGCTTATAATTAGCTATATCAGAAAGAAAGTTGACAGCTGCAATGCCCGCCCTGAAAACCGGTTCAGCATTAAAAGTAGATCTGTGTGCAGCATGCGTCTGAACATCATCAGCAACACAAGCATATGTTACAGAATCTGATTTTTGAGATGGACTTGGAGTGGACACGGTTTTTGGTGTGCAACCTGATTGGTAAACACCCTCAACACTATGAGAACCTAGTCCATTAACTGAGTCTCCTGAAACCAAGGTTCTTGCTACTCCAGATGCTGCTTTTGTTGCTAAGGTGGGTGGCTTCTGTGCAAGTAAAGCTTCATTTTTTGTCTGCTGTCTTCTTGAGACTAAGGTTTCATCCTCCGAGCATGTGCTAGTACTTCCATCAGCAGTACTGCAACGTGAACCACCTATGAAAAAACTCCTAGCGCCACTTGAAAGTGTACTGATCTGCTTTGCCCGTATCATCCTCTGCAAATAAAGTTGAAAGACTCTTAATTATGAAACAAAATGAAAATGGATGCAGCAAGCCAACGGGTATAGCATAAGAAGAAAGAGGCAAAATTACCACGAATGGCAGCAAGCAAACATGCCAACCACTTCAAGTGTCACTTGCCTACCACAAAAAAGTTTGAATCTGAATTTTATGCTATAATGACTTCCACTAGACAGTTGTATTTGCATATAATGATTAAGTACACGATCTAGGCACCAGCACCACCTGAGACCTGACCAACCTAGTACAAACTGTTAGAATGTGGCAAGCCTGAGGATATGTTCGGTCGAAGCAAATGTAAGGAATTGATTCAATGCCCATGTTTGACCTCTCCATTTCAACGTACTCATCTTCACTCCATCAAACCATGCCCCAAATATAATAAAACAGTGAGCAGCTCTAGGAAATTTGTGTCAGTCCCATATTTCATCCAGAACAACGAGTAACGACAGAGCAGAAAGGCTATACACCATATCCGTAAAAGATTATTATGCCTGCTCCCAAAATTTTATCATTAGAAACAAGAGACCGAGAATAAAAACAGAATGAAAAAATACCAACTTGAACACAAAAATTAAACCTGAAGACATGAAAAATTACAAGAAACACGACCCAAAATCAAGTATAACTATTCTGTATTTACCGTCTAGACGACCTAAATTACAGAATTATCATAGTATTGCTACGGAGTCCCGTATGATATGAATGGTCTTTAACAACCAAATAACTAATAAACTCTCGAGAAACCCACAAAAGCAAGGTAGTGTAAAAAAATGACCTGCAAACATGAACAGAGACTTGAGAGAGTTACCTCAATGTGTGATCAGAAGGTTTCTGCGAATATAGAGGAGCCGACGGAGATAGTAGCGAGAAAGGAGAGAGAGGTGGAGGGATTGTGTGGCGGGCACGTCCGCCGTCAAAAATGCGAGGGTTTCTCCAAGCAAGCTGGGCACGCGGCTATGAGGTGTGCCCTGAGATCACTGACCTCCTCCTTCAACTTTCGTTTTTTGTAATTCATTTTCCGTCGTTTACTTTTCTACACGTGTCAACTCCTCATGACTCACACGTGACTCTCACAAAGATCTCGTTGGAGACAATTGCACCTCTTGTTTTATTTCCGGTCAAGATTATTATTATTATTATTATTAATGGCTAGAATGTTAGATTTTATATAATTGAATTTTGCAGGTATTTTTCAGAACCAGAAAATGTAGCTATGTATTTCTCAAATTTAGGTAAAAAATGGAACTCCGCACCTCTACTATAGTTCTGTCAAGGACTTAATTAGAAAATGAGGGAAGGTTAAAAAAAATTTCCCATTAAAGATTTTATTAGCAAGAAAAACCCAATAAATTTGCAGACAGTTTGTAGACACATACTTATGAATAAAATTCCCAATTAATGCTTTTCCTTCAATTTTCATATTTAACTTTCAGGCGGCTCCATATTTGTGAGAAATAAACAAATAAAAGGCATAAGTGTAAAGCATAACTATTTTGACAATTGAGACATCCGGTCATAAAACCTATTTGGAAATAAATATGATTATTATTATTATTATTATTATTATTATTATTAAAATGGAATCACTATCTTCTAGAAATATCGCGTGCGGAGAACTCGGACGCCCAGGGCCATTTAAGATTGAGAGTACGAAGTAAACCTGGCTTGTTGGTCAAGGAAAGACGCTTTGTTTGTTTCTCCGCCTCATATTTTTCACGATATTTAATTTAAGTCAGGGCAAAATATTAAAAAAAAAAACTCTAAAAGTGTTAAAAGTTAAAAAGATGTTTCGATTATTTATAATATCTAAAAAAAAATGTTATGATTTAATTCATCATTTTTAAAATTAAAAAGAAATGATAAAATTGTCATTCAGAGTTTAATTTTTAGTTTGACAGAATTAATTGTAAATATTTTATCTAAACTTGTAAAATTTTTATCAGAGTTTATGAAACTCTTATCAAGTCTTATAAATTTTGCTTTGCAACTTATAAAATTTTTTAAGGAAGTTGTAAAATTTTTTTAAGAACTTGTAAAAATCTTATCAAAACTTATAAAATCCTTATCAAATCTTATAAATCAAAATTTATAACATGTAAAATTCTTTAAGGAAATTTCAAAATTCTCTTAAAAACTTATGAAAACCTTATCCAAATTTATAAAATTTTTATCAAAACTTGTGAAAACCCTTATCACATATCTTTAACTTATTTTATTTTTGTGTGCAAGATATCCCGGCGGGCTTGTGTGAGCCCGAGGAAGAGTATTATTTAAATAACAAAATATGTATTCATATTTTAAATATAACATTTTAAAATTTCAATTAAATTTTAATTTCAGTAAATACTATATAATATACCACTTTAGCATCTTATTGTAAATTTATTTTGACTAATTCTCATATATTAGGTAAAGATTTAACAGGTGAAAAAAGGGAAAGATTAGGTTATTAAATATGCCTTAAATTAATAATTTTTTTCAAGTTTACCGGTATCCTCTCCTTACAGTTACTTTTTAGCCAATCCTCATTTTACATTTACAAATTACTCTTACATTTTCCTCCTTTCTATCACTTTCCAGTGAGAATTAAATAAGCATAAATTTAAGAAATAGATACTAATAACCTCTAAGTTAACTATTTAAGACAGATATTTTTTACAGGGGACTTATAGTAAAGATTAAAATGGTATGTGATACTCGAGTTGTCACACCCTCATCTTATTTTTACCTATTTTAGAGTATTTGAGGAAAACGATACACAGTTCAGTGGGCAATACAGAAATAGTATAGATATACTAATATTATGTGCACGATTACAGAAATCCTCCATAGGGATTCGTACTTGATAATTACTATTAATGTAGCCTCACAACGCTACGTGGGTGTCTAAATCCATCCTAATGAAACGGAGATATCTTCTCGTATTTGTTTCACCACTGCAATCCCTCCGTACAGTTCTCTTCTTTATTCTCAGTATATGTTCTGTCTTTTCCCGTCTAAATTGTTAATAGGAGGTGAGATTCTAGGGAATCTCAACAGGAAAGCAATACCAATATGCATGCAATATAAGTGCTTGATGCATGACGTGCTTGCATTACATAACCCATACTCACACAATGACATATCTGTGTGGTCAATGTTTCAAACAATATATGTATAGTCATAGCATAAACAGAAACAGAGCTTCAATTATTCATATATGTTTCATAAAATCAAGTAAAGCAATAACATACATCAATATACGAGAACAAATATCAAATACATGCAGGACAAGTAAGTTCCCTACCTCAAAGCTTTATAACTATATGTTTGGATGTGTCTCGTAAAATGTGTCGTGTTCGTCAGTTCGTCCTTCGACTCGGTCCTAAAATATTAAATGTACAAGAAATAGATCATAACCTATCCAAGTATCATTTTAAACTCTTCCATAGTGTTTATTGCGGTTATATTAGTCTATGGTGAAAATTTATCAAAATGCCCTTGGGACCCCAGTCCTTCCCCATCGCACCCTACCCGATAGGCATGTTTTCCCAAAATGTTGACTAAGGCTATGCTGACTTATTTTCACCCAAGGAATCCATTTTCGAGCCTGAAATCACCATATTCACTACAGATTACAAAAATACCCTTGACAGCCTCTATTTAGAGTTTTAGTGGCATTTTCGTAATTATGCTTTTTCGGCTTTTTCCGAAAAAGTGACCAATTGTAACCCCACCTATTTTTGTCCACTGAATCCAGTGGAACCATTTATTTCATGAAAACCAAATTCCTAAATCTAGTTCTAGCCAAAAGTTTCACAAAAAATAGGAAAAATTATCCTTTTGTGTTTTAGCTTCCAAAACTTGTACTTTTCCACTTCTAATACTTTATTAACTCATTTAAACACTTCTTAACCATGACTCAAAGAAATTTGGGCAGCATAACCCCTTAGGGTTATGGCTTTACAAATTTACAAACTTGACAAAAATCACAAAAAACAAACACAAACCTCAACAACAACTTCATACAATAATAGATCTAAAATTTGTAAGGTTACCTCTTGATATCTTAAATATTCTCTCTCTAGACGTCTCCTCTCTCTCCCCCTCCCCTTAAGCTAAGAATGGTGTCTTTAGGATTATGGATGTATGAAGAATCAAAGTTTAGAGAAGGATATCATGACAAAAATCATAAAAAAAGCTTAAGAAATCACTTCTTACCTTAGATTTCTTCTTTGTTCTCACTAAAGCTCTCAAAGTCTCCAAGCTCTCTCTCTCTCTCTCTCTCTCTTCTTTCTCTAGTGTTGGACTAAATGCTACATGAAGAGGAAAGAGAATGTGTTTTATTGAATTTCTCTTCTTTCCTTCTAACCATTGATTTCACCAAGGGTTGACATGGTGATACATGTCTTCCACCATAACTCCCTCCATACTTCCACTATATCTCTTCATTTTATGCCATACTTCATCATAATTTGACATACCTGCTCCCTTACCATCACCCTACCATGATCATCATGTCCATATTTCATGTCATACCCACCTTACCATTGTCATCATTATTCTTTTCTTGTAGCATTTTGGACATGTGCTCATAAAATTAATTTATTCCTCTCATTTTTTATGTGTTAGCAGAAATTTTAAGAGGGAAGGAAAGGGAAAAATGATTTCAACAATTCCATAATTCCTATAAATGAATTATGTCCAATTCCTCCTAATTTCACAATTCTTGATTTATTCCATCAAGAATAATCCAATTGTACATTTTTCTTTATTTTCCCTGATTAATTGAAACTAACTTCAATTAATTAGAAAATAATTAATATTGGGCTAAATTGGCAAAATTATGATTCTGTGATCACCTTTGTAATTTAATTTCTTTATTGAATTAATTTGTCTATTTCTTTATGAATATGAATATTTCAAAATTCATAAGATCCAAATTCTTGAATATTCACCATTTTATTGAATTTCTCGAATAACTGCAGTATTTTTTTTTTAATATAAAAGTTGGGGTGTTACAAGAGTCATTAAAATGTAAAGCTCCCAAAATAAAAACCCTTCCAGTTGCTCCTCTATCAGTATGAATCATTTTTATTTAGTGTGTGTTGGGGTGACCTCAAAAAAAGTGCTTTTTAGCCCAAATCTTGGTTTTGCAATGAAAGCAGTCGAACACTATAAAAAATCTGAGAATCCTGTTTTTGGCCCAAACCATGGTTTTTGGGGGGAAAAAAGCTATTATATGTGGAAGTTATTTTCAATTGCCTTGCTGAGAAAATTCTAACCATTGGGAGTATTATTACCCTCTGCCCTCAGTCCTTTTCTCAGATTCCCTTTTCTCTTTCTCTTTCCCATCTCACTTTTTTTACCCCTCTCTCTCTCCTTTGGGCATCTGACGTAAGAAGGAAAAAAATAAAAGAAACAAAAGTTGTTTTTTGTGCCAACAAAAGGGATAAAGAATAAGGAATAAGGAAAAAAATTTAAAAATGAAATAACGTCATGGAATTAAAAATTTTGTAATTTAGGAAATCAATATCTGTTTAAAATTAAATATTATTTTTTTCATGATTGACAAATATTATAATTTTGTATTTATTATGCAATTTAATGTGAAATAATACTTAAAATATAATCTCATTCTTTATATGTAATTATCATAAAAGTGTAATGTCATTTTTAGTCATTTGACCATGAAAAAAGCTATTCTGATAAAATCATCCAAACACTCCCATTTTATTAAAATCATTTTTTTCCCATAATCTATTCTCTTGTAATCTATTCTCAAAAAGCTATTATCTCCAGAAGTTATTCTCCAAAAGCTAATAAGAACACACCCTTAAACCAATTTGGCGAGGGCCTTTTTAAGTCAAATTTACAATCCGAATATTAGTACAGTATTATTTTAGAAAAAAAAGAAAATACTAGTTAAATTTTAAAATCTCAAATCAGCGATTTCTTAGTAAAATGAGTTGTCAATTGCTATACTCTTATAATTAATACCTATATTCTCATAAGTAACAAGATTGATTTGATATTTTGAAGTTCAAGTGGTATTTTCTTTTTTTTTTCTTTTTTTTTCTTAATTTTTCATGCTTGTCATTTTAAAATATGTCCGGACAAATTAACCTTGTTCTTTACTTTTTTCTGGCCGAGTACAAATTAACATTTCATGAAAGAGGGAAGAAGACTTTTTCCTTGATAGCACCAAAAGTATCTCACTCCACAACAAAACACTTTTTATCCGTAGATTTGCTCCATGGATGATTGTATATAATGATTGAAAATCGAACTTTTAACCACTTGTTTTTTCAGATCAAAAAACAATTAAAAAGTCTGTTTGGCCAAAAAAAAATAATTTTAAAAGTCATATCTTTAACTTAGTATGCATGACGGCGCTAAGAAGCCCAAGAGATATGAACAAAACAAATCGGTCGCTGACACATTAAGGCCCATGTGTTGGTGACATGTTTCAGCCCATCGTGATGATCGAATGCTTAGCAAAACTCACTGCGGTAATCTCTACGTCTCAGGAGGATTAGTTTCTAATTATCGGTTGGGGTTATCACCTGGATTCTACAAAAAAAAAAAAAACATGATTCTCTCTACCAAGGAGGTTGAGTCTTACAGAATGGGCTAATCCTTCATAACATAACGAACCAATATTCCAATCCCCGTTGGGAAAGGTGAGTGCCCGATAGTACCTCGAATATAATTACTTCTGATAGAAGGATACCTATACTTAGCAAAAAAAAAAAAAAACATGATTCCCTCTAATAAGAAGATACATGTGCCTAACCCAAAAAAAAAAAAAAAAACCTAATGAGTTGGATCAAGTGGAAAAGATTATTCTCTTACAACGTGATAAAACAATATTCTAATTCCAGCAAGGAGAGATAGATACGTTTATTGTTGGACAATGACTCAAATAGAATTGTCTCTTATAAGAGAACATTTGTGTCCAAAAAAATTGTAAACAACACCCAATGTATGAAACTCTTTGGCCACTAGGAGTGCGCGTATATATGGAACATCACTGCTTGAAGTTTGTCTTATAAATGGTTGTTCAATATAATTTAGAGAAAATCACACTAAGATTTTAATTAAGAAAAATAATATTAGAAAAACCTCGTAGCTTGATGTGATCAGGATTTTGATGTAATTTTCCCTATAATTTATTTATGGTTCTTGTTTTTTATATGAAGGAGTGATATGTAAATGAATCTCGACTTTAGAATTTAAGACAAATATTGCTTTATATCTTGGTCTTGAATTTGTCTTCTAGAAAATATTTAACTCACAGAATGCACTGTGCCGTAAGAAAGTCCTCGTCCTCGTCCTCGTCATTTGAGTTGTTTTACCACGCCAAATAAAATTAAGGGTTAAGATGTAAAAATACATATGTGATTGTCCTCGAAGTGCACCCAACACCAAATATTTTTTTAGGTGCAACAGTGACTATGTGGTTACAAAATATGTGCAAAAATACCCTTTGACCATTAGTTTGACCATTTGACCGTTAGTTTGACTTTTTTATCCTAAAAGTGTTGACGTGTACAATGACATGGAAGTTGGAGTGACATTCTGGAGGAAAAAAAACTTGCTGAAAATCAAATTTTCCTAATAAATCATATAATTTAATAAAAATTAATAATATAATGTATGTATATAATGATTTTAATTTAATAATATTGGGAATCTAGGGTTGGGAAAAAATCGAGCAATCAGTATGTTTTTTAGAACAACAGCTCTGCTGAGTGAGTTAAGCACTCTGCACTCAGATTTGAATCTACTTCAGCGAAGGTGGTACTAAAATAGTGAAATGTGGAAATATTAATTGCAAAGCTTTACCAGTCAGCAAGTTTTTTTTTTCCCCAAAATGTCACTCTAGCATCCATATTATCGTACAAGTCATTACTTTCAAGGTCAAAAAGTCAAACTAACGGTTAAAGGGTACTTTTGCACTTATTTTGTAACCACATAGTCACTGTTGCACCTAAAAAAAATATTTGGTGTTGGGTGCACTTCGAGGATAATTACATGTGTATTTTTACACCTTAACCCTAAAATTAATATTGATTTTCTTATGTGCGGATCAATTAACTCAATTAGCTCATAACATAGTCAGTACTGTGTACATCTTGGATGAACCTGCACCTAATATCACAATGTAGGACTCTGGAATTACTTGATCTTATCTTGTAACTCTCTTTATGAGAGCAATAATCAAGTTTATATTAAAAAAATAATATTTATTTTATTTATTTATGCGGATTTTTGAATTGAAATATTAAAAAGGCGGCCTTGCTTTTCTTGCAACGTGGGTAATGAAACACAATGATGATGGGAGCATGATGAGAGAGAGAGGGAAGAAGAGAGGAAGGGAGGTCATGAAACGATGAGGGAGAAAGCTGAGGAAATAACAGTAGTCAGTCTCATCAATAATTCAAAGTTCCCTTTCAAAACCCTAAAGACGGAGTACTATAAAGCCAATGCCAATATGTCACTCCAAAAAGATTACAGAAAGATTTTACCCAAAAAAAAAAAAAAAGATTACAGAAAGATGCTCCCACCTCTTCCTCAAATTATGCTTTTCAATGGGCTTTGCCCTTTGATCAACAAAAATTATGCTTTTCAATGATTGCTCTCCCATTCTTTTTGCTCAACTTATTTGTTGTTATAAATTATAAATACCAAACTATAATATCACGAAATACATTGCAAAACTGGCAACTTACGTATTAATTGAATTCTAAACACTTCTTTCTTGTTTTGGGGAAAAAAAAATCTCAGTTTTTTTTAAGATCATATTTATAAGCTCTGTAAGCACTTATATATTTACACAGTTCAAGATATTTTTTTTTCTAATATGTTTACATTGTACAATGCTTAAAATAGTCATGGACTTTATTTATGTTGATGGAGGGAAATCCGGAAAGTATGTCTTTTTTCTGATTGTATAGAGGCAGTCAATCTAATAGTTAGAGGATGTGATTGTGATTATCCTTTCAAAGATCTAGTTGATGAAATTAGAAATCTTGTTTGTAGAAATTGGCGGGTTCGTTTTGTCAATGTCCCATGAGAAGATTTAGTTTTTGCTGATAGGTTGGCAAAATCTACTCACGGGAATTAAAGAAATTTTTGTATCTTTGATCATCTATGACCTATTAATCAAGAGGTGGAAAATGATGAGAGATTGTAGATTGTTTGTAAGTGTTTTTCTATTTTCTAAAGTTGAATAGATGATGTCCAGTTTATACTCAAAAGGGAAAAAAAAAAACTACTCCAAATAAGTACTCCCTCCAGTCCTAAATATAGGACAAAATTTATAGTGTAATTTGTACTATAAACTTTATCCTATATTTAAGACTGGAGGTAGTATATAACTTAGAGCCCCTTTGATTTAATTGCAGACCCTCTTAATAATGTAATGAAAGTTGCAATACAATGCAGCTAATGCTTATTGCCATTAGCATGTTTGGTTTGTTATTAGCAAGATAGAGATAAATTATTTTTTTAGATTTAATTGGAATAAAAAAGTCCACAATGTCCCTCACACACAAAATGTCCCTCCGCCTTAGTAACTTGTCTTTTCATTATGTTATCAAGGTTAGAATTGAGATTTCACCAAAGACTGCAAGCATACAATGGATATTCATAGAGGCCTCCCTATAAATAGATATAATCAAAAAATGTGCAATCTTATTTATCATTATAATATATATTATCATAAATACGTTTAATCAAACAAGCCACCTATAGTAATACAATAAAGATTATCATTACAGGTGTACAATGCAATCAAACTAGACGGGTTCTTAGTATGTTGTCCTCGTAAACAAAGCCAACAGTAATATGGTATAATTAATCACCAATGATATTTGGAACCAGAAGTAGGTACCGTAATAACTTCCACTAATGAAACATGCTCCCGACCAAACCTTTTTAATAGTGTTAATTATCAGGAATTATACTTTTCTTTTAATGAGCTCATGATTGCTATGGACGTTATGCATGTGAGGCCTAATCTGAAAATGATTCTTGCACACTCATAAGGGAAAAAAAGTGTGAATATATATTTAGTCCGTGTTTTATTCTCCGTTGAAATTTTTTTCATAATTTTGTATAGGTTTCAAGATAAATCATACACTATAACATTTAGAATAAAGACATCAAAAGAAATAATTATCATTAATGTTTTAAATTTAGTTTATTTCATGCTAAATTGGATTTTGTTCAATTGATCCGAATTAATTAGCATCACCCCCGATGGCTTTAAAGTTTAAACACTTTAGAGCTACCTTTTCGGTGGAGGAAAAGGCTTTTTATATAAAATAAAATTATAGATAGAATAAATAGTAAAATGAAAAAAAATAAAAAGAAGGGGGGATCATTGTTTGTTGACCTTGGCATGCAGGAATCTCATTTTCCCTGCAAGTGGCTCCTTTAGCCTCATTTCTTCTAAAAGTATTTGTAAATTCAACTACTTTTGGACTTTTTAGCCCCTTCTTAGAATATAAAATCTCACATTTTTTTTTTTTTTTTGCCCGTATAAAATCTCATATTCACAAACTATAAAATAATTATATTCTACTTAAGTATCTAAAGTCTTGTGCAAAATGTTGAAACCTGCATTTTAGTTGATAATAGTTTCCTTAAAAAAATTTCAATTTTGGTTTTCAAATTAGTTAAACCCTTTACGATTTAACCTTCCTTTTACCCAATTAATTTAATTATTAGCTCTCGGCAAAAGAAATAAATAGGAAAAAGTCACCTCAAATTAATAATATACATGTTAATTAATATTATGACACCATCAACCCCGGCCATATTACTTGCTTGCTCATTGATTAAGTCTGGGCTGAGAGTTGTGAGCCATCTAATATTATAATTGACTATAAATAAATAATGGGGTTTAAACTTTGAAGAGTGTTAAATAATCATTATTATATTTTTAATCATTATTGATATGAGTATATGACAGCGCTGGATTCATATTTTGGCAGTGTGAAGCCTTTTTAATATAACCCGTAACATCTGTCCTGATACGTTTATTTAAGCATTATTTCATTCATCAACTAACAAAAATAATCTCACAATAACTCAAAAACTTTTTTTTTGCCAGCCAAAAACTACATGATATTAAGTGGATCGGATTATAAATAATGTAATAAGTAAATAACAATGGATCAGAGAAAAAAAATTGAATCTTTACCGATTCAATACTATATTATTTTGTAAGAGAGAAATACAGTCTACATTGATTAAAAAATAGCAATATGTATGAATACAATTTTCAACTAGTTTTGTTTTAAATATTGAAATTTTATTTTTAATTGAAAATATATGTTTGATTTTTTGCCCTCCTAACACAAATATTTTATTTGACAAGCGAACTTGAGACTAGAAGAATTTAACAGGACTTTATATTATTAGACCAACCTTTTTAAAACTTAAGTTGGAATAGTTTATTTTTGAGAAATAAATACTTATTACGTAAATTAAAATAAAACTTCTCTCATATACTTATTTCATATATCGTAAATCATAAATCATAAATATTTATAAACTATCTCAAATAAACACAAAATCTCTTTCAACAAATGAACTTATCGAGGTTTAAATTTGGTTAAAGGTTTCTCATTTTAAGATTTTGTACGCAAAACTTTTATTCTATCAATAATTTCAGTATTCAAACCTATGGTGTCTTCCTTTTTTGGTGAGACGCTTATCCTCTGTGACAACAGTTTCCTAGTTATTGTTAGAGCAACTTTTAATCGTTCATCCAAATATAAATCATATTATAAAAATTGATTTTTTTATTAAGTCATTTTTAATAAATCAAAATCATAATAAATCATTTTTTCTACCGTTATCCCGGACACACAATAACGAAAACGTCAAGATGTTCCTAACGGAAAACCTCAAGCGTTGAATAACATCATTACATCAACAGCTGGAGGCCAGAAAAAAACAATAAAAAGGAATAAAAAAAACAATACCAGGTGAGTCTAGAAGTTCACAAGTTTTTAGTTGGAAAAAAAAAAAAGAAGAAGTTCACAAGTTTTGGGGAATTATTTATTTTATTTATTAGAAACTGAAGCAGTCAATGGAACTTAACTGGTCTGGCGGACGGCTTGAGGCGCCGTTCAGCTGTTTTTTTTTTTTTTTTTTTGCCGGTGCTGTTCAGCTGTTGTTTTGATTCGTCCTTTCACCAATTTTCTCTTGTGGCCAGTTCGTTGGTAATAGCAAAATGCCAAAATTGTCATATACTCCTTGTGGTTGACTGGTTGTGATAAAATATTCACTGTCAATTCTCACAAAATAATAAAAATAATTAAAAATATTAAAATTGTTTTAAAATTCAGGTGATTTTTAATATTATTCTTATTAATTATATTAAACTCAAATATCATATTAATTATTACTCTTTCTCACTATCTTTATTAAATATAGACAAACATGAAAAGATAAATTAAATGCCCATTAAAAACTTACAAGTGTCTTATAAAAGGGATTAAGAATACTTACTAGTTAATGTCTCATAATAAAGACCAGATAAAGTACTATGTTAGCTTTGATGTCAAAGTTACTAACGATCGGAAATGAAGTAAATTTAGGGATCAAAATCACATACTCCCTCCGATCTATAATATAAGGCACCTATAGAAGAAATATGTGATCCATAACATATGACATCTGTAGTTTAATTAATACATTTTTTCCTGTTCTACTCCTATGATTAATGCTCACTTTCCAATTTTACCCACTGATTATATTTCCTCTCTCTAAAATAAAAATTCTAATGCAATTATAATGATATACGGTGACTCTTCTCTCTCCTTACAACCATCATTTCCCATGCATATGTTTTTATGAAATTGTTTTCTCTCTCATTTCCCATGCAAATACTGTTTTTTAAACACATTTCTCAACAAGAATAAAACTGAAAAAAATTTATATTTTAAAACATATTAAATGATTTATCTACTATTTTTTGTTTCTCATAAATTAATTAAAGTATCATATATTATGAACATGGAGAGTATTTAAAACTCTAAGATAAAAAATAAAATCACTGTAAACTATATAATGACAAAAAATGAGGTCAACTCAAAACGTAAGCACGAAACAAGTATGTTATATACGAATTTCTCTAAGAAGTTAATTTTTTTTTAAAAAAAATCCAATTCCTGCAAAGTATGATTAATTGAATCAATCAACTCCATATCTAATGGTTAATACATAACCCCCTCTAATCTTTAATATAAAACATATTTAATTAATTTGATTAGATTAATAAAATTAGTTAAATTAATATAATACTTATTTTTTTAAAACACTCTAATTATCTTCTTTAATTATTTTATTTCCCTTTCTCATTAATTACTGTTGAGGGAGTATTGATAGGGATAAATTAAAAAAACATTAACAAATATGGAAGATATATGTCATGTTTAAAATTGAGATGAACTCCTCAAATATATCTTACATTAAGGACGAAGGGGATTAGAGGGTACTTGGAATGATTGGATCAGGGACTTAATTGTAATTACCACATTAATCAATGGAAGTTTATGACGATAATAGTATCAAATGTCAAAACCCCACGTAATGATCCATCCCATGGGCTGATTTGGTAAAATAGCTGCGCCAACATCATGCGAATCCAAGGAATCAAAATACTCAAATAATCATAATATACTTCATTTACTTCCACGTTCATAAAAATCCCACTCAACAAAATTTACATCAAATATCAGTGTATCCATCCATTACAATAACGATTATAACTTATTTTCAAAACTTCGCCTTCTCTCTCTCTTCACATCCCTTTCTAATTATTTTCCCGGAGCACTCACCGGCGGCAACCCACGGCTACACTGTATATAAGAGCCCTCAAAATCTTGCCTCACCGTGAGTTAAGAGCAGATAGCTAGGCTGTTCTCTTTAGGTGAAGCTTCTTCAAGAGAGAAGCATGGGAAATTGCAACGCTTGTCTGAAATCAGAAGTCGCAGAAGAACCATCGAACAACAACCACGCAAACCACAGGAAGAAGAAGAAGAAAACTAAGGACAGACGTCAAAACCCATTCGCAGATGAAGCAATTCACTCGCCGGCTCCGATCCGAGTCCTGAAGGACGTGATTCCACTGAGTCACCGAACTCGAATCAGCGACAAGTACATACTCGGACGTGAGCTGGGTCGCGGCGAGTTTGGCATCACCCACCTCTGTACAGACAGAGAGACAAAAGAAGCACTGGCCTGCAAATCGATATCGAAAAGGAAGCTCCGAACGTCGGTGGATATAGAAGACGTAAGGCGCGAGGTTGCGATAATGTCGACGCTACCTGATCACCCAAACATCGTCAAGCTTAAAGCGACATATGAAGATAATGAGAATGTTCATCTCGTGATGGAGCTCTGTGAGGGCGGTGAGCTCTTTGACCGGATCGTCGCCAGAGGACATTACAGTGAACGCGCCGCCGCGACGGTGTCCAGAACGATAGCTGAAGTTGTGAGGATGTGTCATGCCAATGGTGTCATGCATAGAGATCTCAAGCCTGAGAACTTCCTTTTCGCTAACAAGAAGGAGAATTCTGTCCTTAAGGCCATTGATTTTGGACTATCTGTGTTTTTCAAGCCTGGTACGTGACTTATCCCTGTTTCCTCCTCTGTTTTTTTGCAGCCAAGAAAAGATATCTGAGGTGTAGGTTTATATTAGGCTTGCCTTTCTAAAAAAAAATTGTTTAAACCAATTTGATAGTAGTTTCTTTTAACGTTATTCAAGAGTGGTATGTGACATATATATGTTTCTTCGTCGTACTTGCTCTGTTTCTTCTGGCCAAGAAACCACTCTAGTGGTAGTAGTGAACCAAAAATCACCGTGAATCTTTTTCTTCCTATTAGATTTTTGAGGGTTATATATATATATATATATAAGGCTTGTCTTTTCATTAATATGCAAATTTTGACTTGGAAAGTTTTTGTTCCCGAAAGTTTCTTTTTAGAATGACATTGAATCTGAAAAAATTTTAGGATAATATTGCTTCTTAGGGAACCTTTCCATGGCATATTTTCACCTTAACTCTTTTATCAAAATAGCTTAAACCAATTTCAGAGTGCTCCTACACCTTTCTTTCCACTATTTTAGGAGACAGATTTTCAGAGATAGTTGGGAGTCCATACTATATGGCGCCGGAGGTTTTGAGGAGAAACTACGGGCCGGAGGTTGACGTATGGAGCGCCGGCGTGATTCTGTATATATTGTTATGTGGGGTTCCTCCGTTTTGGGCAGGTACTGTTTTTTTTTTTTTTTTTTTTTGGTGGTTTGGAGAGAGTGATATAAATTTTGGGTATGAGAAATTTTACTGATATAGTGAAAATTGGTGGTGTTTATTATTGCAGAGTCGGAACAAGGTGTGGCCTTGGCTATTCTCAGGGGAGTGATTGATTTTAAGAGAGAACCTTGGCCGCAGATATCCGATAGTGCCAAGAGCCTGGTGAGGCAGATGTTGGAGCCTAATCCTAAAAAGCGTTTGACAGCTCAACAGGTTCTTGGTAGGTTGTGTGGCTTTTTCTAGCATGAAGCAAACCAAAGTTTTCTTATTTTGCTAGGCACTGAGACCTTTTAGAGACTAATCATCTCAATGTCCTTAACAGAGGATGAATTGAAGGGTTTGTTGGGGGTTAAAGTTGAGAACACCTAGTCAGGGCTTGTTTGGATTAAGGTTTGCAAAAGTGGCTTTTTTGGGTAGAATCAAGGAGGTAACCCCAAACTGAGGCGTAGAGATCAGCGAAGAGGGTTTTGTCTCTCCCAAAAGTGATTTTTATTCAAACCGTATTTTGCAAACTGTAGTTGGGTTTATGAACAGAGCTTTGTTATAATCATCATGCATCACAAGAATGACGATTATGGAACTAGTTGGTCTGGAAGATTGTCTTTTGGTTACTAAATAAGACACTGTTATCAGTTACTAAGGTTGTCTTTTTTAAGAGGAACATTCGTAGTTTTGCATGTGCCTCTACTTAATCAGGAGTTATTTCTGAATATTTACTGTGAATAACTATGTATGTTTGCAGAACATCCCTGGCTACAAAATGCGAAGAAAGCTTCAAATGTTCCATTAGGAGATATTGTGAGGACAAGGCTTAAGCAGTTCTCCATGATGAACAGATTTAAGAAGAAAGCCCTTTGGGTTAGAGCCTATGTTTGATTTTACACAAGTGTTTGATTCTAGTTCTGTTTGTGATGAAATATTAATGAAAGTTATAATGACTGGTACAGGTAATAGCAGAGTATTTATCTATTGAAGAGGTAGAGATTATCAAAGATATGTTTACATTGATGGATAGCAATGGAGATGGAAAAGTAACATATGAGGAACTGAAAGCTGGTTTGCGAAAGGTTGGTTCTCAACTGGCTGAGCCAGAGATAAAGATGCTGATGGAAGTGGTAATGTGCTATCTCATCTATAGAAATACTTCTTCTCATTTCAGTTCTTTCATCACCAATGTGTTTCGAGTCCTTCTCATGAATCTGAGAATCTCCTAGGAAGCAGTTTTTTTGGACCGCTTCATATGAAATTTTGGAAGTCCATCTCATTGAAGTTCAATTTCTTAAAAGGGCAGGGGGAGAATCAGTGTGAGGTTCCAACGAAGGAATGTAAAATCACCAAAAACATCCAAATACTCTCTCCGGTCCTAATTATAAGAAAAAGTTGATTTTTTTGGAGAAATTAAGGAAGCCGATTAAATCACTTTAGAATATTTATATTTATATTTTTTTCTTCAAACTAAGTAATTTGATTAATAAACTAATATATAATCCAAAGATACTAAAAATATAAATACTCTAAAGTGATTTAATTGGCTTTCTTAATTTTTCCAAAAAAGTCAACTTTATCTTATAATTAGGATAGGAGGGAGTAATAAATAAGCAGTACAGGCTTATTGTAATTTTCTTCACCTAAACTTGTCGTTGCAAACCATTCACCTGTTAGGAGATTTGTTGTGTGATTATATTGCTCTTCCAAAAAAAAAAAAAATGTTAGAAGGACCTTCCTGAGTGGATATTATCCAAAGTTTGAAAGGGTTTTACTCTATATTTAGATAGAAAGAAAATTAGGAAAAAGAAAACTAAGAGAAAAACTCTCAAATATAGTAATTTTTTTTTATTATTTTTGAAAGTTTTCTTTCTTAGCATCACATTTTCTTTATTTTTTCCTCACTCCTCTCTCTCTCTCTATCTAAACATTTGACCTCGAATGTAAACTTTACCAGAAAGGCAGAAATGAGCTCCAATTTTCTCTAAAGCCAATGCAACAACTTGTTGAAAATTTTCATAAAATGAATTGCCATACTTGTTGTTCAAAAGACTTGCCTAGTTGTCAAGCAGAATTGAAATAATGAAGTTTTGTGATTGGTTGGAATGAATGGATTAGGCTGACGTGGACGGGAATGGAGTTCTTGACTATGGAGAATTTGTGGCAGTGACGATTCACTTGCAAAGAATGGAGAACGACGAGCATTTCAGGAAAGCATTCAAGTATTTTGACAAAGATGAGAGTGGCTTTATCGAGTTAGGTGAACTACGAGACTCATTAGCAGACGATTCAGGTGAAATTGACACAGATGTTGTCAATGACATCATGCGTGAGGTTGACACTGACAAGGTTTGACTTCCCTCCTCATCGCTTCTCTCTTTCATTTATTTCAACATTAGAGAGAGGATTTCCACTGCAAAACCATGTCCAACGTGTTTTGAAGTATTTAGCCATTAATATGTTACTCCATTCACAAAAAGATTTGTACATGTTCATAGCATTATAACGTAGTAGCAGGAGAGTTCCCATGTCAATAAAAGATTGCGAGTTCAATCTTTCTTATAACTTAATATAGTTGAATGACTCAAATAACTTTGTTAAGTGTTGTTCTATATTCTTTTCATTGGCGTATCCAATAGTCATCTTTACACGTATCTAAACCATTTCAAATGGTTTTTTACCATTTACTTTTGGAATATATGTGTGTTGTGTTTATACAGGATGGGCGAATAAGCTATGAGGAGTTTGTGGCAATGATGAAAACTGGAACTGATTGGAGAAAAGCGTCAAGACAGTATTCAAGAGAGAGATTCAAAAGTTTGAGTCTAAATTTGATGAAGGATGGTTCACTTCAGCTTCATGATGGAATTAGTGGTCAATCAGTTGTTGTTTGAGTGAAAAGTCACTGTTCCTTTTCTGTTGGCCCCCCTCCCCTCAATTATTTCTTTTCTTTTTCTTCAACTTTTGCTCTTCCTTTTCGCCACTGACTATGCTTCAAAGTTTGTGGCAGGCTTGTAAAATTAAAATTTCTTTGAGAAAGCGAGGGATTTTAAATGATGATCTGAAGCATAAAGTGTGTTTAAAGTAATGTAAAGTAGGGGGAAAAAAGTGGGAGGGAGTAAAACTAGAGGGGAGATTCATATGCACACACTCTTTCTCTGTTACTCTACTTTCTTTTATTTGAAATGCTCTTCACTCGTTTTGTACTTATGGTTGGTGGAATTGCAGTATAAAATATAAGTGGGGTCATATAGTTAGTACATCATGGAGTTCTACGAAAAGAGGAAGAGAAAAATCATTGGACAACATTTAATGAAATTATTGGGATCCGACTATAGTCCTCTTCCTTTCCATCTATTTACGGTCCTCTTCTCAATCTGGACCGTTGGATTAAAATCTCAACGGTCCAAATTTTTTTAAATATAAAAATATAATAATAATAATAATAATAATATTTTTATAATATATTAAATCTGGACCGTTAAGATCTTAATCCAACGGTCTAGATTGAGAAGAGGACCGTAAATGAATGGGAAGGAAGAGGACCGTAGCCGGATCCAAATTATTGAGACATATTTTTTTATTAACAATCTATTCTAATATTTTGGTTGTACATAAAGAATGTTTGAGGTAAGCATGTAGGGATCTCGATTTAGAAAAAAGTGTTGAGCTTTAGCAGCACAACATGTTGTTTTTGTTGTTGGGCCATATGGTTGGTGGAATGAAGGCTTTGTCAAATATTCTTTGTATATCTCCGTCCTTGTTTGTTTTATTGTTGTTGTTTGATGATTCTTTGGTGAATGCGGTTTTCTTTATTTTGATACTCTTAGCTGTCCCAAAGGTGAATTAAACAAGTGCATTTGATTATAATAACTTTTTAGTCAATGGCATTGAGATTTGAATATAGAGAAATGACAAAAAAAATGCTATTGCAATTACAAAAACATCAAAATATTTACTAAATTAGCAAAAGGATAAATAGATAATCTGATAAGAATATAAAGTTTTAAAGTTTGAGTCTTAACAACTTGAGTATAGACAATGACCACTTAAGGATAATAATTAGTAATTTGGGTATACACAATGACAACTTGAAAAGCTCAAGTTGTCAATTTTCATACCTAAGTTGCTGATTCTTATACTCAAGTTGTCAGCACCCAAATTTCAAAATCTCACATTCTTACCAAATTACCTATTTGTTCTTTTGTTAATTTAATAGACATTTTGGGATTTTTATAATTCAAATGATATTTTTCTCTCATTTTATCATGAATCTAAGCGATTGTGTCTATGATGAATAAAATATTTTAACCAAATATTTAATCATTTTAAAGTAGGATCATAGTCTATATACTTCAAAAATAAGTATAGTAAATTTTTTTTATTTTATCATCAATATATTATGTAAAATTAAATATACACATTCATTTGTAAAAAAGAGTGTAGATTCCACCATAAAAAGTAACATTTTTAGGTTAAAATTTTTTCTCTCATTTTAAATGTTCATAGGTACTTCTAATCACAGGAATCATTTTATTAGAGCTAATCCTATTCGAAGCATTATCGGATATTAATGTGTGCATCTTTTCCAACAACATCCAAATATTGGTTAGCTTCAACTTTAACCCTAGTTACTGTAACTCGAGCCTTGGTCATGGGCCTATGAAACGAACGAGAATTAAGCGTAGCCCAAATATGGATCCATGACGTTAAAGATTTCCTTCCTCGTCTCTACGATACACGTCGGAGGAGTTCCCGGCACGTTATTCTTCCTTCATAATGGCACTGGGAATGGATTTGGGCCCCATGTGATTAAGCTCCTCCTTTCATCCTCCTGGTCATGGTAACCGTCAGATCCACGCATTCATCCCCTCTTTCCTTTCCTTTTCCCCTTCCAACGGTTCCCTTTTCTTCTGCTCAATCGCTGGCCTCCCCCTCCGCCGTCGCCGCCGTACTCTATCTTTGTTACCGGAACTTTTACTCGTTCTCATACCTCAAGCATCCCCGTTGATATACTCGTGGAGGGAGAGAGGCTGAGAGACTGGCTTACACATATCCCTAGGCTCGCGGATGGGCATGGATTACTATAACATACTGAAAGTGAATCGAAATGCGAGTGAGGACGATTTGAAGAAGGCCTACAAGAGGCTAGCGATGATTTGGCACCCAGACAAAAACCCTGTTAACAAGAGGGAAGCTGAGGCCAAATTCAAGCAAATTTCCGAAGCCTATGACGTTTTGAGCGATCCCCAAAAGCGTCAGATCTATGATCTCTACGGCGAGGAGGCCCTCAAGTCTGGTCAGTTCCCGCCACCTCCGCAATCCTCTTCTTCCATGTCCTCCTCGTCTTCTCGTGCTTACCAGCATTTCCAAAACCAACAACGGCAGCATAGCAGCACGTCTTACCGGTTTAATCCCAGGGATGCCGACGACATTTACGCGGAAATTTTTGGGTCGGAGAATGGTGGTACTGGAGGTGGAGGTGGGAGAAATGGCGCGCACAGGGACGGGTTTTTTAGAACTTCAAATGGCGCGTTTGGTGGAGGCAGTAGGAAGGCTGCGGCGGTGGAGACTCCACTGCCGTGTAGCTTGGAAGAGCTCTACAAAGGTGTCAAGAAGAAGATGAAGATCTCAAGGAATGTCTGTGACGCTTTTGGGTATGCAACTTGATATCTGTAATATTAATTTAAGATATCGAATCTCTAATTTGCTGACAACCTAACTTAAAATCTGATTGTTTCGCTGCACCTTCAAGCGTCAGGTTCTGTCTCTTTAAGTTGATTGAAATTGCTGTCTTGCAATTTTTAGAAATTATCGCATTCCATTTTAATCAATAGATATCTAGACGGAGTTTGGGGGTTTGCTGCAAACAATGGTTCTCGTTAGCTTCAGCTTGGGGTGATTTGTCTGGTTTCGAACTTGCTTGGAACCTTGGGTTTCGAATGGTACAAACTTCATTCTCATAGGCTGGTTATGATTCTAAATGGGACGACTCTGTGCTTTCCTTACTCTAGCACCCGGATTAGGCAAATCCAGTGGCTGATGAATACGGTAATACCAAGATCTCTCATGTGTTTATCAAAGCTATCAGATGCGCTGATCCCCTTGCTGCCTTGGTTAATAAAATGTTGTGTAAACAGAAGAATCTAGCCACATCATGCCATCAGAGTGTTAACCTCGGGATCCTCTGCTTCCAGCTGACCCTTTTCTTCTCCGGTTTGACTTTACTTGATTTAATGCGACTATTTTCCTCCAAATTTGGTTGTTACGAAGCGACTTAAAGTTTGATAATTTTAAAAGTCAAGTCTTGGCCTGATTGAATTTGACATACATCAAAATAGTAGTAATTTTGAAACAACTTTAAGGTTGATAATTCTTGGAGTCAAGTCCTTAGTTCGTTATGTTGTATGACCTGCTGAAAATTATTTTTCTTGTTCTCTGACTATACCAAAATAATCTTCCAAATTTATCACTTTACCTGTTGACTGATGACTAAATCTGTAGAAATCTTGGATTCCAAATTAGCATCAATCTTGTGCTTCAGATTGTGTATATAGAATACCCAAATTGATATCAAATTGTCACATCCTAATTCACTTGTTGACATGTAGAACTACCCAAGGAACTGGGGAATTAAGGTTTTCTTTGGAGTTCTCTTTTGGTTTTTGTGATAATATATACACCATGGCTTCTGATAGGATCCGGGGTCATGGATCAATAATGAAGTTAAGTAAAGCAGGAGGCTTCCGCTCATTCGTTAAAATATGGGAGCAACAGTACAAAAGAACTCGTGTTCTGATAATAATGGACTGATTAAAATAATAAAATTATCTTTCCTATCTAAATGTCTGTAGCCCTGTCAACTTTTTGTGGTGTTTATACTAACAGTGCGTGTTTGTCATGTAATTTTGAATCGTAAGTAGATTTACTTGGGCTTTGCTTATGCATTATTGGTAGGTTTTGGTTGATTGAATTAGATCTTCTCGTCTTTTGTTACGAGTTAGCTTTTAAATTGAACAAATTTTAACATGATTGATTATATTTTGTTTTGAGCGACTTGACAAGAAGAGGCTTTAAACTACAAAAATAGCAGTCATTAGTTTCCTGATATCTGAAAGTTATAAAATAAATATATGGTCTACTTTATATTCAGTGGATTGAAAATTCATTTACAGATCCAAAATTTTGGATTAATTTCCAATAAGGAGTTACACGGCCAGCTTAAATGGTTGAAATACGTCCAGAGACCCCCTCAAGGTAGCATTGATTCAGATGTGCGTTATAATCAGTACTGCACTGGTGTGGGGATGTGCGAGTATTCAATTAATAGGAGATAGGTTGAGAAAGATATGTTAAGTTATATTGCACACAGTACACACAAACATTATTAGAATTAGATAAGTAACCCTCTGAGAGGTGGTTATAGAATTAAATAAGTAACAGACAAACATTGTGTGAGACTGTTGTCCCTAGAGTAGTTGCTTTATAGTTTTTTCAGGCTTTGTCTCTGTGATTATCAGGAAAAAACTTATGGAATTAAATTCGAACACTTAAAATATTGCATATTATTGGAAAATTTTACTTGACAAGTTTATATCATCCGTGACCTTTTATGCCAAAACTTTATTTGATTGAAGTGCTCTCCGGAGTGAGATGTAGACCATTTCTTGGCTGAGATAAAAAATAGTAACCCGTCTTATTTGGTGCATAACATGTGGCAAGTGAGATCAGGTAAGGCAACACTGAATTTGAGGCCTAAAAATCTTGTAATGTCTGGCTGGATGGAAGTGTTTCATCTTTTTATCCCAATATTTATAGTTTAAAACATGAAGAGCTCCCTTATTGGCAAAATGGGCAAGTGATGAATTTATTAATTTTATTGCCCCTTTTATAAATTTATTTTTTTCCTTGGGCCCCATGTGTCAGAAATTACTCACTCACGTTGCTCCAAAACTTTTCAGCTGCAATTTGATTCATCCGTCCTTATTAATTCAGATTAGTTGCTAGTGCTACCCCTTGAATAATTGGTAAAGATATGGAAGTTTTCTAAATCTAAACATGAAAACCTCCCAGATCATTTTGTGAACTACCACCTGATAGGTAATCTAATCAAGGATATATAATATTTAAGAAACAGACTTAGTACTATCCTTATCCTGATAGTGTGATGCTGTGATAATCCATTAGTCAAAGCTCTTTTAGTCCTTCTATACCCAAATAAAACGGATGCATTAATTTGCTGAGTATGTTTGATGTGTGTTTTTCCTTTGCAGGAAGTTTCGGAATGTGGAGGAGATATTGACTATTGAGGTGAAACCTGGTTGGAAGAAAGGAACAAAGATTACTTTCCCTGAGAAGGGGAACCAAGAGCCTGGTGTCATTGCAGCAGATCTTATATTTGTGTTGGATGAGAAACCCCATGCTGTTTATAGGAGGGATGGTAATGATCTGGTGATCAGCCAAGAGATTACTCTTCTAGAGTCCCTTACAGGTAAAACCCTAGACCTCACTACCTTAGATGGAAGGAATCTCGTGAACCCATTGACCGATATTGTCAAACCTGGCGCTGAGGTGGTTGTCCCTAATGAGGGAATGCCCATTTCAAAAGAGCCTGGGAAGAAGGGCAATTTGAGGATTAAATTTGAGGTTAAGTACCCTTCGAGGCTAACCCCAGAGCAGAAATCTGAGCTGATAAGAGTTTTGGGTGGGAATGGAAATACAAATGTTTGAGTTTGGCATCACGGGTATATGTACGTTGTAAATAACTAAATATATCACGTGCATGCTGTTGATGAATGTGAATACCAGGAATATTCTACCTGGTCAAAGTGTCAACAAGCTGGGCATGAGGCTGATTCATGGTCAGGAAGTTTGGATTTTTATGCAGACTAGAGAACATAGCTAACATTTGGAAATGGGTGGGATTTTTAACTCAAGTGGGTAGGTGGTGGATAATATCCACCGAGTTTCCACCATTTTGCGTTAGCTCTTTTTTCTTATTAGGCCTTTTGGCTTGATATTAATACACGTACTAATAATCACTAGAGTTTGTGGAGGAGTATGTCCTTGGTCATGTTCATATCATGGAAAATGTATATATTGATACGTTATTTTACATTGAGGTTTAATGAATGGTTACTTACTATACGACATGGAACCGTGGCCTTTATTTTTACCGATACGCGTCTGATGCACATGAGCGGAGGTTTGAAATCTCCAAGCTCCTGAACAATTTTTCTTTTTAGGTGTGAACCCATATATACTCAAGTCACTTTAGACTTGACTAATCCCCATGGGGCCTTGAGTATGTAAGGAATGGCTATTCTAATAATAGTGTTTTTCGAGCTTCAAACTTGTGTTATTTCTTTACATGAGAGGTTGTTGCACTTCAACTCTTGTCGGTTTAAGCCTCGGAACAATTGGTGGTTGGTTGTTAATGAATCCAATATTTTATTGCCTCAAACTTAAATCATAGAAGCTGAAATAAGAACTGATTGAGGTGGCGAGGAGACCAAAGCGTAAGCAGGTGGAGCAACGAAAGAGGCAGAAAGAAATTTATTAAGGGTTGCGGTCACTGTCAGATATTTAATTTAATTTAAAAAATATTGCAATTAAAAGCAAAATTTGTGTTATTCTTCTTATAGAGGTGATCCTTATAAACGTAAGGTCACTAACCACCTCAACCAATAGTTTGCTAATAAAATAACAAGTGAATTGAATGAAGAATGGGAACTGAACAGCTAACTTGTTTTCTTCTTCTGCTGCTGCTGTTGTTATTATTATTTTGCTAAGTATAGGTATACTTCTATTAGATGTAATCTTATTTGAGGTATTGTCGAGTACTAAATGTGGACACTTCTCCCAACGGAAATTCGAACCTTAGGTCTGCTCACACTTGAGGCCCATATTCAAAGCCAACCTTGAGTTGACATGGGCCTTCTTCAATGCGAGCCCATATCTCTTAAGCCTAATAATCACCTCTTGTAGCCCATTCTTTGCACCTCATGATCCCAAACTATGTGATTATGAAACATAGATTGTTGTGTTATTTCTTTCTGGATGGGGCCCTCAGGCAATTGAGGATAGTTGTTAGTGAAACCAATCTTTATTGTATGCCTCAAATCATAGAAAGCTTGAATGTCGAAAATAAGAAGTTTGGAGCATACGAGGAGGTAGAAAAGTAGAAAGAAATGGATGAAACTGAGGGTCGTTGTTAGATATACAAACTGAAACAGGAAGGCTCATGTGAGTCCGTGAGTCTATCAAGGGTTAAATTATATCCACCACCCTCAGATTTTTTTAGTCATCCTTGTTATCTTAAAAGTATTTTTTTTTTTGGGTACAATTTTATCTTTTATTCTCAGTAGCAATAATCAGCACCCAAAATTTAGAATCCCAAGTCACATTAGAAAAATATTTTTGGATGCTAAAGGCATAAAAAATTAAGTTAGGATACTAAAAAATGTTTATTTTAGGATAATGAATACACCTCCCGACTTTTAATATAAGACACATTTATCTAATTTGATTAAATTAAAAAAAATAATTAAATTAGTTAATATGACATGTTTTTTCTAAAATAGCTTATTCATCTTCCCCAATTTCCGTATTCCCTCCCTTTTTTGATTATTGTTAAGGAAGTATGAGTATGAGTAAATTAGAAAAAGATTGACAAACATGATAAATATTTCTTATAGGTAACGCTAAGATCAACTCTCTAAATATGTACTCCCTCCGGTCCTAATTATAGGACATATTTACCTAATTTTGGAGAAATTAAGGATAGTGGTTAAATTAGTTAATTATATTTATTTTCCTAAAATGCCCTTATTTAAAATTTAAAATAGCATTCAATTACGTTGATTCTCTGTTTTTTCTTGTACCTCTCCTGCCTCACACAGGGCTTCTTCAAACTCTCACATAATCCGGCGTGGTCAATCTCCCTCAACAACTTCCGATCTACTCTTATTAAATTATTATTGTGTTTAATTATTTTTGAGAAACTATCAATAGGGGGTATTTTAGAAAAAAATTGATAAAAATTAGAACTCTGTATTATAATTAGGATCAAGATCAACTCTCAAATGTTGTCTTATAATTAAGACCGGAGGGAGTACTATATTAAATATAGGAGGGAGTATAATTTAAAAAAATACTTTAAGATTTTAAAAATAAAATATGTAAAGCCATTATTAGGCTATAGTCAGTAGAGGACCAAGCAACACTCTGTAGGGTGAAAGTGACTCAAAATTGGAGGTGGTGGGCTCAGCTACACGTAACTCGGGCCAGCTTTACTTTCTATAGATAGGCCCTTCTTTATGTCTCTCCATCTCCAACTCACACTCCATCTTCTCACAAATCAATTCCCACCAACCAAACTCACCAAACTTCGTGTTTTTAAACAGAGTTTCGTTGTGTGGGTGAACACTGAACAGCGCTGTTTAAATGCAAACTTCAATTTTGGAAGAAAAGCTTTCTTAAGCAAGCAGTAAAAACGACACTTTCCTGCTTAAAATAATAAAGTAAATCTATACTCACAATCACAAGTAATTTGATTTTTATATCAAAATATTCTTATACGGCAAGTTGCGTTGTACGAGTGAGCTTCATCTAATAATGAAGATCTGAATGCGACTTCGGCAGCCGCCCGCCACAAAAGGGCCCCCTTTCACCAATTATTATGTGCCTTCAATTAATGGAAATTCTAAATAATTTAAGTTTTTTTTTTTCTTAAGATAAAACACCCCCTACGGTATCCTTAATCCACTTTGCGAGAATATAAGCCTATAAGGGGAAGACATCACTACCTCCATGTAATTCTATGGCTACATAGAGTTTAAACATAAGACTACTGGTTAAGTTGAGTCGACCCACTGTTAGTCTATCTAAATAGTAAAGTTTAATTATTTTCCTTATTGGTTTCTTATTATGACGCACGGAGTTGGCAAAAGTTAAATGCAACTCCACTCAATTATATTTTTAACATAAACTTTGAAAAACGCAACAATGCTTTTTCGGGTGGTAACTAAACTATCACAAGGGGGAAAAAACGGGGAAAAGACAACAAAAATACCGGTGAAGCTCTGAAATCCTAAATTAGTTTTGTTACTTATAAGAATATATGTATTAACTATATTTAAATAGTAATTGACAACTCATTTAAAAAAAACTAGGTGTGGAAATATGTTAGACCAGGTTTTGGCTAAACAGGCCTAAGCCTATAATAAGAACAAAAGGTTTGAACTTGAATACAGGCTTCTTTTAAATCCCAAGCTTAAGCCTTTATAAGGCCTAGTCAAGCTTAAAACCACTTTAAAAGCTTATTTACAATATAAATCTATTATTACAAACCTTAAAGGTCATCAATAGGCTTTGAGCCAACCACAACCAACATAAATATAGGCATCAAAGCATAATATGTACAAATTGTACCATTCAAATAAGTTTCTAGCCTACATATAATTAAAATAAAATCGTGTTGGTATTATTATTAAAAATTGATTTCATCAAAATTCAAACCTAATAATATAATCGTCCAAAATAAAACATTATTGTTATTAAAGAGAATGATAAGGATGCAACCATTAATTGTTAAGAGATGCTCCAAAGAAAATTTCATAGAGAATAGTAGGGGTAACCCTGTAATTAACTAATTCTAACTTAAAATTAGAATATGAAAATGAATATATATATATATATATAGTATTATTTATATGATATGAATATAATTATATTTACATATTTAAGCCTTTAAATAAGCCTTAATATGACATTTTCAACAAATAGGTCAAGTTAGCAAAAAAATAAAAGGTCAAGCCAAACTAAATCCTAAACAGGTCAAGTTATAGGCTGCCTGATAAAGGGTTTAACCTATTCCCACCCTTAAAAAAAAATTTTAATTTAAAATTTTGAAGTTTAAGTGTTATTTTATTGTTTTTTTCTAAAAATAAACCTATTATAAATCAATCAAAATTAAAATTACCGTTTAAACGTACCGGATGTTGTTTTATTTGGCCTGAAAAGTACAGGATGCTCTAATCATGTTCTGTTTGTGAATTCTTTTGTGGGTAGGATACTCTTCAAGTACCTAAATTTTCGTACCCACTCATGAATGATGAAAAAATTGATATATGTTAAATCGCAGTCGAAATATATAAGCACTGTCGTATCCATTTCTTAATAGCATTAAGCAGCATAACCTTTTTTTTTTTTTTGGCATGCAGCACTCCGAAATGTTAGTGTCTCTAATTATATCCAACACACTAATTTTATTATAGTGTCTCTTATATTATTTTTTTAGTTTAAATAAGATTAAGGTGTTGAAAGTGTCAGAAAAATAACATCAAGAAATTGAGTGCACCATAGATAAAATTAAAGTAACGGGGGTAGCTGAAAAATAATAAGAGGATGTTAGGTAATACTCCTTTTTTCCCTATTTGAATTATTGTGTTTGGGGCCACATGAAAGGTGATATTGGGTTCTTGAGGCTGAGATATGGGGAATCGAGAGGAGAAGAAAAAGACAGACTTGAAGGGACAAATCAATTAAAGGGACCACTAAGGGAATCTGATTTGCAAAGGAATCACGTAATCTTTTCCTTTTTATCAGTTGATAACATGGCTTCTTATGTCAACACTCTCAACGGGAATATGACTTTCATTTTCAATACTCATCCGATTTTAATTATAAGATAAAATTGATTTTTTTAGAAAAATTAAGAAAATCAACTAAATTACTTTAGAGTGTTTATTTTTTTATTTTTTTCTCTAAACTAATTAATTTGACTAATAAACTAATATATAATCTAAGTATACTAAAAATATAAAAACTCTAAAGTAATTTAATTGTCTTCCTTAATTTCTCAAAAAAAATCAAATTTGTCTTATAATTAGGATCGGAGGGAGTAATCTTTTAGTGCATGTCTGGGATAATTTATTTTTGACTTATAAATATTTTTAAATCATGATTTATAAGTACGTCAAAGAAGTTTTGTCTCGATTTGTGTGAAAACTTTTCAAACTAAACATACCTAGGAAATAAGTGTTTTTCACACAAATCGGGACAAAACTCCTCTGATGTACTTATTTCATATACCAGACATATTTATTTATAAGTATTTATAAATCTTTTAGTGTATGTCCGGTATATAAAATAAGTACGTCAGAGGAGTTTTGTCCCGATTTGTGTGAAAAACACTTATTTCCCAGGTATGTTTAGTTTGAAAAGTTCTGATAGCAATAACAAAAAATTAATCTGCAGTCCATAAAGTTTCATTAAATTTTTTATCAGATCTCTCTGGATTTTTTTCCATAGTACAATATTATGAGTCTCACATGATTTTTGATAAGGTCTCTGTCGGCTGACTAATAACAAGGAATGAAATATAGGGACCTAATATAAATCAGGTAAAATATATACATTACAAAAATAACACAGGAGTTAGATTAAAAATCAAATAAAACTATTGAAACTTGCATATTAATTTTTCTTACACAATGTGCATGTTGGAATATGCGTTTTAGATATTGGCAAAAAAAAAAAAAAAAAAGAATATGCGTTTTAGAAGACGAAAGGCTAATTGAAATGGTTGACAGAGAAAGTATGAAAAGGCAAATGATCATAATATTAGAAAGCCCTTTGCTTCTTGGGTGGATATTCATGTCTCCTCTTTTTCTTTCTTTTTACCTTCCCACTTTGCCTTTTTAATGCATATGCGTGGTGCTTTCCAACCTCTTAACCTTAAAAAAAAAAAAAACAAAGAAAAAAAGATAGTGATTGAAAATGAAACTTTATCATATGCACTCTAATTATTTTAAATTATTTAATACGTTTCTTTAAATTCTAATACGTGTGTTTGGATTAACTTTTGGAGAATAACTTTTATGATTTTTGAAGTATGTATGTGAGAGGAGTTTTTTCTCGATTTGCAGAAAATAACTTTTAAAACCACGATTTGGAGCTTACCTAAACACACAGGTAGAGAGTGTTGATGAAAAAAAAATATTTTAGGGGATTAGATGTAAAAAAATATTTTAGGATACTAGGTGTTATTGAAAAAAGTTATTTAGGGTGTTGAGCGAGCTAAAAATTAATTTATAATACTGGGTATTATGAAAAAAATACTTTAAAGTGTAACTTGCTAGATAGTAATTATTACTAAAAAAATATTTAAAAGTAATTAATGTATTAAAAATTATTTTAATATACTGAGTGCCACTAAAAATATACTCCACATTACTGAATGTTATTTTTGAAAAACAAAAATAGGCCGACCTTTCTTTCTTTTTGTTTTAACACGAAAAAGGGGATAGTTTTAAATAAAAGAGAGGAAAGGGATGAGAAAGAATGGGAGAGGAGTCAGACTCCTTCCCTCCTACCCCACATATCCTATCATATCACATTGTCGGGACCACCTCAATATCGTCTTTCTTTTGCATAAATTAAGAAAAGTAGTTTAAAAACTAAAATAAATTTTAGCCAGACATCATCACTATCTTTTCAACTCTCTTTTTGTTGCGAACCTTTTTCAACTCTCTTCCCCACCATAATGGGATCCATATCACAGGCACTGCTGAAAAAAAATATTAATTACTTCATAGATTTAAATTTAATTACAAAGTGACTAATGAATAAAAATAAAAAATGCTTTTAAAAGATGGACTATATAATAGCCAGAACCAATCTTATATATTCTCTTATTTATAAGTCATCTTTTAACCAAATGTATGATTATGATGAAGGCATTTTATGATTCAATAATATATAATACATGTGTAATTAAATATATAAATACGTGTGTATCTGAAAAAAATTCCATAAGTACTTTGAGTAACCTTTATATTACAGGGAAGACCATTTTACAGGTACCTATACTTTTTTAAAATTTTTAATTTTGTATTTGTGTATTTGTTTTTTCATAATTAAATTGCGCAACCTTGCTCTTTCCCCATTGTTGGCTCTTATAGAAGCAAACAATGTTCCCAAAGCAAATTTACAGCCTTACAAGGGATAACGGTGCAGATAGAATAAAATTAAAAATTTAATTAAGAAAGAAAAACACCAAAGTACCAAATTGAAAAATTTAAGCAAAATCATGGCAAAAAAAAAATTAAGGAAAATATAGATACCTATAAAATGGTTTTTCAAGTTTTCATAAGATTGTTCTAATTAGGATCTGTTTGGGGAAGCGTTGGGAGGGGTCAAAAGCCTAGTGGAAGGAAAAAAGTCCAGTGCACTTATTTAAGCTATGTTTGGAAATACTTATTTTTGGACAATAAGTCCTTATTACACAAGCCGAGATAAAACTCCTCTCACATACTTACCTCGTATACCGTGAATCATGATTTATAAGCATTTATTATCTAAAAATAAGCTATTCTAAATGAACACCTAAATCTGTTTGAGTAAGCGTTTGTTGGAGATGAGCTTCAACATAAAAAGTTACTTTTGCTAGAAGCTCCCTGACACTACTTTTTCTTCACGTTGGAGCAGCTTCACTGGGTGCTTGAGAATTCTTCTTCACTTAGTGCTCTCAAGACAATGGATTTGAATGATGCTAGTAAAGCCCATTATTGTAATTAAAGTGCTTCAGTCTTTTAATTTTTTTAATAATAATTTAAATTTTTTTATTTTATCAAATTTTAATTTTAATTTTTCTTTTAAATTATCACAATATATACAAATAATATATGTGTGTATAATATTCAATAAGATTTATGCCCTTTTTTAGTAGATTATTTTCAACACAAACAAATCATGTTTGTGACGCTATCAAAGACCAACTTGTTAGGGATAGATAATCCAATAATGAGACATTTCATGTATGCATTCTAATTTAAATATAAATTTATATTTTTTTTAATTAAGTACTTTCGTGTATTTTTTTTAAATAATAATTTCGCCCTTTTTATTTTATCAAAAAATTTTAATATTTTTTTACTTCAATTATCACTATATATACAACTAATATGTGTGTGTGTGTGTGTGGTATTTAATAAGATTCATGCTCTTTTCAGTCATTTCCCATCTAAACATGTTTTTCAAACACTAATCCAAACAGGTTTAAGGTTAGAAAAAAAGTCACTTTTACCACCGTCAATCCAAACACAAATTACATCTATAATTTGAATTTTTTTCTATCTAACTTTTTCAAAAGCCTATTTGAAAAAAAAAACTCATTCTCCACCGCTAATCCAAACATGCACTTAGAAGATCATGTAACTGTTTATTTTTCTTAATATATTTTTATTTTTTTTGAAATACACACAGACTCATGTAGATTTTAGATTATATATATTTTTTAATTTGGTCAGGACCATCCCATGCTATTTTAGACTTAAAACTAATCTTTTTTTAGGCTTCAAATGAAAACGACTTTTGTCCCTTTCAACAAGTATGCATTTAGAAACTCAAACTTGGGGGGGAGTTACTGAAGGTCGAACTCCGATGGTTATGCATCTTTCTCGGTCTACTGAGATTGGTTTTAACTCCGATGATGGGGATGGGAAAACCAAGGAAGAAGATGAAGTATTAGGAAGGAACATCAAGAAAATGCACACAGGAGACTCTCTGCAAAACGAATCTAAGGCGGAGTTACAAGGACCAAGTACAACAGATGTCTTGATGGCGGACATTGTGGAGCAAGTTTCACAAGCAACACATGTTTAGAAGAGGCAGGCCAGTAAGAATCCAATCAAGAATCAAATTTCCTATAAAACGAAGCTATTAGGACATGAGGACAAAGATCTTGAGAAGAATTTTGATGAACAAATGAATGAATGGCTCAAGGAAGAAGAAGAGCTAGCTTGAGCTTTGATAGAGGAGGAAAAAGGGAAACTGGGGTCAATCCCATCCCTGAACATTTCGAATGATAAACTGAAAGAGCTATGCAGACCTTGGAGAGACGCCCTTATATTGACAGTATTGGGAAAGAAAGAAAATTTGCACATGATGAGAGATAGAGTGAAGTGGCTTCTCAAATAAGATAACTTCGAGCTCATTGATCTACCCAATAATTATTTTGTGTTTAGAAAAACTGAGAAGTCTCTAAGCTCCAAGCTCCTATTTGATGGCCCATGGCAAATACAAGGACATTATCTTGCAGTTTAGAGATGGAGCCCAAATTTTAATCCTTACTGTAACAAGGTTAGAAGGGTTGCAGTGTGGATCAAGGTTCCTACTCTACCAATGCACATTTACTCTGAAGACTATATGTTTGAGATTGGGAATCTAATAGGTAAAACGCTTAAAGTGGATATGAACACATTGGCCAATCAAGAAAACAATAAACAGACTATAGAAAGAGGCAAGTATACAAGAGTGAGTATGGAGGTGGATTTAAATAAGAAGCTTCAATCCAGGTTTATCTTGCGAAATCATGTCTATACGATTGAATATGAGGGGCTCAACGAAATATGCTTTAAATGTGGATTATACGGCCATACTCTGGAGACTTGCGCATACAACGTCCAGAAACAGATTACCAATGCAAAACAAGGATCACCGGAAAATTGTCCTATGACCGAAAAAAGGAGCAATAAAGAAGAAAAAAGGCCGATTGTATCGGTACCTGGAATCTCGATCGAGAAAGAGTACGGAACATGGATGTAAGTGAAATCAAAGGTCAGATCTCGCCCTCAGAATGCTGAAGTGGTCAGGAAAAATCAGAGTAGGTTGTCTGCAACGGTCCGATCGGGTGATAGAGAAGATGGGAAAGGTATGGGCTCGAGATTTAATATCTTGCAACGAATAGATTCAGCAAACATGCCGCCGGAAGTTCTGAAGCCAAACAAGAAGAAAGAGAAGGATATGTAGTGGAGAAAGAAGGAAATTGTCAGTCAAAGCTTGACTGATGGTGTGGAGATGAAGATCCAAAGCGGAAATAATCGGCGCTCGTTTTTTGAGAAGGGAGAACAGAGTGGCACAAAGATAGTGTCAGATAGAAGAGAGGAAGGAAGGAAATCGAAGGAGGATTCGATGAAGGAAGATGAGAGTAGGCCAACCGAATATGCTCAGGAAGGGAAGGGTTGTGGGCCAACAAAAAGATCAAAGCTAAGCCCAATCTCGAATATTACAAAGGCCAAGAGGGTGGGGAGCTCTCATGGAAAAAACAATTCTTCCCCAAACAACACACAAAAAGGCTGGAGGTAAAAGGGCCCATTAACTCATTTTTGGATCCAATTCCTTTAATGAGGCTCTAAACGTAGATCAGCTATTGGAGGGCCATTTTCCAATGAATCAAAAGGAACATGTTCAGATGGGGAGGCAGATATCACCAGCGGAAAATAGCCAAATAAACGAGGGAAATATGCACAAGAATGATCAACAGCACCTTTATGGGACGAAGCTGATCGAATACAACATGGCAACCAAAAATCCAACTGTTGTTTGCATTGAAGAAGCTAGCATGGTTGATGATCAAATTGGCCTCTCTAATGTAGAAGATGGATTATGTCATGGAGTTATAGAGGATGATCAGCTCATGGTAGCTGGGGAAGTTACTGAAATACCGAATGTGGAAAGTTGACATCGATGATTTCAGGTACGTTTCTCTCTATCTTAATGTTATCTATGATTAATACAAATATTCTAGCATGGAATTGTAGGGGAGCAGGTTCCAAATATTTTCCCGACAAAGTTCGTGACATGATTAAAGGCAAAGATGTTAATATTTTGATCCTCACTGAGACCCGGGTTAGTGGTAGTAAAGCTGATAGAATTATTACAAGACTGAGTTTTAATAATTGGTTACGTCTTGAAGCGACCGGTTATGCTGGGGGAATATGGGTTCTGTGGAATTCTGAAGATCTTAGGCTGGATTATATCTCCTCTTCCACCCAGGCTATTCATGTTAGGGTGGTTATGGCGAATGAAGCCAGGGATTTTGTTCTCTCTTGTATGTATGCTGAACCTACGTGCATTCTTAGCCAAGATATGTGGGATGAGATTAAGGAAATGAGCTCTACAATTGATGTCCCTTGGCTAGTGGTGGGTGATTTTAATGCTTATCTTTATAGCGATGACAAAAGTGGGGGGTCAAGTCCATATTTTACTTCAATGAGACAGTTTCAAAATTGTATCTCAAATTCTCAACTTCTTGCAACTGAAATTGTTGGTGATCGTTTCACTTAGGAACGGGGATTACTCAAAGAGAAATTTGACTGGGCGTTCATGAATAATGAGTGGAATAGTTTAAATCCCCTGACTAAGACTTATCACTTGAGTAGATTTGGTTCTGACCATCAGCCAATCCTTGTTAAATCTTCTCCGTCTCATTATCATTGTCGAACAAAACCTTCTTTTAGGTGTCAGGCTGCCTGGTTCTTAGAAGAGGGGTTTGGGGATATTGTCAATCAATCATGGAGCAGGGGTTCTTGGAATGACAAAGTGGGCAATTTTTAGAAAGAGGCTCTTGAGTAGAATGCTAGGAAGGTGGGTAATCTGAATGGCAAGAAGAGGAAAGTTATTCAGAGGATTGAAGGCATAGAGAGAACGAGAGCGAGGCGTGATAATCAATATTTAGCTCAAACTGAGAATGAACTCTGGAAGGAATATAATAAAATCCTTGCTCAAGAGGAACTTCTGTGGTATCAAAAATCAAGATGCAGTTGGCTAAAGTGGGGGGGACAAAAATAGTAAATTTTTCCATACTACTGCAATGATAAGGAGAAGGAGGAATAGAATAGATGGCCTCAAAAATGATGACGGTGTGTGGAGTTTCGATCAGGCTTCTTTGAGGAGTATGGCTATCAATTACTATAAAGGGCTTTTTCGGAGTGAATTGACTAGGTTCCAACCCACAAGTACTCAGAACTGTTTTTCGGTCCTCAATCCGACAGAGTTAGAGAAGGTTAATGCAAATCTATCTAAAGAGGAAATCAAAGAGGTGACCTTTAATCTAGGGGCCTTTAAGGCTCCAAGGCTGGATGGATTACAAACGGTTTTTTATCAAGAATATTGGGCCATTCTGGAGGATCATATTACTAAGCTGGTAATGGATATCTGCCATGAACCCCAACGCATTAGGGACATAAACAACACAAACATTGTCCTAATCCCGAAGGTGGAAAACCCGGAGACAATTAGGGACTTCAGGCCTATCTCCCTTTGTAATGTCAGTTACAAAATCATAACCAAAATGCTGAGTCGTCGTCTCTGTGATATTATGACTAAAGTGGTGGGGGATCATCAATGTAGCTTCATTGCGGGTCGTCAAAGCAGTGATAATGTAATAGTAGCACAGGAAGTGATACACTCCATGAAGACGAGAGCTGGGAGGAAGGGATGGATGGCGGTCAAGGTGGATCTGGAAAAGGCTTATGATCGCCTCGAATGGCCTTTCATTTATGATATTCTTCGGGCCGTGGGTGTTGAAGGAAAAATATGTGACATTATTATGGCATGTATTACAAGTCCATCCTTTCAGGTGTTATGGAATGTGGAAGCCACTGGGGGATTTACTTCTTCCCGTGGAATTAGACAAGGGGATCCTCTGTCTCCTTTCATCTTCACCTTATGCATGGAGCACCTTAATCATATCATCCAAGACGCGATTGATGTGGGAGATTGGGTTCCGATTAAGCTAAGTAGGAATAGGCCTAAAATATCCAATTTATTCTTTGCGGACGATCTCATTCTTTTTGGGGAGGCTTCTGATAATCAAGTGGAGGTTATGCTTAATTGCTTACAAATGTTTTGTTCTATGTCTGGAAAAAAGATGAACAGGGACAAGACCAGATTATGTTTTTCTAGAAAGGTTCACTTTTCAAGGGCTTATGATATGAGTCGAAAGATGGGGGTGAGACTAACGGGTGATCTGGGGAAATATCTTGGCACCCCTCTGATTCATAAGAGAGTTTCCAAGATCACTTTCATGCCACTTATGGAAAAAACTCTTAGAAAGATTTCTGGATGGAAAAGAGTATGTTTAAGTTTTGCAGGAAGGATTACGCTTATTAAGTCGGTTCTGTTGGCAATTCCTTCTTATCAGATGCAAACCTTTCTTCTTCCGAAAGGAGTTTTAAAGGAAATGGAGCGAAAAAGCAGAACATTTCTGTGGGGTGAGCAAGAGGACCAGAAAAAGCTTCATCTCATTTCCTGGGATCAGATCACAAAAGACAAGGAAGAAGGCGGCTTGGGGATTCGTGATATGGGCAAACAAAATGAAGCCTTCATTATGAAACTATGCTGGCAAGTGATGAATAATACGGGGAAACTGTGGGTTCATGTTCTTCGAAAAAAGTATGGATGGGATCAGATGAGGGGACCTGGGACTCAAAGAAATATATCTTCCACTTGGAGAGGTATCTGCTCTATATGGGACAAATTCTAGAAAGGGGTCGGTGTCAAAATCGGCAATGGGGCCTCTGTGTCCTTTTGGTGTGACAACTGGTTGGAGTTGAATTAACCTTTGATTGAACTTATTCTGGGGAGGGAGGCTTTTGTGGACAGAAGTGAAAGAGTCTATGATTATATTAATCCCTGGGGCGAATGGGATACAGATAAGTTGGGGAGATAGTTCCATTATCAGATTGTTGAAAGAATTATATGTGCTCAACCCCCTTGTGATGATAGAGGAGCAGATAAGTATTTCTGGAAGCCTTCTACTGATGGTTGTTTTTCTGTTAGCTTTGCTTATCATTTTTTAAATGCAAGTTATTCCAATCCAAATTCAACATTATGGAAAAAGCTGTAGAGATGGGAAATTCCCGAGAAGATTAAATCTTTTATGTGGCTAGTGGCACATGAAAGGGTGCATACAGCCCAACTCAGAGAGAGGAGAGGTTTATCAGATAGCGCATCTTGTCCCTTTCAATGTGATCAGGAGGAGGATTTGATGCATCTCTTGAGGGATTGTCTGAATGCTCGCGAAAGGTGGATTTCCATAATTAAACCTTCTATGTGGAATAATTTTATAGCCTTGTAGGGGATAGAGTGGATGGAATGGAACCTCAAGCATGAAGCAGGAAGGGAGTTCACTAAGAAGGTTAGATGGGCAACGCTGTTCGGATACATTTGCTGGGATATTTGGGTGGACAGGTGCAAGAAGCTATTTGGAGAAGAAGTTGGGGCTTACTACCAGAATGCCTACTCTAGCTTTTTTCGGGCAAGTTGGGATATGGATTTGGGCAATCACTACAATTTCTACACTCAGGGCGGCAGAGGGAATGAAGGCAACTAGTTAGCAAGCCGGGCTTTTGTACACTTGAAGCGGATGGATCAGTTCTCGACTCGGGTCGAAGTGGGAGTACAGGGATTATCAGAGGAGAGGATGGTGGATGGTTATGTGGCTATATGTGTAAACTTATGCAAGTTCCACCGGCCATAGCAGAAATTATTGCAATTATCCAGGGTCTTCAGATATGCTGGCATAAGAAATTAATAAATATCATTCTGTTTACCGATTGTGTTGAGGCGATTCAATTACTTACCAGGGGATGTGATGAGAGGCACCCTTTTAAGGAGGTCATTGATGAGGCTAGATTTTGGCTGCCTGGAGACTGGTGTGTCCTTATTAACCATGTATCTAGAGAGCAGAACATTCAAGCAGACTTTTTAACTAAGTTAGCTTATAATAGTGTTGAGCATTTTGTTATCTTTGATCAACCACCACCTGTCCTTGTGGTAGGTGGTGGTTGATATTTGACTCCAGTACTTTATTCAAAAAAAAAAAAGAAACTCAAACTTGCGATCTCCTTCTACCAAAGCGAGGTTGTTTAATATTTATTACTTCAAACAATAGTTTTTGATATATTTAAATTTAAATTTATTTAATTGTATGTTTTTATATTTTAAGTTAAAGAGCAAAGAATACATGACAATGAAAAACTCATAAATTGTACACCCTTTGTAACATCCTCATTTTTTATTTATTTATTTTCATAATATAATGATAAATTAGAATTAATTAATTAATATATATATATATATAATATATATATATATTAAAAAAAAAAAAAAAGGGGAGGGGGGACAAACCACCGAAAGGTGTTCGGTGGAAAAGGAAATGAAAGAAAAGAAAAGAAAGAGATAAGGGTGATGATTGTGTGTGTGTGTGTTTTTTTTTTTTAAATTAATTAATTAATTAATAAAATAAAAGTGGCCCTTGGCGCCACATGAATGATGAGGGGTATTATAAATACCTGCTCACTCACCACTTCACGCTCTTGCGTGAAGTCTTCAGGAACGCGGAGAGTGAGATTCTGGCAGGAGAAATTTAGTTCTTCTGAGATCAATAAGGTACTCAAATTTTCTTCTGATCACAAAACTCTTTTTAGGAAAAATGTTCTAAATAATTTTATCTTTCTTATGATAGTGATTTCTTACTGATTAGAGAATAATATGGAATTAGAATTTTGGGCAAACGATGGATAAAATGAGCAAAAAAAAAGACTCTCCATGCTTTTATTTTAAATTGTGATATGTAATATTTAGATTTTCCCCCATTTTATATCAGCAAATCAACAGTTAGGAAATCAATTTCAGTGTAGGGAGACGGTGATTTTCGTAGTTTTAGACTAAGCTGGCATTTTAAAACTTCAGGGTCATTTGTTGTAAATTATGCTGAGATTTTCCTCAGTGAAGGGCGGTGATTTTCGGATTTATAGATTAAACTGTCATTTTAAAACTTCAGGGTAATTTTCCGTAATTTCTGCTGATATATTCCATAGTGAAAGACGGTAGTTTCGGATTTTTGGGTCAAACTGGAGTTTTGGAAATTCGGGGTAATGTTCTGTAATTGCTGCGGATATGGTTTCACTGAAAGTAGGGGATAATATTACAGAAAAGGGCCCCAAATTTCTGTCACAATTACCATTACCCACATGCAGAATTTCATTTTCTTCTTTAGTCCTTATGCTTCTTTACTTTTGAGTCCTTTATATCCAATTTTCCATATAATTCAAATAAATGTTTTGTAATATATTTATTCAAAAATTCAACTTTTAAAGAACAAGACTATAGGAATGTAGAGGTTGATTAATAGTGAATTTTAATCGGTTTAGATTTTATAATTTGGTATTTTAGATCTTAAACTTAAAATTTAGGGATTTTCATGTATTGGAATGAAATTAACAATAATCAATTACTTGAATAGGTTATTTAAATTAATAATAATATTTAAATTTTATAATTGGAATTTTAGGGGTAATTAATTCAAAATTTAGAAATTTTAGAATTTAGTTAAATAAATTAATTTTTCCAATAACTCAAGGAGTTATTAATGTATAATAAATTAATTGTTGTAGATTGATTTTTGGCGTGTATTTGAGCTCTTGGATTAGGAGCTTGTGGTTATAATTTTACTTTGGCGAGAGGTAGCCACTTTCCTCTTGTTGTGCATATTTGTATGATGTTTGTGAGTGATTTTTAATTACATAGAATTATAAATTTGGCTATTGATTATATGATGTGGACTTTGAAAATATGTTGTTAATGAAATAGTCTTGTGGGACTTATTTTCGCTGAGAAAATGAGTAGTGATATTTTATTATATGAATTGATATTTATTTTTGAGATTGAAAATATCCTTTTGATAATGATTTGTTATAATCACACATATTAATATGAGAGGGGATGGTGGATGTTGATTTGACGGGTTGTTACTTAAAGAGGAAATAAGGGGGTGAACTTTTGTACAAAAGAGGTAATAAGGTGGTGGACTTCCAGGTGTACACTGGTTAGTCCTTTGGCCCAATTGTGTTCAGTAGGGCCTTGACACCCCATTAATATAATTAGAGGGGGAACCCATGGTCCGGTCTCGTGCTCTATGGATTTTGGCCGGTCCATATCACTTGATTGGTGAGCTTGTTAAGTTAAACTACCAGTTATATGGGTCAGTGCTAGCCCATGGGTTCAGTCAGAGGAAATAAGGCAGGAGAGGAAATAAGGGGGACAAAGAATAAATTATCGTATACTGATTCTTGTATACTTGTGATAAATATGAGAACGAGATTATGATATGGTAAATTAATGTGTATATATACATGTGGACATGTGACATTTTAATATTGATATGATTTTAATAACTATCCCACTTGGCGCCTCATGGGCACTTACTCTTATGCCCAATGAGATGGATTGTTGGTTGCTGAGGCTTTTGTCTCACCCCGTTGATTTAACATTTTTCCAGGTGATAGTTGTTGTGCGGGTCCATCAGGGAAGACTCCGGAAGCTTAAACTACTTCTGCTAAAAGTAGTGCTTCTATCTTTATAATATATGTTGGATTATTGTATATTGCCACGTTAGGGCTCATTTTGCATACTCTGATTTATTTTGAAGATTTGATATTTTAACTATATATTTTTAATTACTCTTGCTGAGGTTGGATGGCTTGCGGGCCTTATGATGTGGTTTGAATTGATGGAACCATAATTTGGTTTGATATGGATATTTTAATATATGATGAGATATTATTTAGTTAAAGAGTTTTTAAATAGTTAGTTGAATTCTTTTCTACCATGGTAATCTTTTGAAAGATGATTTGAAATCTTTTTATTACCATGGTAGAGGTTGTAAATGATTATAATACTGTATAAAAAAAAATGATTTTTATCAAGTCCATAGTTAATTATTGTGTATAAGGAAAGGATTTTACACCCTTGGTCATTAATACTACTTCCAATTCATAATATATAAGATATGGTTGATTTTTTAAAAAGATAAAACAAACCAAATAAATTATTTTAGAGTATTTATATTTATCATATTTCCTTCAAACTAATATGTGCGACTTATGAATTAATATATAATCTAATGATGCACAGCATATACTATAATTAAGTAATTCTTTAACTTCATTAATTTCTCCAATAAAAAATCAACCATGTCTTATTTTTAGGACTGAAGAGAGTATAAGACATATTTACATAATTTGATTAGATTAAGAAAGTTAGTAAAGTTATTTAATGTGACATGTATTTTCTAATACACTCAAGTCATCTTCCTTAATCCCCTCCTCACCTCTTCTCCTAAATTATTGTTGAAGGAGCATCAATATAAGTAAATTAAAAAAGATTGACAAATATAAAAAATTATGTATTATATTTAGAATCAATATTAACTTCTCAAATATGTCTTATATTAACTATAAGAGAGAGTAAAATATTTTTTTTTACTATTTTGTTAGAGATTTTTCGTCTCCCTCTATTTTTTTCCCCAATTACTCTCTCCGTCCAACTACAAACACAAGGTTGAAGGTTGAAACATCAAACCAGCGGTGATGATGTTGATATTTTGACATGAGTGATTTAGTGAGTGTTTGGGAAACACCCAAACCATGATTTCAGAAATTATTTTTTGTAAGTTGAAACAAAACTCCTCTCACACATTTATTTCATAAATTGTAAAAGCTATTCTAAAAAACTAATCCAACGAGGGTTTAATAAAAATGGTTAAAAAAAAAAAAGATTTAATAAGGAATAAAAAATGAGGAAAAAGATGAAGTGGGCGGTGGTGTTACGGCACGGTACGGAAGTACGACGCGTGGAAAAAGGGAAGGGAAAGGACAAAAGCCATGTGAGGCAACTGAGGATGTTGAGAAAGCATTAAGCATGCTTACACTTTTTTATACTGCTCAATATAAAACGGACGCGGCTTCTCTCCTTTACTATTACCGTCCGCTGCCCTTCTTTACTTTTAAACTGCGTCGTTTTGGCGCAAAACACAGCACCCAGTTTTTTTTTTTTTTGAAAATCACTATTTAACATTCTGATGTATTTTTTAGTACCTGTTAGTTTCTCAAAATATTTTTTCAAGATCCTAAAATATTGTTTCAAGATCCTAAAATAATTTTTCAGTATTATCCAGTATTTTAAAGTATTTTGAAAAACTCTATTCAACATCTTGAAATATTTTTTCAGTATCAGTCAGTTTCCTAAAATAATTTTTTAGTATTATCCAGTATCCTAAAATATTTTTTTAGTGTTAATCAGTACTCTGAAATATTTTTGATGTAATATTTTAGGATGTCGAATGCACTAAAAATTAGTTTATGTGCACCAAAAATATTTCAGAGTACTGACTGAAATTATCAAAATATTTTAAAATACTGGATAATACTGAAAAATTATTTTATGATCTTGAAAAAATATTTTAGGGAACTGACTGGTACTGAAAAAATACTTCATGATGTTGAATAGTGTTTTTCAAAATACTGGATAATACTGAAAAATTATTTCAGGATCTTGAAAAAATATTTTAGGAAACTGACTGATACTGAAAAAATATTTCAAGATGTTGAATAGTGTTTTTCAAAATACTTTAAAATACTGGATAATACTGAAAAATTATTTTAGGATCTTGAAACAATATTTTAGGATCTTGAAAAAATATTTTAAGAAACTAACAGGTACTAAAAAATACATCAGAATGCTAAATAGTGATTTTCAAAAAAAAAAAAAAAAAACTGGGTGCTGTGTTTTGCGCCAAAACGGCGCAGTTTAAAAGCAAAGAAGGGCAGCGGACGGTAATAGTAAAGGAGAGAAGCCGCGTCCATATAAAACCGAGTTAATTAATTTAGGAAGATTTAACATGTTAAATAAATTAATTTAAACATCTCATTCTTCATATTAGATCTAATTAGAGAGTTAATCTTGATTTTATATATAAGATCTATTTGTTATATTTTTCAATTTTTTAAATTTACCCCTATTGATGATCCTCAATAATAATCAAGTAAGAGAAAGATTAGGGGAATTAAGGAAGATAATTATGGTATTTTAAAAAACATGTCATATTAATAAATTTAAATAATTTTCTTAATCTAGTCAAATTAGATAAATAGGTTTTATATTAATAACAACCAGATAAAGTATCTTTTTTCAAAACTAATTTATTTGACTTATAAACTAACATATAATTTAACTATGCGTATAAATATTTCAAATATGTCATGTAATAGTTCTAATTAAGTATTTTATTTAGCTCTATTGATCTTTTCAAATGAATCAAATGAATCTTATATTAAGAAGTATGGGCAGTAATAAAATTTAAAACTTTTTTTTTTAAAATTTTTCCAACAAAATTAAAAAGGTTCGAACTCTAAACATGAAAATCATTAGCAATATTCTTGTCAAGAAATCCTTACTTGGTCTTCTCGTTCAATCCTCTCATTCATAAAATATTAAATTTGAACTATCAAGTATATAGATTTTTTGTTTTCAAATAATGACACGGTAATTAAGTATGTTTAGTTTTTTTAGAATAATTCAGTTTTTTTACCATGGATTATTCAATCTGAGATATGTACTCCGACCAAAGTTCTTTTAATATTTTAATCAAAAACTTGTCTTCAGTCTAAAAACAAACGTGTCTCAGTCTGTGAGTGATGTTTCTTTTGAATATACTTTAAGGTATTTAACTTATAAAAAATTATTTTATGATATTGAGTGATACTGAATAAATATTCGAGGTGTTAAATGCATATAAAATTAATACCAAACACCTATAAAAAAACATTTTAAGATGCTAGGATACTTAACTCCTTGTTTTAAGTTGTTCAGACTATTAATTTTATTTAATAAATGGTGAATAAAGCCCTGTTTAAGCCTAGTCTTGTGGGTCCTCGTGGTCCATATAGTTGTTGACACAAAATAAAGCCTCACCAATTTGATATTTGTCATTTGAAAAAAACAAAAAGAGAAAAGGTTGAAAGGGTGACGACCCCATGTGGGTGGTAAGGGATAGACATCGATATAAAAAAGGAGGGAAAAAGGAGAGAATAAAAAAATAGATATTGGGAAGACAAAAAGCGATCTTGAAAAAACCTAAAACATTTGGGGAAAAAAAGGCCAGGACAAGGGAAAGCGCCCTGCTCCCACGCACTCCCATGGGTTTTTCATATCACGAGTTGAGTCCCAATATAATTTATTTCTAATCTATATTTTGTGGGTGTCTATGTATATGTGTGTTTATAATTTATACTATTTCTATCCTAAATATAAAAGGATTAAGGTGTAAATTTATTAATGAAGTTTTTTTTAAGGGCGTCTGGAATAAATATCTTTTAGAATGGATAAAAATACCAATAAACAATTAAGAAGGGGTAAAAATACTAATGAATAATTAAAAAGGGATATACACCACAAAAACCGTTAAATCCATACTAATGTAGTTAGGGGTTTTCTTCTCTTATAATTTAATGCCGTTAGTATGGATTAACAGTTTTTGTGGTGGATGCCCCTTTTTAATTGTTCATTGGTATTTTTACCCCTTCTAAAATATATTTGTGCCAGACGCTCCTCGGACAAAACTTTGTTAGTAAATTTGTACCTTAACCCAGATATAAAATCTAGGTAGTACTTTTATTTTAGTCTAAAATATAAGAATTTTATTTAGTTTATTATCTAAATTTATAATTTTTTGTTGATTGCATATAGGAAGTTTTTTTTTTTTTTTTTTGAGAAGTAGAAAGTTTTCTTTGAGGGTAGTTTTAATAAAAGGAACTCTAAGCAAACCAATATATAATTATTATAAATAACTAACTTTTTTTTAGTATTAACAGATTAGTTATATATACCTTATGTTAAGGATTGGCAGCAATATATAATAAGCAAACTTTCATTTGAAACCTCGTGTGAGTGTGCTCTTCATTAAAATTATTACCTTTTTTTTCCTTTTCACTCAAAAAAGTTACTACCTCCAATCATAGATATAAGAAACTATTGATTTTTTAAGAGATTAAAGAGTTAAATAAGTTACTTAATCATATCATGTGTTGTGTATCATTATATTATATATTAATTTATAAGTTAAACAAATTAATTTGGAGAAAAAATAACTATTAAAAATATTTAAAAATAATTTAGGGTTAATATAACTTTTAGTTCCTGAAGTTTGATCCAATTTTAGTTTTGGTCCCTCAAGTTTCACCCGATTTTGGTTTGGGTCCTTGAAGTTTGAAATTGGTGGTTTTGGTCCCTGAAATTTCATCCGATTTTGGTTTTGGTCCCTCAGGTTTGAAAATGACTTGGTTTTTTTTTCTGGGTCGGGTCAGGTTTCATAATCGGGTCACCAAGTCCTTTTTCAAACTTAAGGAACCAAAACCAAAATCGGGGTGAAGCTTCAGGGACCAAAACCACCAATTTTAAATTTCAGGGACCAAAACCAAAATTGTTTGAAACTTCAGGGACCAAAATCATTGATTTCAAACTTGAGGGACCAAAACCAAAATTAGATCAAACTTCAGGGACTAAAAATTATATTAACCCAATAATTTATTTAACTTTCTTAACTTCTCTAAAAAAATCAATGGAACTTCATACTTCAAACCAGAGGAGAATTAGTGTGTGTTTGGTATTACTTATTGGGGTTCAATAAACACTTATTATATAAGTCGAGATAAAACTCCTCTCACATACTTACCTCATATACCGTAAATCATGATTTATAAACACTTATTACCTAAAAATAAGCTATCCCAACAAACACTTACTTTTCTTTTGCCTGTGCACATACTTTTTCGCGTCCTCTATGGCCTATGCATTTAAACTATATTTATTTAAATACAACTTCAATATAAAAGATATGATTTATGTGGAAGTAAGTGATAATCAAAGTTCTGAAATCTAGACCGAACCAGTCAGGATACTGGATCAAATTTTAATGGGTTAAATCGGGATCAAATCGGTATTAGATTGATTAAAAAATGAAGATTTTAAAGTTATTTATATAAAATTCTGAATAAAATATTTAGAAAAAAAAAAACCTATGGAATCGCACAAAACCCAATCGAAATGGGGTCAATTATTAGATCAGATCAATCAGATCACCAAATGACCGGTTTCTAACTCAAACAGACCGCTCCAATCCAGTTTTCAAAACTGCGAGGATGATCTCTCTTTTATACTTGTTTGGTAGGTAGAAAGTGGGAGTTGGGCAGAGAATTAGAAACGAATATGTGTGGGTGTTGATTTGACACACACCAATCGGATATTTTATAGGAAGTAAGTTTTCATATTCTGTTTTGCAGAATTCTGTTTGGTTCTGTAAAAATAAATCCTTTTTTAGCATAATGTTAAAAACATGATCAAACCTAATAATTCAGCATGTGATCAGTCTTTTTGTTATGCTCATACGGTTGGTCCTCAATCATGCCTTTTTATTGTTTTTTTTTTTTTGGATATGATCTGAGTGTCAAATGGAATTTTCAGTAGTCACATGTGCATATCCCTGTCCACAATATAAAATCAAATTATAAAAAAATATTTTGATTCAAAATATAAGTTAGAGTAATTAATGTTTATTTATCAAATTTCATCTATATAATTAATGCTTAAAACGTGGTTCCTATATATTTCTTTCTCATTCAAAGCCTCATTATTTAATTGAAGTAAAATTAATTTTTTTATTTAAAAAATATTTAATGAGTTAACTGCTCTTTTATTAATTTGGACAAAGTATTTAAAAGTTGTATTTTGAATATCAGATAAAAAAAAAAGAAGTTATATTTTAAATAAAACTGAGGAATAAGCATGAGCTCTCAATTAAAAACCAGGCCAGATGAGAGGAAGAATGAGCATGTGAGGATGAGGCTCATGATCTTGCCGGCACTCATATAGTCAAATGCTCAATAATTGTATTTTGCCAACAATGCCCTCAATAATTTATTTAAATTCCGTCTGGCTTTTTATTTATTTTCTTTTCATAAAATCAAAATTTATAACATGGGAAGCTGCCAAAATCATCAGGTCAAAACAATAAAAAGTTGCCGAAAATCTCTCATTGCATGATTTAATTTATTGTCCAAATGTATTTAAGAACTCATGCATTTGAGTAAATATAACTTAACTCTTATTTAATTACGTTTAACTTTTCTTCATTGTGTGCGAATGACTTTAGTCTTGTGCAGAGTCAAAATATGTTGCATACTGGCGAATTGAAGAAGACTTGTATGTGCTTAGGATCTGTTACACTTGAGTTCTTAAGTAAATTTTAGACATCTTTAGCTAATAAGCATGTTTGTTTGAGCTTAAAAAAACTTATAAGTTGCTTTTTACATAAATCGAGACACAACTCCTCTCACATACTTACTTCGTATACCGTAAATCACTATTAAAAAGCAACTTATAAGCAATCGAATCGCTAAACCAAACATACCCAATATATTTTGCTCTGAGATATTTTTGAGCAATTATCCCTTTTTAATATCATTGTATTTTATAAATAATAATTATAATCTCTTAGCCAAGCTACCACAATGGTATTAAACACTTTCCTTAAGCCTCCTTCAAGCTCAAGACCCTTGTGATTGTGAGGGTCAAGGATTGTAGGTTCTTCCACAGGATTAAGAAGGATAAAAAAAACTTAGGGAAAAAGATAAAAAAATATTATTTGAATTTTAAAATCTCAAATCAATGTTGTTGCTTATAAAAACATTGGTACTGACTACAAAAATATAGCACTTAACAACTTATTTGAATAGAAAATCACTAATTTATGATTTTAATAAAGTTCAAGTGGTATTTTCTTATATTTTCTTCAAAAACTTATCTTCATATATAAATATAAACTGAAATTGTTTATGAATAGAAATCACTTACTATTAAAAATAGTTATGATTTTGCTGGGAAAACACTGTTATAGTTCTGGAAAAAATTATTTTACCTTAATATGGACTTAGTAAAATATAAAAGTAAATTGTTGAATATATAATTTGTCATATAAAAAAAATCATCATCTTACGTTACGGTCAAGAAAAAAAAAAAAAAAACTCTTCTTTTTACGTTAGCCCACCACCCACTTCCTCTCGGATTCATGCCAAACACACGACCACATATTTGCGCCCTTCCGGATTTTCTTCTGCTTTGAATTTGACTGACTTTTACTGATATTCAATACACTAGAAAAAAAATGACGCAGGTATTAAAAAAGCGGAAAATTTTTTTGGTAGTTTCGAGGTGATATGGTTCAGGTTCAAGTGAAATTAAATTCGGACTTGTTCAAAAAAATAAATTAAATTCGGACAAAATTCTAAAACTATCTTAATAAATAATAAAAAAAAAGAAATAAAATTGGACTGTTTTTTTTTTTTTTTGCCAACAAAATTGGAGTGTTACTTACTGCTATACTTCTCTTTATAGTGGCCGTACTGGAATTCATAGCGGTTTTTATCTCTGGGTTCTGCGTCGCTTCTTTCTGCAGATTTGCTGTTGTTGGGTATTGCTCGTTGCTTTCTTCGGTCCAAGGAATCTGGGGTCAGAAATCAAATCAGTATAAGCATCTGCAACCCATAGATATCTTTTTTTTTTTTTTTTTTTTGTCATTGTATACTCTATCCGCTCAGTTCTACCGGCTATCACGGTTTATGCACCGTGTTTGTCTCTCCAGCTCTTGATTTTTGAATGTTCTTTTAGAGAGAGTCAAGATGGCGGAGAAGTCTGAAATATTGGACGCTGTTTTGAAGGAAGTTGTCGATTTGGTAATAGATCTGAATGGCTTTAAGCTTCGTTGCCATTATGGTTTTTTTTTTTTTTTTTGCTTTTCCGCTTGGTCGGTATTTTGATTTTTTTCTTCCTTAAATGCAGGAGAACATACCCATTGAGGAGGTGTTTGAGAATCTGAGATGTAGCAGGGAAGGTCTCACCTCTGATGCTGCTGAAGAGAGACTGGCCATTTTTGGCCACAACAAGCTTGAGGAGAAAAAGGTTTTAGTCGTTGTCTTAGCTCCTTGCCTTCTTCTAGCCATCTCATTTAGAATGTTGAGTGAGTGTGTGTTTGTGTGTTTTTTGATCTTTTATTTTGCGCGAAATTTTCAGGAGAGCAAGTTTTTGAAGTTCTTGGGATTTATGTGGAACCCTCTGTCTTGGGTCATGGAGGCAGCTGCTATAATGGCGATAGCGCTTGCCAATGGAGGGGTGAGTATATTATTCACAAAGGTTTCAGTGTAAAATTTAATGATTTGTTAATAATTGAATCCTTTCCTCACAATTTTAATGCAGGGGAAGCCTCCTGACTGGCAAGATTTTGTGGGTATCATTACGCTGCTTTTTATCAATTCAACCATCAGTTTCATCGAGGAGAACAATGCGGGTAATGCTGCAGCCGCTCTCATGGCTCGTCTCGCTCCAAAAGCAAAGGTGTCAACTTTAATTAATGGTTGTTTTATTCACTTCATATCACGGACGAAGTAATAATTACTGAGGGTGATATTATTAGCTTAACATTTATGTGAATTTGACATTAGTGGTTTCTCTCCCCTGTATTCCTTGTCCTTATAAGTTTCTTTTCTTGTGTCTACGTTGCAAAGGTTCTTCGAGATGGTAGGTGGAATGAGCAAGATGCCTCGGTTCTGGTTCCTGGTGATGTAGTCAGTATTAAACTTGGGGATATTATTCCAGCTGATGCTCGTCTACTCGAAGGGGATCCATTGAAAATTGATCAAGTGGGTTCTCTTATAGTTTTGATCTGTCTATAACGAAAATTTTCAATGTTGTCCTTAAACATGCATGCCAAATGGGTCAATTACAGCCTTCTTTCTCCTTATTCTTCGATGCTTCGTGCGTTTCAGTCTGCTCTTACTGGAGAGTCCTTGCCAGTTACTAAGGGACCTGGTGATGGTGTATATTCTGGTTCTACATGCAAACAAGGAGAGATTGAAGCTGTGGTCATTGCCACTGGTGTTCATACCTTCTTTGGGAAAGCTGCTCACCTTGTAGATACCACTAATCAAGTGGGTCACTTCCAAAAGGTAACACTGGAGGAGCCTCCTTTTTCTGCTCTTGTGTGCCCAATTCATGTTTCAGCGTTCCCTTGTTCTTATGCATTATTTTATATAGGTCTTGACCGCAATTGGGAACTTCTGCATATGTTCAATTGCCGTCGGGATGATTGTTGAGATTATTGTCATGTATCCCATCCAAGATCGACAATATCGCCCTGGAATTGATAACCTTCTTGTACTTCTTATTGGAGGAATTCCAATTGCCATGCCCACTGTTCTTTCTGTGACCATGGCCATTGGTTCTCATAGGTTATCTCAGCAGGTTGGCTAGATTCCTTCCCAAGTCAAGAGCATTCTTGTAGTATGGATATATTAGTCCTAAATTAATGGTTATAATGTTTGCAGGGGGCTATCACCAAGAGGATGACGGCTATTGAAGAGATGGCAGGCATGGATGTACTTTGCAGTGATAAGACTGGAACTTTAACTTTAAACAAGCTAACTGTTGACAAGAATCTTGTTGAGGTGAGATGATGAATGTTGTTTTTTTCCAGTTTGTTTCTGTCAGTGTCATATCCTCTGGTAAAAGTTCTTTTTATTAGGTTTTTGTGAAAGGAGTGGATCCAGATACTGTTGTGTTGATGGCAGCTCGAGCCTCAAGACTTGAAAATCAAGATGCGATAGATTCTGCCATTGTTGGGATGCTGGCTGATCCAAAGGAGGTTAGTCATTGATCTATTATTTACTGCTATTCTTCGTACGTGATATATTTATAAGCTATACCTGACAGCCTACAACCATACTTTCCACTTTGGTCTTTTATGCTCAAGTTAGTGATAAGTTTCCTTTTCCTAAATTGATGCTACTGAAGGCACGTGCTGGCATTCAAGAAATACATTTTCTTCCCTTCAATCCTACTGATAAGCGGACGGCATTAACTTATATTGACCATGATGGTAAAATGCATAGAGTGAGCAAAGGTGCACCAGAGCAGGTGACATAATATCAGTGTTTACATCATTTTATGTTACGCTTGTGACTCATTTTGATTGTGATTGGTAATGAATGATTGTAGATTCTTAATCTTGCACACAATAAGTCAGACATTGAACGTAGAGTTCATGCAGTGATAGATAAGTTTGCAGAGCGTGGTTTGCGATCTCTTGCCGTAGCATACCAGGTAATTGAATTATTTGATGCTCTCATGCTTGATAACATGGCAAATATGGATTAGAGCATCAAATATAAGATTTGCCATGTTATCAAGCATGAGAGCATCAAGCATGCCAGGCTATGCTACACGTCTTACTTAATGTTTGAAATGTTAACACCATAAGATTTTCCTATTTTTAACAGGAAGTTCCAGAAGGTAGGAAAGAGAGTGCTGGAGGTCCATGGCAGTTTATTGGTCTTATGCCTCTGTTCGATCCGCCTAGGCATGATAGTGCTGAAACAATACGAAGGGCACTCAACCTTGGAGTGAATGTCAAAATGATTACAGGTCAATTTTACGCACTATAGTTAAAATCTTTGATCTGGTTCCATTGTGGTACTGGAGTCAGTCGCTGGTCTCTGGCTCATGAGTGTCTTAGATGCATAGGAACAAACTACAGGGTCCAACCTAACCATTGACGTGCTCCTAGTCTTGACATCTGATTCCTATTCCTGATCATTATTCTGGCAACCAGACGATACTCTGCCCCAAAGGTTGTGATATTCAGGGATGTAAGGAGGTATTACATAGCTAAAACAAAGCCTTATGGGATGATAAAGGACTGGTTTCCATGTTGTTGATCCAGAAGAAAAAAACTTGCCAACATTATCTTCACCATAATATAGTGAGAATTTAAGTGATCCTTGCTACCCATCGGAAATTGGCTTTTCTTTTGTGCCTAATGATGGATCTTATTCCAACATGACTGTGATATTGATCATATTGCTGATCTTATCGCCCCCAAATCCCTTGTCAAATTTTATTTATTAGTTTCCTTCCTTTTCATCAGGGGATCAACTAGCTATCGGAAAGGAAACAGGCCGCCGCTTGGGAATGGGTACCAACATGTATCCTTCATCAGCATTACTTGGGCAGGACAAGGATGAATCCATTGCTGCTTTGCCTGTTGATGAACTGATTGAGAAAGCTGATGGATTTGCTGGTGTTTTCCCTGGTATGCTTCTATGTTGATCACTGTCTGAGCCTTTTCCTTATTGTTTGAGTTTGACATGTATTGAATTGTATGTTTCCTTTCCTGTTGAGAATAATTTTTGTGGTGTTGTCATGTTAACAAATCTATATAGTTATGTACTTACATAATTGTATAATTGTCCAGAGCACAAGTACGAGATTGTGAAACGCTTGCAAGCTAGGAAACATATCTGTGGAATGACTGGTGATGGAGTGAATGATGCGCCAGCCCTTAAAAAGGCAGACATTGGTATTGCTGTTGCTGATGCAACTGATGCAGCTCGTAGTGCATCTGATATTGTTTTGACTGAACCTGGTCTTAGTGTTATCATCAGTGCTGTTTTGACTAGTCGAGCTATCTTTCAGAGAATGAAAAATTATACAGTGAGCAATTGAACTATTGTGATCCATTCTCAATACTTAAAAAGTCCCCCCTCCCCCCAAAAAAAAAGCCCATGTTGTTATTGCTTCTGCTCTGCTATAGTACTGCATTTCTTTCTTTCTTTCTTTTTTTGTCTTTTTTGAAATCGTGGAGTGTTTTTTGTTTGGGCTAAATGCACTTGAGGTTAACATTAGTATTAGATTCTAATTAAACAAATATAAGCTAAGCTAACCAATTTGTTTTATACCCAGATTTATGCTGTCTCAATTACCATTCGTATTGTGGTACGTAATTTTTTTCTGCTCTCTTACCAATTTTCTACCTTGCATCAGCATTGTTGATAACTTTTTTTGTCTTCACATGTTCTTACCCTATTCTTTATGTTTGACACGGTGTTGCAGCTTGGTTTTATGTTGCTGGCTCTTATCTGGAAGTTTGACTTCCCACCTTTCATGGTTCTCATTATCGCCATTCTGAATGATGGTTTGTTATTTCTTTTCTGTCACCGTCTCCTCTTTTGTTTTCTAGAGCATGCTTCTATGCAATCCTGAGTTCTAATTGTATATGATTACATCATTTTAGGTACTATAATGACGATTTCAAAAGATCGAGTAAAACCATCTCCTATGCCAGATAGCTGGAAGCTAGCAGAGATATTTACCACTGGAATTGTACTTGGAAGTTACCTGGCAATGATGACAGTGATATTCTTTTGGGCGGCATACAAAACAAATTTCTTCCCGGTATACCTGCAATTTCATTCCATGAATATTTCCTCCCTGTCATATGTCTACTTTTGTCTTCGACATGGGATTTTCCTTTGTTTTGTATGCTTAGATGGTCTATTGTTCTGCTTATTTTTCAGAAAGTATTTGGGGTCTCAACTCTTGAGAAAACTGCTCATGACGATTTCCGAAAGCTTGCATCAGCAATATATCTTCAAGTGAGCACTATTAGTCAGGCCCTTATATTTGTAACTCGGTCTCGAGGCTGGTCATATGTTGAGCGTCCTGGCATACTGCTGGTAACTGCCTTTGTGATTGCTCAGCTGGTAAGCATGTAGCTAAATGCTCATTTATTATGTTACTGCTCTTTCTCAGTAGCATTAATGATAATGATACATTAGTGATGGATTTGTTCTGTGCAGATTGCTACTTTGATCGCAGTCTATGCAAACTGGAGCTTTGCTGCAATTGAAGGAATAGGTTGGGGTTGGGCTGGTGTAATATGGCTATACAACATAATATTCTATATCCCACTTGATTTCCTTAAGTTCTTCATTCGCTATGCTTCAAGTGGGAGGGCTTGGGATCTTGTCATTGAACAAAGGGTAAGTACACCATGCGGAGTTTATTGAGGCATCTTATCCAAGCTAGGTCTTAGCTTCAATCTCTGTGCTCACTGGATTCATTGGCATGTAGGTTGCATTCACAAGACAAAAGGACTTCGGGAAGGAACAAAGGGAACTTCAATGGGCACATGCACAAAGAACACTGCATGGATTACAAGCACCAGACCCCAAATTGTTCCACGAGCGCACGCATTTCCATGAACTCAATCAAATGGCTGAAGAAGCAAAAAGGAGAGCTGAAATTGCAAGGTACATGCAAGCATCTTAGTACTTTCTTTTCCTTCCTCGCTAGGATGTTTAAGCAACTAGGTAATATTCAAACTCGGAAGTCAAGAAAATCACAAGGGCTTTGTGCTACTTGGAAACGAAACAAGATATATCTGTGTGTGTATTTCACACTTGAATTTAACACTCGTACACTTGAATAATGTGTTAATTTGTGTTGTGGTGACTAAATGCAGGTTGAGAGAGCTGCATACACTAAAAGGTCATGTAGAATCAGTTGTAAGACTGAAGGGGCTGGACATAGAAACAATTCAGCAAGCATACACAGTCTGAGATGCTTATCCATTTGCAGGCTGATACCGTAAAGAGGGGGCACTTTGTAATGGCGCTGAGAGAGAGTAATAGAATGTAGTGAAAGATTGAACTGAGTAACCTAAATATCCTTTTTAAAAGGAGAGTGCTCTGTTACCTCTGTATATGTGCTTTGTTTCTTGTTACCGGTTTTCCTCTTTAGTAATCTCACAGTTCTATGATGTCTGCAATTTTAATCTTTTGTCTTGGAAGTCAGCAAAACTTTCAATTTAATTATGGACACTTTAGGGCGCATTTGGATTAAATAATTGGTTGGAATGGAAAATATCTCACTATAAAGATGTTTGGTGTGCGCTGAAAAGAAAAATAGTTTGATAAGAAAATTTATATGTAAATGATAATATTGCCCTTAATTAATATTGCCTCCGTCGCTCAGTTTTTTTCTTTAGAAGATTAAGGAAGTTAATTAAATTATTTTTAAGTATTTATATTTTCATTTTTTTTCAAACTAATTGTTCCACTTAGAAACTAATATATAATCTAATGAAACGTAATATATGATATAATTAAAGAATTTATTTAATTTTCTTAATATTTTTTTAAAAAATTAATTAGATTTTATATTAGGATCAAAGGAATGGAGTATATAAATATAAAATTAATAAAAAATAAAAACAATATATGACTAAAATTGTTTCCTGTTCGTCTTCCTTGCTCCATTGCCAACGGAGGATAACAAGACAGCAATGGCGTGCTGGGTGCTTTTTCGGCACTGCTCCACTTTCTTCAATATGAAAGTGAGTGATCGCGGAATGACTCGATGCTCGCACGGTACCTTCTTTCGTCTTACAGAACAACAGGATCAAGATGGTAAAACTTGGGTCGATACTCGAAGCCGATGGGGAATGAAGAAGGCGCCGTTGGTGAGGATTGCTGCTGTGAGTATGGAGGAAGAAGATGAAGGGGGCTATTTAGGAATTTCTCACGCACGAAAAATTGAGATTTTCTGCTTCCTTCCCTCAATTTTAGCCGATGCAAATGAGCTTTTGATATTGATTGTGGAGATTGAAACAAGACCAAAATCAGTCATAATAAGTGGGTTCAACTACCAATCACCATGTCGTAGATGACTGGAAAACTTAGACGAGTGTTTGGTAACACGTTTTGGTGCCCAATAAGCCCAATTTTAGGGTAAAAAGCTAAAATCAAAACGCACCACGTTTTGATTGTATTTGGGACAGTGTTTTATAAAAAATAAAAAGCCTAAAAACACAACTTATTAAGAGAGTATTTGGGAACACGTTTTGGCGCCCATTAAGCCCGATTTTGGGGTAAAGAGCCCAAATCAAAACACATCACATTTTGACTGTGTTTGGGATAGTGTTTTACAACAAATAAAAAGCCCGAAAATATAACTTATTAAATAAGTTCAAGGCACCCACTTTTTTTCTGAAAAAAGCTGCAGCTTATTTTTGAACGCACCTCTTAGACCCCACCTACGTGCCTCCATATTATCCACTCCCCATTGGCACATCTTCTCCCATTTCATTCCACAACTTTTTTGTACAAAAAAAAATTAAATATTGATTGTATCATTAAATTTTGAGTTAAGGTGTAAATATATTCAGTAAGTTTTTAATTAGGAATAATGTTGTCTTAATTTTTTTTTGTTCAAAGTACCCTGAAAATGTTAAAATAGAATAATATTATCCATAACCTTTAAAAATAGAATAATCTTCAACCTGTATGAATCACATTCATGACATGATTAGAGATCGATTTGTACGGGACATATGATCCAATTAGTTATGTAATATTTTTATGTGAAATTATGTATTTTGGCATCACATTTTCTAACTTCAATTTTTCCACTAAGTTTTAATTTTAAATATCTTAGTTTATAATTAACACAAAGGCAATAATGTAATTGCCAATCCAAACAAGTTTTTATTTTTAAAAAAACACTTATATAATCGCCTATCCAAACAAGTTTTGACTTATGAAAAATCACTTATTCAATCGTTCATCCAAACATAAATCACATTAAAAAAACTGACTTTTTTATTAATTTATTTTTAACAAGTCAGAATTATAATAAGTCATTTTTCCTACCGCTATCTCAAACACACACTAAGTCATGGTGGCATGTACCATTATGGTCGACTGATACTTGTTATAAGTTTACCTTTAGAAAAAAATTTTGGTCCCAAATATAAGTTCATTTACATGTTATTAATGAATGCTTTCCAATTTTACTTTTATTTAATTTATGTTGGAAAGAGAGAAAGAGGAGAGAGATGTGAGAATGATTTGTAAATGCAAAGGGAGAAATTTTTTTAATTAAGGTAAACTTGGAAAACTTGCACCATATTTAATGACGTAATTAACAATCTTTGATATGCAAGAATTAATTAAAATATACTTATAATAAAGACCGAAGTGGTATATGTGGATTCTCTCAAGTCTTAACAAGGGTTATCTAACCCGGACAGGAAACCGGCGACCTGGCCTCTAAACCGGTCCGGTTAGGTGATCCGGTTCGGGTTAGATTTTTAATTTTTTTTACAAAAATTTTTCCTTTAGAATTTCATACTATAAGTCTAAAATATTTTATTTTTCACCTGTTTGGTCCCGGTTTAGCTCTAGTTTGACTCCGGTTTGACCCACTGACCCTTGACCCAGTATTCTGACCGGTTCACTGACCGATCCAGGTTTAATTACCTTGATCTTAACACACACATAATGAATTATTGGCATTTAATATGTTTTAAAAATGTGAAATAAACTTCTGTAGTGGAGGTGCTGCTCCCTTCCTCCTTTATTAATACAAGAGTTGAATAACTACTTTATACTATATATTAGAAAAATTAGTTAAATTTATATTAAGAAAATTACTTAAATTAAAATGTGTATTGAGTTTATTAAAATACCCTCTTTCATATTCCATTGGAACTACGGCCTTTAATGGCAATCTCTCTACTATATGTATTTAATAGGGATAGTTTGGTTGAAAAATTTATAAATTTAGGAAAATAAAATAGATTAAAGTATTACATTTTTTAGGATCGAAATAAATTTTCTAAATAGCTCCAAATCCAAAAAGAGAATGAGGTTTGACCATTTAAATATAAGGATGTTGAGTTTAAGCTAACGTAAAATATATAAAAGATCATTGAAAGAGTTATTTCTAGTTAGACCAACAATGCTTAAATCCAATTCAGCCGCACACACATGTAGTCTTCGATCGTTTTGGACTGCTAATTTGCTCTTGTCCGACCTCAACTTCACGTAATCTTCTCCAATCTTGCATATATAAGAATAAAAGTCAAAACAAGATTGTGTGAAGTTACTGTCGGAGAAGAGCAAATTAGCAGTCCAAAACGTGTGAAGACTAATGAATCTCTTGGGATCTGCATAATGCTAATGAGACAAACATTGAAATTGATATATCGGGGGCAGTTGGGATGGAAATGGCTTCCGTCTTTTTCTCTCAGAGGGGCTTTTTTTTAGGTGGGCCGTTCAATTAAGATATCAACGGTTCAGATTTAATATATTATAAAAATATTATTATAAAAATATATTAAATCTGAACCGTTGAATTCTCAATCGACCGACTAAAAAAAAAGAACTGTCCTTTTCTTTAAAGGAAAAGGACGGAAGCCAGATCCGTTAGGATTCACCTTCATTGATTTGTCAATCACACCGAGAGAGAGACACATGCGCCGCAGTCAATTGCTGGGATTCACCTTCATTGATTTGTCAATCACACAGAGAGAGACACATGCGCCGCAGTCAATTGTGCTATCTAAATTGCTTGTCAAGTGTCCATTGTATTAAAAAATTGATATTGATTATTAATTTTTTAATGATAAAAAATAATATTACTCCATTTTAATACTTCCAGGATAATATTGTTTATTAGCAAAAACTTCTGGAAAAAGTTTACATATTAACCATGTTTTAATTGTTCATTTGTGTAATGAGCATCCTATGCTCCTATTTAGTTTTTTATTAACAAGATTTATTTAATTTTAGGTAAGCTAGGGTCAGAACAATTTTAATTTTTTTAATTATATTTTGGGCCACTCTCTAATGATGGGATGCTTCCAATATTCCAATTTCATAATACTTCCTCCAGTTCAAGTTCAAAATATGAGAGTCAGGCCCAAAAAAAAAAAAAGAAAATCATATGAGATATTTATAACTAATTTGCTAAAACGAAGAAAAGTTAATTGCATAATTAAAGTTGTCTAAAATTGTTTTGATTTCCATCTTTATCCTTAATAAATGCTATAAATTTAAAAACTATATAATCTCTATCCCCTCATTGAAAATTGAAAAGAAAGATACTCCTATCTACAAATCCTCTTGCAAAGTGACTTGTATTTAGGATCACAAAATTATTTTAAAAGAGGACTTATATTATGGAGGAGAGGGAGTATTCACAAAATAACACTCCATACATTTTAATCATGCGATGCTTCCAAATTCATACTAGTGCTTTATGTTTTTTTTTCACAAATCAATAACTTCGTGCATTTAATTTAGGCTTAAGGGACAAAAATACCCATAATTATTTTTTTTCAAAAGTGCATTTACCATTATAAATTTTTTTTGGATGCAAAAGTAATAATGAACTTTCAAAAGGGGGCTAAAGTGGCACATCCGTTAAAACTAACTAACGGCCGTTAACTCCATTACAAAATTACCAAAATACTCCTATCTAAAAAAAATGTTATGATGGTGGACGCACTTTCAAAAAAATATTTATGAGTATTTTTGCATTTTTGGAAAAATTTTATGAATATTTTTACTCCTTAACATTTTTTTTAAGTGGGGGTATATTGTTAATTTTGCACTAGAGTTAACAGCCATTAGTTAGTTTTAAAGAAAATGTCACTTTTACCCCCATTTTAAAAATTTATGGATACTTTTACACTGAAAAAAAATTTATAGTAGTGGATACACTTTTTAAAAAAATTTATAGATATTTTTGTCCCTTACCCTTTAATTTATTTTCTTCCCAACAACTACAAGCATTTAATATATCTTTTTTTTTGCCAACAACTCCATGCATTTAATAATTGAAACGTTTCCTGATTATCCGACCAAAAAACAAGTGCATTTAATTGGCCTTGTTTTTGACTGGTTGTGGGGCTAACCATTTTGGACACGGCTTCTCTCCTTTACTGTTACCGTCTGCTGCCCTTCTTTACTTTTAAACTGCGTCGTTTTGGCGCAAAACACAGCACCCAGTTTTTTTTTTTTTTTTTGAAAATCACTATTTAACATTCTGATGTATTTTTTAGTACCTGTTAGTTTCTTAAAATATTTTTTCAAGATCCTAAAATATTGTTTCAAGATCCTAAAATAATTTTTCAGTATTTCCAGTATTTTAAAGTATTTTGAAAAACTCTATTCAACATCTTGAAATATTTTTTCAGTATCAGTCAGTTTCCTAAAATAATTTTTCAGTATTATCCAGTATCCTAAAATATTTTTTTAGTGTTAATCAGTACTCTGAAATATTTTTGATGTAATATTTTAGGATGTCGAATACACTAAAAATTAGTTTATGTGCACCAAAAATATTTCAGAGTACTGACTGAAATTATCAAAATATTTTAAAATATTGGATAATACTGAAAAATTATTTTATGATCTTGAAAAAATATTTTAGGGAACTGACTGGTACTGAAAAAATACTTCATGATGTTGAATAGTGTTTTTCAAAATACTGGATAATACTGAAAAATTATTTCAGGATCTTGAAAAAATATTTTAGGAAACTGACTGATACTGAAAAAATATTTCAAGATGTTGAATAGTATTTTTCAAAATACTTTAAAATACTGGATAATACTGAAAAATTATTTTAGGATCTTGAAACAATATTTTAGGATCTTGAAAAAATATTTTAAGAAACTAACATACTAAAAAATACATCAGAATGCTAAATAGTGATTTTCAAAAAAAAAAAAAAAACTGGGTGCTGTGTTTTGCGCCAAAACGGCGCAGTTTAAAAGCAAAGAAGGGCAGCGGACGGTAATAGTAAAGGAGAGAAGCCGCGTCCAACCATTTTAGGGATCAAAACTCATATTTCCTCTAAAATCTTCAAACGCCATTAGCGAATCTGTCGTTTGTTTTGAGGCTTCATTGTGTTTGAAGGCATGGCTGCTAGTTCTAACAAATACTCCCTTCGTTTCTAAATATAGACTTCGAATTTGAGATTAGATTCGTTTCAGTTTTGTCCCAACCTTTATGGTTTTCTTTCCAATTTTACCTTTTGACTGTATTTATTGTTTATCTCACCTATTCTTTTTGTAAATAAGGTCATAATTGGAAAAAAACATATTTTTTGATCTTAACTAATTTTAATTATCTTTTTCATAAACGTAAATCGATTATATGAAGCTTATATTTAGAAGTGGAGGGAGTATTTAAAGCTGAAACAGTGTGCCCAGGGAAGCTCTGCTTCTCTCACTCGTGTAAGTATAATTATCACAATGCACTTATTGAACACAACTGTTTTTGACTCTTTGTTGCTACAAGAACACTTTATATACTCTGCTAATCATTTGCCATTAAGCATTATTACTAACCCATATACAAGCCCCGTAGGTGAAAGTGAAACTGTTTTTGTTGCTACAAGAACACTTTACATAAGTGAAAGTGAAAGGCTTTTGATCACTGTGTCCTTTACCTTCAAACCCCATTAGCAGACGTTTCTGTTTGTTTTGATACTTCATGGAGTTCAAGTCTACTTCTGCAAGTTTCTTTATACTTGTACCACCTTGCACATAGTAAAAAGAAGCCAAAGTTTAAAACTTGTATAGCAGCAACAATGTAATAGAAGTAATCTAATCGCCCCTTGTTAAGATCTTCTGGTATCCAATTCCCAGTTGAGGATTTGGGTGTGATGTTATGAACAATTGAGATCAGAAGAGTGCTCAAATAGCTTGAACCTGCAATTCCACAGTAGAAAAGAGATCCTCCAATGCTTCTCATGTTCTCAGGGAATTGCTTGTAGTAAAACTCAACCTGTCCTACTGTTGTAAAACATTCAGCAAATCCAGTTAATACCAACTGTGGAATAAACCATAGACCTGACATTGATGAGATAGCACCTTTCCTTGGTTCTACTCCTATAGGCTTTGTCAGAGCCAGAGTCCTCCTTTGTTCTTCCACTAAAGCAGATACTAGCATGCATATTACTGCCAGAAACATCCCAATTCCCATTCTCTGAAGAAGTGTGATGCCAGTTTCTATTTTGGTCAGCCTTCTGATTAAAGGGACAATTTTTCTGTCATATAAAGGTAACCATATGGACATTGTAAGCATGTCGAAGATAATGTAGGTTGCTGCTGGGATCTTGAAGTTGCTATGTCCAATCCTTCTGTCGGATTGATATGCTTGGAACACTAGCAAAGTGTTCTGTTGCACAACAGTTATATAGAATATAAGGGCTGAGAACCATATGGGAATCACTCTTGTCAAGCATTTCACTTCCTCCACTTGCTGCATACTGCAAAGATTCCATGGTTCAGTTGGAGACCCATCATGGTTTATCTGATCCTCTGGGGTTAAAATTGCCGCTTTGTCTAGCAACCTGCGGTTCAGCAATACAAGGTCATTTTAGAGTGAATCAGATTAAAAAGAAGAAATCATCAAACGTTAAGTGCTTCGTTACTTATGGTACCTGAATTGGTATGTGTAAGCAAGCTTGGAGTTCAGAGACTTTGGAGGGATATAGGTAAAGAGGGCAATTGATGGATTTTCTGGAAGCTTCAGATGCCTTTTCTTAATAGCTACTACTATCACTTGCACTAGGCTTGTTACTGGACTTCCTGTTGGTTCCACCTTGACATAAATTTTGGACCCCATGTAGAAGACTACACAAGATAGAAGCATCAAAGCTGCAGGAATTCCTAATCCAACTGCCCAACTCAAGTTTGATTGTATGTAGACTATTAGTGTCAAGGACACAACGACGCAAATATAAACTGAGACAAAGTAAAAATTGAAGAAGCTGTTGATCCCTTTCTTTCCAGATTCTGTGTTGGGGTTGAACTGATCAGCTCCAAATGCAAGGTTACATGGCCGGATTCCGGCAGCTCCAACTAGTAGTGATCCAAATCCAGCCAACAGAAATGCCATTTGACCTGTTGTTGGCCCTTCACATGTGATGCTCTGCTTTCCACAGTGAGGTGGATGCAGACTCTTAATGGCTGCTGTTAGCTGTATCATTAGCAATCCCTGTTTCAATGCATAGCAGATTCACAAGTTGGTTGGTTTAAGTGCTCAAATAAAAAAATACATGATTTATAGCATATCCACAGTCATAATATTCAAATTTCAGGTAAATTTGAACAGATTAGTGTGAGAAATGTCTAAGACAATAGTGTTGATTACCAAAAAGGAAGCAATAGTACAGAATCCTAATGTCTTGAAGCGACCAAAGTAAGTATCACAGAGAAAAGCTCCAATCAAGGTAGACAAATTGGTGCAGCCATTGAAGATGTTGATCATGTTTGTAGCTGTAATGCTTTTCAGATTGAAAACAGTGTTGATGTAAACTAAGAGGTTGGCTAAGGTACCAATAGCTCCAAGCCTCTCAAAAGTTTCATTCCCTACAAGTTATGCAGATAAGTCACACAAAGTTTATGCAAAAAAAGCAAAAGAAAATACAAAGTAAAAAGAGAGAGACAATGTTTGTTGCTTTGCTTACCTATGATGTAAGGCATGGCTTTCCATCCTCTGTAGTTGAACTTAGGAACAACATCATCTGTCAAAGTTTTCTCTCTGTTTTCCACTTTTTGCTTCTCATTCTTCTCCATAATTCCTATCTTTGTTTCTTTCTCCCCAGTAAGGCTCATGATTGTATGTAAGTTAGTACTTTAATAAAGATAAGGATAGAGAAGAGTGAGTGAATAGCTGTAGCAAGATTTGAACTTCCTCTTCCTCTTCCTTATCTGATTTTCTCATTCTTCATCTGCAGGATGGATTTATAGAAGAGTTCTGAAGGAATGAAATGCCATTATTTTCCTTGTGTGCCACTGGACCACTAAATTGTCATTACCGACCTAAACTTCAATGCTAAAAATAACACACGTTTTATACTTTTTTTCCCTTTATTTTAACTTTTTTTTGGGAGGGGAAGGGGACCAATCTGAATGGCTGAGATGTTCTCTGTACAAATACCTTTAACAGCATATTGAATAACATAAATTGATGTCGTTATTGGTTAAAGAAGGCCACATAAAAATTTTTAAGTTGGCTTGAGAGGAACGAAATAAATAGACCAAAATCAGCTAAGAAAAATAAATCCAAACATGTATAATGGTATTCACCTCAAAGACACTTATATGTTCATTCATTCATTATCAGCTTCTTGATTACTCTATCTTTTTAAGGCAATTTGGAATGAAATTAAAAAGAAGAAGATGAAAAATATGTAGAGTAAGTGATTAAGTGGTAACATTGAGAGAAGTCAATTGCATCATTCAAATGATTTCTCATAATGTCACATCCAAAGCAACATCCATGAGATATGTTAATTTGGCTAGGTGGTTACACTAGATTTGTTAGACCGTCCAAGACCCACGTGATATGTTTTCCCCCTCACAATCAATTTGAGTATATCAGCTCCAGCAATGAGACTGGCAGCACCAAAAGCAATGTAGGGCTCACAACGAGAATCTATAAGCTTGAGATGAATCTTATCAAGTGGCTCAAACTACATAGGATGGAGAGAAAATTGGAGGGGAAAGAAAACTAGAAGGGAAAACTACAAAAAAATAGTCAGTTTTTTTATCATTTATGGAATTTTTCTCCCTGATATTCCCTCCTCCCTATTTTCTCTCCATCCAAATATAGGGTAAAGGGCCACCCAATACACAGATCTCCCACTGTGTCGAGGGATAGATATACCCAACCTTACCCTCCGTAAGGAGAGATGTTATTTTTAAGATTTGAACCTATGACCTCCTAATTACATGGTAGCAACCGTACTGTTGCTTCAAAGCTTATCCTCTTATGAAGTGGCTTAGTCTTAAATATAGGAGCTAGTAGGGAGTTTGCTTTGATCTTAGTTATAATACCTTGATCCTTTCTGTATCCTAAATTTCCCTCAAACCATCCCAATTGAGTGCTCATGAGTAAGAGGTTTCCATCATGGATAGTTCCAATGCAAATGATGATTAAAGAGGATATTTTAGAAAAATCAACAAGCATTTTAACTAATAATTAAACTAACTACCTTAATAACTATAAAGTAGTTATCTAGTTTTATATTAAGGATTGGAGTAGAGAATTATCAAAATCATATTTAATACTAAAATCTAATAACACAAAGGAGGATCCAACCTGACAACTGCTCTATATTAAGGCCACAGCAATGATTGTTGTGATTCTTCTGTACAGATCGAACATATAATGAGACGATCAAACAGGACAATTAATGCGTGGGATCACAATGGAAGTCCAACTTCAGTTGATAATGAAAGAAAAG